>JACVBY030000381.1:67956-505292 GCA_017589505.3 Metroxylon sagu
CCACATGTTTGATTAGTTCAGATTGAAAATCCCTCTTGTTTGCAAGATATTCACCTTGCTCAAATTTCAGCAACATGAATGCATGATCATGAATAATATATGAATGGGTTAGCAAACAGCCTGATAAGTGTGGTCAAAAGTTCAGCTTTAATAAGGTTACCAAACTTCCCCATGTATGTCGATGGGTAGTTACTTCCATGCATCTACAAAGAGAATCACGTCCGTACCTCTATGATTTCTTAAAGTGATACTTGTTTGCACATCTTCTGTTGCCACATTTATTTGCAATTTCATGTCTATAAAAGGTGGTGTCTTACCTTACTCATAAAACCTTGAACTTTTAAATTTAAGCAATGTCTGGATATGCTTGTCAACTGTCTTTTGTTTATGTGTGTACCCTTTTTCTTCCCCACCTCTAGTGATGATCACCAAACATCTTGCAGAGGCAATCGCTATAATCTTTTTTATTTTCTTAGTGCAGCCGATGAGTATGGTGCTACTTGGAGTCGTTGGTTTCAAATTATCTGGAAAGTTGAAAAATGGTGTGACTGCCACTGACTTGGTTTTGACAGTAACACAAATGCTTCGGAAGCATGGTGTTGTTGGAAAGTTTGTAGAATTCTATGGTAAATGGGCGAACCAATCTATTCCCGACCTTCTTCAAAGTCTCTTCCTTAGATTATAAAATTGTTTTTGCAATTATTCCAAATGTTTTTGGCATTACTTGCTATATTTGTACTTATTTATCTTCTGTCTGCTAAACACTCATATAGCTTGTTATAAATTTATACAGGGGAAGGCATGAGTGAACTATCTCTGTCAGATTGTGCCACTATTGCAAATATGTCTCCTGAATTCGGAGGAACGATGGGTTTCTTCCCAGTCGATCAAGTTACACTGCAATACTTGAAACTGACTGGCAGAAGTGACGATACTGTAAGTCACTTTTACTATCTGCGATTGCTATTTTGACAATCTATTTTTTTCAAGGAATAATAGTTATCTTGGCAACTTTTAGGTGGCGATGATTGAATCCTATTGCGGGCTAATAAGATGTTTGTTGACTATAGCCAGGTACATCTACCCTTCTGATATTAAATCGATAGTTTATTTAACTTACTTTTTTTATTTAGTTTATATGCCTTCTATTTTTTTATGCATACTTTCTGAATAAGGTTTATATCCTGAACTCAGCCCCAGACAGAAAGAGGGCACTCATCTTATCTAGAGTTGAATCTAGAAGATGTAGAACCATGTGTATCAAGACCTAAAAGGTCAGTCTAGTTTTTGTACAAGCATTGTGTCTTGTTTTTTCTCCTGATGCTTTGTTCTATGGCTGTTTGCTGGGATTTTGTTTGTTTTCTTCACATATTTGGTTGTGTATTTATAGCCGATAATCTTTTTTTGTTGGGTCCAATATAGTGTATTAAAATGACTAAGGAAAAGTTTAAAGGTCATCTATGCTATGTTTCATAAAGTATAGTGCCAAACAGGGGAAAGTTTTCTTGCATTTACAATTTTCAAATATCTATTGACAGATCCCACAGGATTTGTTCCCTGGATGTACTAATGGTTTTTGTCATCGTGGATCAGGTAAAGCCATGGATTAAGACAAGTCTTGCCCCAGGTTTTGGAGTTGTGACCAAATACTTGGAAAAGAGGTATCTTTTGAAGATTGTGGAGCAAATAATTATTGTAGTTTTAAATTTCTCAGTCATGTCTCACCCTTCATGGTGGTGTCCATTGTTGCAATGGTTTGCAGAAGTATTTAAATCAGCTTGGTTTCAATATTGTTGGCTATGGGTGCACAACCTGCATTGGCAATTCTGGTGACCTTGATGAAACTGTATCAGCTGCAATCTCTGAGAATGGTAATATTTCTGTTTATTGAGAGATAAAGTTCATTGTCCTCTCTTTGTTTAATAGAACATGTTCATGTATCTGTAGTTCTGAAATTGGTTGTGTATTATTGTTGCTGCAGCAGTGTTATCTGGGAATAGAAACTTTGAGGGATGTGTCCATGCTTTAACTAGAGCAAATTATCTTGCTTCCCCTCCTTTGGTGGTAGCTTATGCTCTTGCTGGCACGGTATGCAATCATAGAAGTAGTTCTGCTATTTTGTGCTAGCATACTCATTGCCTGAATGCTTGCTTATTTATAGCTGTGATTAAGAAAGTTTGGCTTGCTTGTTGCTCCATTTATGACATTCTGGTTATCCTACATATTGATTGATTCTCTTGCTTTCTGGTTTGTCATGTAATTTGCTTGGCAGCTTATATCATTTCTGGATATTTTATCAACTGAAGGCCTGTTTAACATTCTTAGTGTTTTGATGTCATATTTTATACCTCACACTGACATGGTATTGTTATATGTGTTGCTGGTGATTAGAATCACTAAACATTCCTCTATATAAGCACTACAGGAATCATAAATTCTGACTGTGACTAAATTGTCTATGCTTTTATTTTGGTTGATGCTGTTCACTCTTCTGAGCGGTAGCCCGTTCTATTGTGATTCTAATCGAAGTTATTCTTAGTAGTAAGACTGGAGATGTTAGGTTTTCTGGATCCTCAAATTCGGATTTATGTGCCTCAACTAAGCTAGAGTTATATTGATTTTGAAACAGAACCTATTGGTACCTCAAAAGATGGAAAGAAGGTTTACTTCATGGATATTTGGCCATCCAATGAAGAGAGAGCAAGTGTAAGCTATTCAACCATTGTTTTCTATTTATGCTCAGATGGCTCGTCAGAAACTAACAATGGTTTCATATTTATTGTGATTTGAATTTCTCCAGGTTGTGCAATCCAGTGTGCTTCCAGACATGTTTAAGGGTACATATCAAGCAATTACCAAAGGAAATCCTATGTGGAATCAGCTATCAGTGCCATCGAGCGCACACCACACATGGGACTCTTCATCAACATACATTCATGAGCCTCCTTATTTCAAGGACATGACAATGTCTCCTCCTGGTCCACATCCTGTGAAGGATGCATATTGCTTGCTAAACTTTGGCGATGGTATCACCACTGACCACATCTCACCAGCTGGAAGCATTCACAAAGATAGCCCTGCTGCCAAGTTTTTGATGGATCGTGGTGTTGAAAGGAAAGACTTCAACTCATATGGCAGCTGCCGTGGTAATGATGAGGTGATGGCAAGGGGAACATTTGCTAACATTCGCCTTGTGAACAAGCTTTTGAAGGGAGAAGTTGCGCCTAAAACAATTCACATCCAATGCTGCTGGTAAATACTTTATGCATTGCTTTCTTTGTCATCAGTAAAAGCAGTCTTTTTTTCTGGGTATTTGTCTTTACCAACCATTCATAACATTGACGTATTGGTGAATGGTTGGTTGCAGGGTGTGAAAGCAGTGATTGCCAAGAGCTACGGGAGAATCCACCGTAGTAATCTTGTGGGCATGGGAATAATTCCTCTATGTTTTAAGCCTGGAGAAGATGCAGAGACCCTTGGCTTAACAGGCCACGAACGGTACACCATCGACCTTCCAAGCAGTGTGAGTGACATCAAACCTGGTCAAGATGTCACAGTTGTGACAGACACTGGTAAGTCATTTACATGGACTATCCGCTTTCATACCGAGGTGCGAAGAGAATTGCTGGTGAAATATCTGCTATTAACTAATTTTGCTCGTTACTATCATGTTTGAAGGTTGTGCATCTATTCACAAAGCTTTATATTGTCACGGAGTTGAGCTGGCGTATTACAATCATGGTGGAATTCTACCATTTGTCATTAGGAATCTGACCGATGCCAAGCATTAGATCAAATGATGTCTGGATGCTGGACATAAAGGTAAAGTGAGGGGATTTCTTGTTGTGTAACAGTTGTATTCGTCCAAGGTGTTTCAGTTTTGTGCATTGAGGCACATGATTTATATTCTCTCTTGGGTTTATTTTTTTCCCCTTCAAAGCTGCCCAAGAAATAAAAGAGCATAACGAGGAAAGGAAATGCGAGATGTCCAAGTGCGTTATGAGATGGATGCTGTACTTCATGAGATCCATGTTCATTATTCACTGCTGTAATGCAGACCACCTTGATATACTTATTAAGTGTTTCCTTTCTCTTGTTTTGATGTTACATCTTTATCCATTGGTTTTTAGTGTGATTAGCAAGTGGAGAATCGTATAGGTAGAGGAAGCTTTGAACTTGGAGGGGCATAGGGTTTAAGGTTGACCATGTAGTTGATCTACCTGATTTGAATTGAACCCATTTGGGAATTAAAAGTGTTGTTCTTTATGCATGCTAATATGATGCACTGTTTAATTATAAGAATTCTCATAGTGAAGTAGGTTTATTTCGTCTCTGCATGTTTATTTTCACTGGTTCTGATAGGTAGCTTGTCAATCTTTTCTATCTGCGTTTTGTTATTGAGGTCTATAATCAGCATATATTCTCTTACGATTGAATTATTTTTCTCTGACACTACTTTCATGTTCCTACACAGTTAAAAGACCTAAATACTTAGTCTTAACTAGCTTGCACCATCACAACCCGTAATTAGAAAAATATATATTTATATAAATTTGAATGCGAATAAAATCTTAAAAAAATGAATCATTCGATTTAAGTGCTATTTTACCCGACACTTTATTTGATGCATTTTTTAAAAAAAGGGTTTTTCTTTTTGAGTTTGGTGCTATGGGATGTTAAGGCTTTCTATCTGTTGCTTCTTCAGATCTTGCAATGCCATGGGCCATTTCTTTTACTTTACTCAGTTAGCACTCTTGATGCCACTTAAAGTTTAGTGGCATGTCAAGAAAAAAATTTACGGCTTATTGACAGAATAGTAATATTTAGATAAAATTTATGCGAGGTCAAATTAGTACAGTAGAAGGGATGCTATTGGTCTTCTATCAACTTTTGGGGAAGCTTTAATCCTGCACCTTTAGCTTTTATTTTAGGAATGCTGTAAGTTTCTACCACAGCCTTTGGTCATTTTTTTAAAAAAATTTGGTCTTCTATGCAACAAGCAGCGCATTTATCTAAATCAAAAATTGAAGGAAATCCTCAAGAGCTTGATTAATATTTTTTTTTATATATACTAAAAGGTTTTGTCTAAGACATATTTACAGGGAGATGTTCTAAAGCTAATCAGTTTTCTACACTGAAAATACTAATTTTCTAAAGAAAATTGAAGAAATAAATATCAAAACAAATCCTTACTTCTACTGATCCTCAAACCATTTAATATGAATTTTGGAAGAAAAAAATATAAAAATAATGTTAAAAAAATAAAAAAATCATCCTTAAATTATGGGAATCATATCCCCTCCCTTTCTTCTTCTCCTATATTGCTTTATATCGAATTGGGCCCATTAGAGCACTGAGCATCTTTGAAATATTTTGGACTTGGTCTTAGCTCGAAATATTTTCTCTGGGCCAAGCCTAGGTTGAAAAAAACCTAGCTTGACGAATCCAGTTCCAACTCTATTCATTCAACAGATTTTATCTTATTTGACTTTCATGCAAAACAAATTTTATTCATTTATTATTTCATCTTATCCAATTAAATAATGCTTACAATTATATTTATTTATTTCAAGTTTTCAATAAATAATTTCAAGTTAGATAGTACAAAAGAATATAAGGCTTTGTCATTTTTTAAAAAAAAATTCATAGAGAAAATAAGTTTAAACTCATTCATGCTTGGGATAAAACATGTCCTTTATATGTTGCAAGCTTTAGGTCCACTTTGAGCACACAAATATACAACAACTATGACCCACCGTGATTCTAGCTATTTAACTTTATATTGTTTTCTAGCTGCTTTATCTCATTTTGAATCAAGAGTGCAATGAGTGATGCTAGATTGAGTTCATAATAGGCTAAGATGTAGGTAGTCAAAGAAAATAGCAATTCCACTGTTTGATAAACAATTAGAGAACTTTTACCCCAAGTTGATCCATAAACAGGTCCAGTTAGAGATGCAATAGCTTACTTGCTAATATGTCCTTGAGATGTTTAAAAATCATATTAATATAATTAATTCCATATTAATTTATCAAAGTTTTTTTTTGCATTTTACATCGAATATTTTCTTAATATTATGTATAAGTCATTTTTTAAATAATGATTGCCTATAAAATGTGTATAACATTGAGTAGTTAGAAAACTACACATACACAAAATGAATGTAGTTGAAATAAAATTATTTATGGAAAGATCAATGTAACACTAATTTATAATAAATTAAAAGAAGAGTGCTTAGATGAATGGGACATGTGCAATATAGATTGAGAGATGAGCGATTTAATAAATGTAGAAGGAAAGAAGATAGGATAGAGTTGAACGAAAAATCAAATGGAATGATGTAGTAAGAAAAAAAATTTTAAGAATGGAAGAAAAGAATTCTTGTAGCTTCCTTCAATTAGTTTAAAATTAAAGCTTAGTTAAGTTGAATTGAGATGATCATATATAAAAATTATATATTACAAATTGAATCGGAGAAATCTATTATTACGTGCAAAATGGACCTTGAATTAAGTTGACTCTAATTAGCTAATAAACATTTTCATTATTGTTTGGTGGAATTGTTGTATTTTAGATAATGAAATTAACCCTACCTTCTTCACCCTTGTAGGCCCCCACCCTTGTCTTCTTTGCATCCTCCTCACCCTCTCCATGAAAGCATCCTTTCATCTTATATCCCCCCAAACGTTCCTATAAGCCATTGTAGTCCATTATTGTCACCGTCCAACCATGCAATTAGTGCCTACCCTCATGACCTCTTTATCAATCACATATATGCCTCTTTCAAATAGTCACCTTGATTCTCTAAAGATCCATCATTATTGCATATCCTTGGCCCCTACAACCCCTTTATCGATCCCATGAATGTCTCCTTGGAAGTTGCCTCCCCTACCCATGGAGATCTATTGCCACCATTGGCATTTGCCATGCAATTGACCCTTGCCCGTCCCTTCAATAACTCTTTTGTCATTCTCATGGTCATGAATGCCATCTTCAATGCTTAAAGATGGTCATTGGTCCCTAGTTCCAAACCAAGATACTAGAATAAATAAAAATACCTAAAAACCACTTTCATGGCTTCGGTCATAAGGACTTCCAAATATTGATCTACTCTAATTGAGTGAATTACTTAAGTGAATTGCTTGAGCAAAGTTCTCATAAAATCTTTTTCAATGCCTTCATCAGTATATAAATTATGGGTAGCAGCTTCACTGTTTTGCTTTGGTAGGAAAAAAAATATTATGTCAATGCTTTATTCTATCATCATGTCCAAATAATTTATTTATAGTTTTCTTCATATTATGGATATTATGATATGCTAATATAAAAATAAATATTTTTGTTTGATATAAGGGAAAAGAATGCTGCATGAATAAGTAGGCTAATATGCATTTTAGTGCATATCCTCGTTCCTGTTTTTTCTTTTTAAATAAGTTTTAAGCAAAAGGAGTCTAAACGCTTAATTAATATTTTTTCAAGCCTCACTCCCAAGGCGTCAACCATCGGTTTATGTTTGTTAACCAACTAATACATTGTCATGGATAACAAAGCAGAGCCAAAGCATGGTGTTACTTTTCAAGTCCTAAGTCTAGGCATGTGGAAAGTATATATCAATGACCCAAAGGCCACAATAAGGTCACCACCGTTGAAAGAAACTTTGAAATGGTCAAAAGAGCATTAATAATTGAGTGGGGTTCGCTTTTCTCTCTTTTTGCTTGAAAATGAGGTACAAGAAGCATCAAGGAAGAAACGCCCTTACTCAAGAAGAAAAATACAAAACAGATATGGAATTTTATGTTCGGTTATGAGACTTGGATGAAGGACTTGAATCCTCCTTTGGAGGATTATTAGAAATAGGTAACTTACTCTATATAATTTTTATCATTGTCGATGTCGTGAGTGAATAGCGTACCAAATGTCTAGATATTTTTTTTTTCTTTTTCCCATTCTATGCTTTTGTTCATACCAAAAAAAAAAAGGCATAGAAATAATGATTTTTGGCTAAAGTTGCAACCACTTTTATGGCTTCAGTCTTAAGGACTTTAAAATATTGATCTACTCTAATTGAGTGAATTACTTAAGCAAAGTTCTCATAAAATCCTTTTCGATGCTTTCATCAGTATGTAAGTGATGGGTGGCAACCTCACTATTTTGCTTTGGTAGAAAAAAAATATTATATCAATGCTTTATTCTATCATTATGTCTAAATAATTTATTTGCAGTTTTCTTCATATTATGGACATTATGATATGCTAATATAAATATAAATATTTTTGTTTAACATAAGGGAAAAGATTGCTACGTGAATAAGTAGGCTAATATGCATTTTAGTGCATATCCTCATTTCTTTTTTCTTTTTAAATAATTCTTAAGCAAAAGGATTCTAAACCCTCAATTAAATTTTTTTAAGCCTCACTCCCAAGATGTTAACCATCGGTTTATGGTTATTAACCAACTAACACATTATCATGGATGATAAAGCAGAGCCAAAGCACAGTGTTGCTTTATAAGTCCTAAGTCTAGGCATGTGAAAAGTATATATCAATGACCCAAAGGCCACAATAAGGTCACCATCATTGAAAGAAACTTTGAAATGGTCAAAAGAGCATTAATAATTAAGCGGGTTCACTTTTCTCTCTCTTTGCTTAAAAATGAGGTATAGGAAGCATCGAGAAAGGAAGCCCTTACTCAAGAAGAAAAATACAAAACAGACATGGAATTTTGTGTTCAATTATGAGACTTAGATGAAGGACTTGAATCCTCCTTTGAAGGATTATTAGAAATAGGTAACTTACTCTATATAATTTCATCGTTGTTGGTGTCCTGAGCGAACAGCATATCAAATGTCTAAATAATTTTTTTTTCCTTTTTTTTTCTTTTTCCATACTATGCTTCCATTCATACAAAAAAAAAAAAAAGGCATAGCAATAATGATTTTTGGCTAAAGCTACAACCACTTTCATGGCTTCAATCTTAAGGACTTCAAAATATTGATCTACTCTAATTGAGTGAATTACTTAAGCAAAGTTCTCATAAAATCTTTTTTCATGCCTTCATCAGTGTATAAGTGATGGGTGGCAGCCTCACTGTTTTGCTTTGGTAGAAAAAAAATATTATATCAATGCTTTATTCTATCATCATGTCTAAATAATTTATTTACAGTTTTCTTCATATTATGGATATTATGATATGCTAATATAAATATAAATATTTTTTTTTAACATAAGGGAAAAGAATGCTGTGTGAATAAGTAGGCTAATATGCATTTTAGTGCATATCCTCATTCCTTTTTTTTCTTTTTAAATAATTCTTAAGCAAAAGGATTCTAAACCCTCAATTAAATTTTTTCAAGCCTCACTCCCAGAACGTCAACCATTGGTTTATAGTTGTTAACCAACTAACACATTGTTATGGATGACAAAGCAGAGCCAAAGCATGGCATTGCTTTACAAGTCCTAAGTCTAGGCGTGTGGAAAGTATATATTAGTGACCCAAAGGCCACGGTAAGGTCACCAAGGTTGAAAGAAACTTTGAAATGGTAAAAAGAGCATTAATAATATAGTGTGGTTCACTTTTCTCTCTCTTTGCTTAAAAATGAGGTACAGGAAGCATCGAGGAAGGAACGCCCTTATTCAAGAAGAAAAATACAAAATAGGCATGGAATTTTGTGTTTGGTTATGAGACTTGGATGAAGGACTCGAATCCTTCTTTGGAGGATTATTAGAAATAGGTAACTTCTTACTCTATATAATTTTCATCATCGTCGATTTCTGAGCAAACAGTATACCAAAAGTCTAGATAATTTTTTTTTTTTTTTTTTTCCCATTCTATGCTTCCATTCATACCAAAAAAAAAAAAAAAAAAGGCAAGCAATAACGATTTTTGGCTAAAGTTGCAACCACTATTTATGAATCATCATCATTGCATCTAAATCGCAATGATAATCCAGATAGAGGCTTATATTCCAAAAATGGAGAAGATTATCATATTTTGATGGTTAAAAATAGCTTTATTTGACTAACTTTGTGGAGTGAAGCATAGCTAAGTAAAGCTCTATCTTCTCATTATGCCGTAAACTTATAGTAGTTTTAAATTTCGATACATTTATTAGCTTGTGCACCATGTTTTATTATTCTGATTTGTCAAGAAAATTCTTCAAAAAGCTTATTTCTTATAATTTGACAATGTCAATTTGTCCAAATTTTTTTTTGCTGCATTCAATCGTCAAGGATGACGATTTCTGAAGGGAGGCAAAAGTAGTTGTTCCTGTGTGCCTCTGACGTGGCATGGTCAACATAATAAATTCTCAGGCATGGAGATATAATTTAATTTTGATTTTGTTAAATGACTCTCAAACTCGTGGTTATAGCTGCAGAAGAACGATCAACACTACAGCATTAAATTAGAAGGCAGGTTTGAATCCCTACAGAAACCAAATTCAAGGAGGCCAGGCCAACATGATCATCTACTCCTGCCGACGACTTCGAATAGACATAGGAGGAGTAATCTTGTCCACAATTTCTGGGACGTAAACTTCGAATAGACTATAATTAATGTTTTTTTGTCTGATTCTGAATTTAGTCTTCCCTCATCTGCCAGAAATACTCCCTCATCTGCTTGTAGTTGCAGCGATTTTTCTTTTTTTATCCCGGTCTTCGTTGACTGGCTTCAAGCGAGTCTCCATTACCAAGGACCAATGCGAAAAAAAAAATCCCATCCCTGTCTCCCTTCCGACTCGGTTCTCAACAAGCTGTCCTCTCTTTGCTCCTTGGTACAGGGAGATCTCTCATGGCTTCAACCAATAATTCCATTGCCCTTGTTTATGTCATTTGGATTGGCTTCCTCTTTTTCTTTGGATCCGTGCAACTCTGTCTGTGTTTCCAGTGGAAACAGTTCCAAGTCAGGAAGCTGCATGGAGATGGAAAGGAAGGCTCTTCTTAGTATACGAGAGGGCATCGCTGGCGCCCACAAATGGCTTTCTTGGAATGGCAAAGACTGCTGCACATGGAGAGGAGTTCAGTGCGACACCATGACCGGTCATGTCGTAAAGCTTGACCTCCACAACCCTCATCCATATGATTTTTTTCCTCCTTATGTAAGTAAGGTAAGTCCTTCACTTCTTGACTTGAGACATTTGAATTATTTAGATTTGAGCATGAACAATTTTGGCGTTGCCCCAATCCCCCGCTTCATTGGATCTCTTGCCAAATTGGAGTATCTAAACCTCTCTTTTGCTGGATTTGGTGGAACCATCCCTCACCAACTTGGGAACCTCTCAAGCTTGCTCCATCTTGATCTCAATTCAAATGATTTGGATGTTGATGACCTTGGCTGGTTAGCTCAGATCCATTTCTTGCAGCATCTTGATATGAGTTATGTCAACCTCTCAAAAGCATCCAATTGGCTTCATGTGATCAATATGCTCCATTCTCTTTCTGTCCTGCATCTGTCTATGGCTTCTCTCCCTAGCCTTTCCTCTACACTACCCCATATTAATTTTACTTCTCTTACTATATTTGATCTCTCTGAGAACCACTTTGCATCAAGAATACCCGGTTGGCTGTTTAACCTTAGCAGCCTTGAACAACTCGATCTTGGGGGGAACTTTTTCCATGGCAATATACCGCTTGCCATTGAAAATCTCAAGAAGCTTCAAGTCTTAGATCTCTCATGGAACAATTTCAATGGAGACATCCCAGAAACAGTATGTACTCTCAAGAGCTTGCGGTCCATAGATTTATCAGAGAGCAACATCAGTGGGAGTATATCAAAAACTGTGGGAAATCTCAAAAGCTTGGAGTCCTTGGACTTCAGCAAAAATAGTATCAGTGGTGAAATACCAAAGACCATTTGGAGTCTTTCTAAGTTACGGTACTTGGGCTTGGATTACAATAATATTGGCGGTGTGCTTCCAAGAATTGTTGGAAACCTTACAAACTTGCAATACTTCTACGTAAATTCCAACAATATCATTGGAAGGATACTGAAAAGCATTGGGAACTTACATAATTTGCAGGAACTATATTTATCTAAAAATCAAATTAGTGGAGAGATACCCGAAAGTATTAGAAATTTGCACAATTTGCAGAAACTATATCTGTTTGACAATCAAATTAGTGGAGAGATACCCGGAAGCATTGGGACTTGCACAATTTGCACGAACTAGATCTCTCTAACAATCAAATTAGTGGAGAGATACCTAGAAGTATTGGAAACTTGCATAATTTGGAGGGACTAGATTTGTCTTATAATCAAATTAGTGGAGAGATACCAGGAACAATAGGGAATCTCCATGAGTTGCATAGGTTATACTTATCAAACAATGCTATCAATGGGCAGATACCAGAGACAGTTGAAAATCTTCATAACTTGGAGGAGTTATATTTGGATAGCAATAGCATTGCTGGAGTGATACCGAGAACAGTGGGTAATCTTTGCAACTTGAGAATATTCAATGCTTCTAACAACAATATAGGTGGAGAAATTACAAAATTCATGGAAGGTTTCTTGAGACACAACAATAACAGAATAAAGGATATTTCTTTGGATCACAACAATCTTAGTGGTCCTTTGCCCAATCAGCTAGGGGACCTCCAAAGTTTGCAACGTCTTTATCTTGATATTAATTCATTGAGCGGTTCAATTCCTACACCACTAGGGAAGTTATCTGCTCTAATTGAATTGGATCTCCAATCAAATTCCTTGGCAGGTGCATTGATCGAAGCCCACTTTGCCAACCTCAAAGGCTTATCATATTTGGATCTATCTCACAACTCCTTAGCGGTTAATGTGAATCAAGATTGGCTTCCTCCTTTTGAAGCAGGACAAATCATAATGAGCTCCTGTTTACTGGGGCCTAAATTCCCTCCATGGCTTCGGAACCAGACTAATTTGTCTATATTGGACCTATCCAGTGTAGGAATATCAGAAAATTTTCCTAATTGGTTTTGTGAGGAAAATCATCTAAAAGTTCTCAATCTCGCCGACAATGATTTAATGAGAGTTCTCCCTGACTATTGGAATAATTCATTAGATTTGAAGGTCTTTGATTTCTCAGGCAACAAATTGTCAGGAGGCATTCCTAGCTCAATGGGATCTCTTAGTAGACTCGAATCATTGCATTTGGAAAACAACAACCTCTCTAGCAACATTCCTTTGTCCTTAAAAAAGTGTAAAAAGTTGGTTACTATTAACCTTAGCAATAATAAGCTGTCAAGCAACATACCTCAATGGATTGGAGAGAGCCTATCATCATTGAGAGTTCTCTGTCTCCGATCAAATATGTTGGATGGTGACATTCCTATGCAACTATCACTTCTTACTTACCTTCAAGTGTTGGATCTTGCTAACAACAATCTTTCAGGAACTTTGCCACCATCATTTGGCAATTTCAAAGCCATGACTGTGATACAAAATGAGAGCAAACCCTTTCTTTATGGAGATGCCTCCTATTACACCGAGAATCTCTTGATAACTATGAAAAGTATGGAACTTATATTCACTACTGCGCTATCACTTGTGACAAGCATAGGCCTCTCTGACAACAATATTATTGGAGAGATTTCCGAAGAGTTTACAAACCTTTATGGACTTTGTTTCTTAAACTTATCAGGAAACCATTTGACAGAAAGGATTCCAAATAATATTGGTGCCTTGGGGCAGTTGGAGTCACTGGATCTATCGATAAACAACCTATCAGGCACAATTCCCGCAAGCATCGCTGCTTTAAATTTTTTGAGCCACTTGAACTTATCCCACAACAATTTATCAAGAAGAATTCCATCCGGCAACCAACTTCAAACCTTGATCGATCCATCCATCTACAGTGGTAATCAATATCTTTGTGGACAGCCAATAGGAAAGTGCCCTGGTGACAAACCTGCTGAAGGTCCAACAGTTCATGAAGGAGAAGAACAAAAAGAAAATCCAAATGATTCAGAAATGATATGGGTTTATGTTAGCTTTGCTCCAGGATTTGTGATCGGCTTCTAGGATTTTCTTGGTGCAATGATGATTAAAAGGAGCATAAGATTTGCTTATATCCGATTTATCGACAAGATATGTGATTGGATTTATATGATTGTAGTGTTAATCTATGCTAGGCTGAAGTTCAATGGACACTAAAGACGCATGTAAGCATTTGCAAAGATATAATGCTCTCCTTTAACTATGGAATATTAGAATAAATAAAATGACTGGAAACCACTTACATGGTTTAAGTATCAAGGACTTCAAAATATTAACTACTGTAATTGAGTGAATTACTTGAGCAAAGTTCTCATAGATCCTGTCTCAAGTTATGTTTGTTATATATTGAAATTTTTCTTTCGATGTCTTTATCAGTATATAGGTGATGGGTGGAATGCTCACTGTTTTACTTTGGAGGAAAAAAAAATCTTTCAATGTTTTATTCTATCATCATGTTGAAACAATTTATGTGCAGTTTTTGGCTATTATGATTTGTTCATTTGAAAATATAAATGTAAATATTTTTGTACACATAAGGGAAAGAAATGCTGCCTAAGTTAAATAGGCTAATATGCAATTTAGTACATATCCTTGTTGTATTTTGAAAAATAATTCTGGAGTCTAAATCCTTAAGGGTCCATTTAGTTCATTTGAATGATTTTTTTGATTGAATCTAGAAATTACAAACCCATTCAAACCAACTATATCCCAACACATCCTACAATTTTATAATATATAATTTTATTATAATATTAATTATATATTAACATGTATTATTATACTATATAATAATATATTATAATATATAACTTTATATATATATATATATTTTTTTTTCAATTTACATTATTAGTAGGATTCAGAAATCATATTTAATCAAATGTATCGAAAGAATGATTTTAATTTTAGTGAAGATTGATTTTGATTCTTATTTCAACTATGATACCAAATTATACCGTCTTAAACTTTTACAAACATTACCCCCACGGCATCAACCATTGGTCTAAGGTTGTTTACCAGCTTGCACATTATCATGGATGATGTCGCTTTAACTAAACCATTTAAATTTATTTTAATGACTCCTTGCAGAGTGGGGTGGGGATTGGAAGTCTCAAGCATGCATGCGTAACTCAAAGACCACGATAACCTAAAGACCATGGCGAGGTCTCCATCGTTTCATTGAAAGAAGCTCTGAAATGATTAAAAAAAAAAGCGTTAATAATTGAGTAGAGTTCTCTTCTCTCTTTGCATGAAAATATTTATATAAGGTACAAGAAGTATCAAGGCAAGAACGCCATGAACCAAGAAGAAAAAAAATGAAAAACAAACATGGAATTTCTTTCAGTGAAGGAAATCCTACTTGTAAGCCACTGCTAGAGAGAGTAATGTCAGCAGCTCAAACGACGACAGACGCTCGACAATTATAAGAGTGAAAGGAGAAATTCTCAAATGACTTCAGAACAATACCCAAGCAGAATAGAAAACAACTCAAAAATCATGCTTTTATTTGCCCCCCTTTTTTTTTTTTTTTTCGCTTCTAAAACTAAACACAAGTAAACTATAGAATTTTAACCCCTTGATACAGATGGCATCAAAGATGAGGTACATAAACCAGTTGTGATTTGGAAATGTGAGTAGCATTTTTTTCTCTTCCACCTTGTTTATGGAGTTCTAAAGTCCTGAGTGAAATGCATGGCATCATCTAGTAGTAATTTGGCTCCAGACTATGGGATCACTTTTCAAAATAAGTATTGTCAATGTGGTCATCGAGTTGCAGTCAAAATAGGAAGAAAATGTAGCTGATGAAGGTACTGATTTGAGATGCATTGTATTAGAGATGAAGAGGGAAATGGTAAAATTGAAAATAGAAATGGGTGCTTTAAGGGAACTTAGGATCATAACATTCTTGCAATGAAAATGATGAAGGTTTCCTACATAGTTGTGACCTTATTGTGCTAATGTTAGTGGTTGTTATTTTAGTAGTTTGGTAAGAAAGTTTATGGGCATTGTGTATCATAACTTTGGACTTCTAACTCATTGTGTACTTGAAATGATAATGAATATCGCATTAAATGTTTGAAATTGTTATTATCATTTAATGCAATAGAATAGAACCTATGAATTCTATATCATGAAATTTACTATGAATTACATAATGCACAACAAGTGAACCAATTCCAATAACATTCACAAGTCTCTATCCCGATGGCTGCCTTCTACTATGATAGAAAATTGGTACCAGCACATGAAGTCCTTACACTGATGTTGCATATGTAATGGTTAACAATAAATTTGAACACTGAAAAGCACTTTAATATTGAATTATACTAATAACAAATTATCCTTTAGACATCAGATTCACTGTGCACCAATAATTAAATACGTAGCTGACTTAAATAGTAGTACAAAAACTTTAATATTTTCATACTTCCATAAAAGCACAATTCCTAGCAAATCCAATGTTAAACTAGTTGCTAAAAAAATACATGTCCCATCATAATAAAACATTCGTTTAACATTTTAAAAAACTAACAAACAAAAAGGACATGCCCAAAACCCATGTGCTTCCCACAAGCTATAGTGTTATAAGGCACCACATTGCCAAACTGCATACTTACTGCCTTGTGATTCTGCTAGACCTTCAGATCTCTCAAATCTACTGTAAATATTGCTCTGTGTTCTAATACCATTAGAAGGGTCAAAAGTAGCACTTGTTGAATTAGTAATCACACTTGCATTAGAAACACTTCCAGCATAATTTGAAGCAACAACTATAGGACCTGAAGCAGCTATAGGCCTTGCAGAAGTAGCAGCATTATTTTTTGTAGAAGCACCAGAAGCAGGTCTTCTGCAAGCACCACTAACAGGTCTTGTAGCAGCATCAGCACCATATCTTAAACTACTAGCTTCTTCACATACAAAATATCAAAGTCGGCCATAAAATCATTCTTCATATAACTTCAATAATTATAAAAGTTCATTGCCATCTATGTTGCTTTAATACTTCTCATGAGAGCTCTTAGGTAGGTTCTTTTGTTATAGTTGAGTCTCTCGCAAAAAGTGCACTAACAGTGCTTGTCCTTCTAGCTTCATTTTGGTCAACTGCAAACTCTTCAAGTTCTTTCCTCCTATTCCCTTTGAGTCTTCCAGGGATGCGACTCAACAATGGAGGTTGTACTGGATCATACTATTTCCTCAATTTAGCCATATTTATTGACACTCGGAATAGGATGGATGATCTCATTATAAGATCTCAAAAATGTTTCTTTGGTATGATAAATATTTCTATTCTTGCCCTTTGTGACTAAAGCAAGCAGCAGCATGCTTATAGGGCAGCCCATTGATTTTCCAAAACTGGGCAGCAACATGCTAATGACAAAACTAGGTATGCCCTCAGGCACACTGAACTCATGATCACCAATTGGTACTACTTTACAAAACTTGCTATATATATTAATCATATCAACCTTCCTCCTGATATTTAGAGCGATGAGAATGTTCTATGTATAGCCTTTCAACACACATTATGTATCCTAGCCATGATTTTCATTCTAATATCCTTTATAAGTGCAAGAATAAGCTTTCCTCTAGCATCACCAATCCATTGATTGAAACTCTCTATCATGTTATCAGTAACATGATCACTCTTCATCCTTGGATTAAATGTGTGCCCAATCTAAAGTTTTCTAGGCTTTTTTATCAACCAATTATATGGTTCACTATTTTCTTCTTTAATTTTAGCCAAGGTCTGATATCAAGCATGCTCATCGTACTCCTTCATAGCCGCCCAAAAGGTCACCTTCATATTTAATCCAGAAATTCGTGTTTTGAATCCTTTGCTTCAGATCTTCATCATAGTCTTTTTCAAGATCTTGTCATTAAGAAATGGAAAATAAGTAATTAGGTTTATTAAAATTCAATACCAACAAGTTAGATATAAGGGAAGTCGGATTGTATCTGGAATATCTTTTAACCATCATTTATCGTTGTTAGCGTTCTGCCATTTAAACTTGGTTAAATGTAGGCAAATTTATACAACATAAAAAAGTGACAACGGGCAGCGATCCCCCTCCCGCCCTCCCCATCCACACCTCGCCATGGCCGGCAGCAGAGACTCGGCAGCGGCGGCGGAGGACGATGTCGACCACTACGCCGTCCTCGGCCTCCCCTCAGGCGAGGCGGGCGCTACCCTAACCCTCAAGCAGATCGAGAAGGCCTACCGCGAGCAGTCCCGCCTCCGCCATCCGGACAAGCGCCCCGACGACCCTAACGCCACCGCTGACTTCCAGCGCCTCAAGTCCTCCTTCGAGCTCCTCAAGGACGAGCCCAAGCGCCGCGAGTTCGACGCCCGCCTCCGCGCTCGCCGCGACCGCGCCCTCCGCGACTCCGCCCTCAGCGCCAAGCGCCGGAAGCTCGCCGCCAACCTCGACGAGAGGGAGCGCGCCGCGGCGGCGGCAGCGGAGGGGAAGGAGGAGTTCCTCGACCCAGCCGAGGAGGCCAAGCGCCGGGAGAAGAAGATCGCCGCCGAGCTGAAGAGGGAAATGGAAGCATTTCAAGCCCGGCAGGCCGCTGAGAAGGCTGCTCCCCCTTCTACTTCGGTAAGATTCGAGGGTCACTCGTATCATGGTTTCTAGGGTTTTACTTTAGGAACTTCTTTTTTGATGGCTAATAATGGTCCTCCTTCCCGTGGAAATTTAACTTTTCCTACGTCTTGTTCTTGTTCTCTCCCCAAAACATTACTTTTCTAACATAGAACATGTGAATTCCAGCAGTTTTAAGGTGGTATGATTATTAGGAACGGATTGGGCTACTTGTTAGTGGTAGTGATCGCCCTCCTGAAGAAATTTAACTTTTTTCTGCTTGCTTTTCTTTTATTTTCTTTTTTTCCCTTTTTTTTCCAATCAAAGCAACCTTTTAATGTAGAAAATGTAGCCTCCTGAAGGATTTAACTTTTTCCCCCTGTTTCCTTTTTCTTTCCCCTCAAGTTAAATTTAATATAGGAATTCATAGTTGGCCGACTTTTTGGCAGCTAATTTATCCTCCTGAAAGTCTTTATCTTTTTTCTGCTCCTTTATCTTTTTTCTGCTCCTTATTCTTTCTTTTTGTTTTTCTTCCTTCTGAAAATACTTTTTTAATGTAGAAGATGTGAATTTCCTAGTTGTTGATTTTTAAGGTGATTTGAGTTATCCTATATTGGTTTAGAATTATTCTAAAGTATATGACTAAATATTTGAAATGTTTTTAGCACAATGGATTGAAACCATTGGGCCCTTGTATTTATTTATGCTTGTAGATGCAGAAACATACATATACAGGATTTATTGTTAGAATTATTTCATAAATGAATAACTTTTGTTGTGTATAATTTTGCCAGACATTAGGGAAAGAGAAGGGAGAGGAGAATGGAGGGATGGCAGCGTTGGATAAGGAGAGAGTATTGAAGGTCTCTTGGGAGAGAGATTTGGGGGATTATAGTGCTGTCAAGCTGCGAGAGCTGTTTGAGAGGTTTGGAGGGGTTGAAGATGTTGTGATAAGGACAAAAGGATCAAAGAAGAGGGGTTCTGCCATTCTTGTCATGTCTTCCAAGGATGCAGCAGTAAGTTTCTATACCTTTTCTGGCATTTAACTATTATATATTATTTGTGGTCTTAATTCACTTCTTCACCTGAGACATTTGAATTATTTAGATTTGAGCATGAACAATTTTAGCAGTGCCCCAATCCCCCACTTCATTGGATCTCTTGCCAAATTGGAGTATCTAAACCTCTCTTTTGCTGGATTTGGTGGAACCATCCCTCACCAACTCGGGAACCTCTCAAGCTTGCTCCATCTTGATCTCAATTCAGACGATTTGTTTTCTTTGGATGTTGATGACCTTGGCTGGTTAGCTCAAATCCATTTCTTGCAGCATCTTGATATGAGTTATGTCAACCTCTCAAAAGCATCCAATTGGCTTCATGTAATCAATATGCTCCCTTCTCTTTCTGTTTTGCATCTGTCAATGGCTTCTCTCCCTAGCCTTCCCTCTACACTACCCCATGTTAATTTCACTTCTCTTACTGTGCTTGATCTTTTTGGGAATTTCTTTGCATCAAACATACCCGGTTGGCTGTTTAACCTTAGCAACCTTGAACATCTTGATCTTGGGTGGAACTTTTTCCATGGCAATATACCGCTTGCCATTGGGAATCTCAAGAAGCTTCAAGTCTTAGATCTCTCAGGGAACAGTTTCAATGAAGACATCCTAGAATCAGTGTGCAGTGTCAAGAGCTTGCGGTCCATAGATATATCATATAACAACATCAATGGGAGTATATTGGAAACTATGGGAAATCTCAAAAGCTTGGAGTCCTTAGATTTCAGCGAAAACAATATTAGTGGTGAAATACCAAAGATCATTTGGAGCCTTCCCAAGTTACGGTACTTGGGCTTGGGTGGCAACAATATTGACAGTGTGCTTCCAAACTTTACAGACTCGCAATACTTCTACATAGGTTCCAACAATATCACTGGAAGGATATCGGAAAGCATTGGAATCTTGCACAATTTGCAAACACTAGATTTGAATTACAATCAAATTAGTGGAAAGATACCCGAAAGCATTTGAAACTTGCACAATTTGTAGAAATTAGATTTGTCTTACAATCAAATTAGTGGAGAGATACCCAAAAGCATTGGAAACTTATACAATTTGCAAGAACTAAATCTGTCTGGCAATCAAATTAGTGGAGAGATACCCATAAGCATTGAGAACTTGCACAATTTGCAAGAACTATGTCTGTCTGGCAATCAAATTAGTGGAAAGATACCCGAAAGCATTTGAAACTTGCACAATTTGTAGAAATTAGATTTGTCTTACAATCAAATTAGTGGAGAAATACTAGAGACAGTGGAAAATCTTTGCAACTTGAGCACACTCGATGCTTCTAACAACGATATAGGTGGAGAGATTACAGGATTTATGGAAGGTTTCTCGAGATGCAGTATTAACAGAATAAGCTATGTTAATTTGAATGGCAACAATCTTAGTGGGCCTTTGCCCAATCAGATTGGGGACCTCCAAAGTTTGCAATATCTTGATGTTGGTGTTAATTCATTGAGCGGTTCAATTCCTGCATCACTAGGAAAATTATCTGCTCTAATTGAATTGGATCTCCAATCAAATTCCTTGGCAGGTGCACTGACCGAAGCCCACTTTGCCAACCTCACAAGATTATTTTATTTGGATCTGTCTTATAACTCCTTAACAATTGATGTGAGTCAAGGTTGGCTTCCCCCTTTTGAAGCAGGTCAAATCATAATGAGCTCATGTTTACTGGGGCCCAAATTCCCTCCATGGCTTTGGAACCAAACTAATTTGTCTATATTGGACCTATCTAGTACAGGAATATCAGAAAATTTCCTTGATTGGGTTTGTGAGTTAAATTATCTGCAAGTTCTCAATCTCGCTGGTAATGATTTAATGGGAGTTCTCCCTGATTGTTGGGATAATTCATTATATTTGAAGGTCATTGATTTCTCAAGCAATAAATTATCAGGAGGCATTCCTGACTCAATTGGTTCTCTCAGTGGACTTGAATCATTGCATTTGGAAAACAACCTTTCTGGTAAGATTCCTTTGTCCTTAAAAAAGTGCAAGCAGTTGGTTACTATTGACCTTGGCAATAATAAGCTATCAGGCAACATACCTCAATGGATTGGAGAGAGCCTATCATCATTGAGAGTTCTTCGTCTCCGATCAAATATGTTGGATGGTGATATTCCTATGCAACTATCACTTCTTGCATCACTTCAAGTGTTGGATATTGCTGACAACAATTTTTCAGGAACTTTGCCACCATCATTTGGTAATTTCAAAGCCATGATTGAGATACAAAATAAGAGCAATCCTATTCTTTCTAAATATCTGGCCTCCTATTACACCGAGAATCTCCTAATAACTACGAAAAGTGTGGAACGTATGTTCACTACTATTGTGCTATCACTTGTGACAAGCATAGACCTCTCTGACAACAATATTACTGGAGAGATACCTGAAGGGTTTACAAACCTTCATGGACTTTGTTTCTTGAACTTATCAGGGAATCATTTGATAGGAAGGATTCCAAATAATATTGGTGCCTTGGGGCAGTTGGAGTCACTGGATTTGTCGATGAACAACCTATCAGGCCCAATTCCTGCAAGTATCGCTACTTTAGATTTTTTGAGCCTCTTAAACTTATCCCACAACAATCTATCAGGAAGAATTCCATCCGGCAACCAACTTCAAACTTTGATCGATCCATCCATCTACAGTGGCAATCAGTATCTCTGTGGACAGCCAATAGGAAAGTGCCCTGGTGACGAACCTGTTGAAGGTCCAATAGTTCATGGAGGAGAAGAACTAAAAGAAAATCCAAATGATTCAGAAATGATATGGGTTTATGTTAGCTTTGCTCCAGGATTTGTGGTTGGCTTTTGGGGTTTTCTTGGCGCAATGATGATCAAAAGGAGCACAAGATTTGCTTATATTCGATTTATCGACAAGATATGTGATTGGATTTATATGGTTGTGGCGTTAATCTCTGCTAGGCCGAAGTTTAAGGGAAACCAACGACGCATGTAAGCATTGCAAAGTTGTAATACTCTCTCTTATCTATGGAATATTAGAATAAATAAAAATGACTGAAAACCACTTCTATGGTTTCAGTATTAAAGACTTCAAAATATTGATCTATTCTAATTAAGTGAATTACTTGAGCAAAGTTATCATAAAATCTTGTCTCAAGTTATGCTTGCTACATGCTGAAATTTTTCCTTCGATACCTTTATCAGTATATAAGTGATGGGTAGAATGCTCATAGTTTTGCTTTGGAGGAAAAAAATCTTTCAATGCTCTATTCTATCATTATATCCAAATAATTTATGTGCAGTTTTCTTAATGTTATGGCTGTTATGATATGTTCATTTAAAAATATAAATGTAAATATTTTTCTAGACATAAGGGAAAGAAATGATGCTTAAATTAAATAGGCTAATATGCAATTTAGTGTATATCCTTGTTGTTTTTTAAAAAATAATTCTTAGACAAAAGGAGACTCAATCCTCAATCAAGAGCCCATTTAGCTCGTTGGAATGATATTTTGATTCCATTTAATAATTACAAATCCGTTCGAATCACCTATATCCCAATGCATCCCGCAAATTTATAATATATATATATATTAATATTATTATATATTAATATAATAATATATTATTTTATATAATAATATATTTTAATATATAACTTTATATATATATATATATTATTAATAAGATTCAAAAATTATATTTAATTAAATAGAGGAAAAGAATGATTTTGATTTTAGTAAAATTTAGTTTTAATTTTGATTTCAGCTATGATGCCAAATTATATAGCTCCAAATATTTTCAAACCTCACCCCCACGGCATCAACCGTCGGTCTAAATTTTTCCAAATTGTACAGTTCTTTTAGCCAGGCTTCTAGTCTTAACAGCTCAGCAACATTGTTGTTCTTCCATGACTGGGTTTCAGTCAACCAATAGGCGAGTCACTACTCACCTTTTCTGTCTCCCTTCTGAACTCGGTTCTCAACAAGTATCCATCCTTTGCTCCTTGGTATGGGGAGATCTCATGGCTTCAACCAATAATTCCATTGCCCTTGTTTATGTCACTTGGATTGGGTTCCTCTTTTTCTTTGGATCCGTGCAACTCTGTCTCTGTTCCAGTGGAAATAGTTCCAAGTCAGGAAGCTGCATAGAGATGGGAAAGGAAGGCTCTTCTTAGTATACGAGAGGGCATCTCTGACGCCCACAAATGGCTTTCTTGGAATGGCAAAGACTGCTGCAAATGGGGAGGAGTCCAGTGCGACACCATGACTGGTAATGTCGTAAAGCTTGACCTCCGCTACCCTTATCCATATGATTTTTTTGCTTCTGGTGAAAGTAAGGTAAGTCCTTCACTTCTTGACTTGAGACATTTGAATTATTTAGATTTGAGCATGAACAATTTTGGCGGTGCCCCAATCCCCCACTTCAGCTCTGTTAACGTGGCTGTTGAATCTGCTACTATATGTGTGTGTGCGTGCAGTGCAGGTAGTCATGTCATCCACACTTGCACTTTTAAGTTGGCCAATCTTCATTTGCCTTTTTTAAAGAAATTATTCTAAAATACAGTTTCTTTTACCAGCATAGGATTCTAACTCAAACTATTTTAAGGCAAGAATTGGATGGATTTTAAGTTAAGGATAAAACTCTAATTATCTTACTATTCCATAATATTGGTATTTTGAATTCTTGAGAACACTTTTATATCATAGAACTTCACATAACTGCCCGTTTGATTCAAAATCTATGAACCTCATCCAACTCTCCAATCTGTGAATACTCATTTAGACTGTGTCTAAGCTAAGCAGTGAAACTGGAAAGGTTTTTTAGGTGTTCGAGTTGTAAACTGTGATATATCCACCGTAGAACTAAAGTCTGCAGTATGTTTTACAGCTTGAGTTCATATACTTAAATGTTTGTGTTTGTATGACAGTTGCTTTTGGATGTAGTTGCATGGTCACTGGCACCATCATGACTATTCAACCTTGTCTAGTTTGGTGCATCTGAAGCCTTTGATTAGTTGATTGTGTCAATTAATTTACAGGGCCTGAAATTTTGTCTGTACAAAATTGCAGAATTAAAAGAATTTTTGACTTTATGAGCTATTCTGACATATGCTGTTAGTTATCCGTATCAACAAAACAGTCTAAAAATGGGGGAACGAAATAATGATGAGTTTTTTTTGCACCCCTTTCATTTGTTGTCTGCAAATACATTTGGTATTTTTTATTTTAACATTCCATTTGGATTTTTAAAATGTAGGATTAGTTTAAGTGAAATGCCCAAATAATTGAGGGAGATCCAAGAGAGTGAAAGCAATAGGAAGATTAAAAAACTCCTAAATCAACAAATAACCACATGTTTGATTAGTTCAGATTGAAAATTCCTCTGTTTGCAAGATATTCACCTTCAAAATTCCTCTGTTTGCAAGATATTCACCTTCAAATTTCAACATGAATGCATGATCATGTATAATATATGAATGGGTTAGCAAACAGCCTGATAAGTGTGGTCAAAAGTTCAGCTTTAATAAGGTTACCAAACTTCCCCATGTATGTCGATGGGTAGTTACTTCCATGCATCTACAAAGAGAATCACGGTGGAGCCACATCCGTACCTCTATGATTTCTTAAAGTGGTACTTGTTCGCACATCTTCTGTTGCCACATTTTTTTGCAATTTCATGTCTATAAAAGGTGGAGTCTTACCTCACTTGTAAAACCTTGAACTTTTAAATTTAAGCAATGTCTGGATATGCTTGTCAACTGTCTTTTGTTTATGTGTGTACCCTTTTTCTTCCCCACCTCTAGCGATGATCACCAAACATCTTGCAGAGTCAATCGTGTAGCTTATTATAATTTTGTACAGGGGAAGGCATGAGTGAACTATCTCTGGCAGATCATGCCACCATTGCAAATATGTCTCCTGAATTCGGAGCAACGATGGGTTTCTTCCCAGTCAATCAAGTTACACTGCAATACTTGCAACTGAGTGGCAGAAGTGATGATACCGTAAGTCACTTTTACTATTTGCCATTGCTATCTTGACGATCTGTTTTTTTTAAGGAATCATAATTATCTTGGCAACTTTTAGGTGGCGATGTTTGTTGACTGCAGCTAGGTACATCTACCCTTCTAATATTAAATTGATAGTTTATTTAACTTACATTTTTTATTTAGTTTATATGTCTTCTATTTTTTTATGCATACTTTCTGAATGAGGTTTATATCCTGAACTCAGCCCCAGACAGAAAGAGTGTACTCATCTTATCTAGAGTTGAATCTAGAAGATGTAGACCCATGTGTATCAGGACCTAAAAGGTCAGTCTTTTTTTGTTTATGTGGATTTTTTTTGGTTAACATTGAGTTACGACTTCACAAACTCAAGTTAACTTCATCTCATGTTTTTTTTTGGTATTGACCACTTTTCTGGAAAAATCTGTTAGGCAGACCTCATGATCGAGTTCCCTTGAAAGAAATGAAAGCAGATTGGCATTCATGCTTGCATAGCAAAGTAGGATTCAAGGTAAGGTGACTGGTACTTGTCATTTTCTTTTCCATGGATACATCACAGAAATTTTGTCATTGTCAATGGATGTTGTTATCTCTATTTTTGCTGCATAGAATGCATCAATATCACTAGTCTTAAACTATATCATACTGGCCTAACTAGATTACTAAGGTGGTTTTCTTGTAAATATGTTTTGACAAACAATGCTTTGCTTGTTATGTGCATACAATTGTTAAAATAAACCCAAGGATGGGATAGGCATTCTTTGAATCTCCCCACTCTGACCCCTCCCTCATCCCCCCCCTCCTCTCTCTCTCTCTCTCTCTCTCTCTCTCTCTCTCTCTCTCTCATGCATGCACGCATGCACATGCCCTATGAGTGTGTGCACGCATGCGTGGGCGCATACACACAAACACGTATAAAATGGAGAGTTATATGGTTTATGTGATTTTGTTTATTAGAAGGCCCATGTATATGTTGCCTCCTTATTATCATGCACTTACTAGCACAATATCATAGAGTTTCTTTTGATAATTTTATAAAAACAAAGAGATATGCACAATATTTGTAACTTAGGTTGGAAAAACTTGTGTTTTATGATGTGATCTGACATGATGTTGCAGGGTTTTGCTGTGCCAAAAGAGGCCCAAAATAAAGTTGCAGACTTTTCTTTCCATGGGATACCAGCTCAGATAAAGCATGGTGATGTTGTCATAGCAGCTATCACCAGCTGCACAAACACATCAAATCCTAGTGTCATGCTCGAGGCTGCTTTGGTTGCAAAGAAGGCTTGTGAACTGGGACTTGAGGTTGAGCACTACCCTCCTCATTTCAGCATGGTGTATATCTTTTAGTTTTTGTATATGTTTGTTCCGGTGATTGGGACCTCAATGTCGAAGTCTTGTTGATGGTACACCATGTAGCATATAGTTCATTTAGTTTTATTCAGACAGACACCAGCATACTACAATAATGGCCAAAACACCTTACAAGATTGAGATAGCATGCATATTTTCTTCCATTGTCTTTAATGGAAAAACAGCTATCATATACAGACGTATTAGTCATCTTTCTGAGACCACCATTTGCAGATATGTACTACTAGAATCATCTTACTTTGATGACATGGCAATCAGCTTTCATATTTGAAGAGCCCAATTTAACTCAATTTGAAGGAACATCTCCTGATACTAAACTACATGCTGAAACTATCAATTATTGTTGAGCATCTGAGATTCCTTTGGCCTGCAATGTCGTGCTTAAGGATGATCAGTTAAGATTGTACTAATTAGCCTACAGTGATGTTTGTATTCTGTCACATGCATACCGTAATTAATGATGGAAAACCTCTCATACATATCAGCATATAACAATGCATCGAAGGTGTATCAAACTCTCTAGAGGATGTGTATATGTTAAAGCTTATATCTTTTTCATACAATAGAAAGAATGGAAAAAGAAATAATGAAAACGTCTCTGATATTTAGCATATATATGTTAGCAAACAACTAAAATAAGTTGAACATGGCCATTATTAGCTGCCGATCTTCCAGTTACAATGCTTCTATCAAATAATTTAGCTGTCATTTGTACAAGCATTGTGTCTTCCTTGTTTTTTCTCCTGATGCTTTGTTCTATGGCTGTTTCGTGGGATTTTGTTTGTTTTCTTCACATATTTGTTTGTGTATTTATAGCCAATAATCTTTTTGTTGGTTCCAATATAGTGTACTAAATGGTTAAGGAAAAGTTTATAGATCATCCATGCTATGTTTCATAAAATAAAGTGCCAAACAGGGGAAAGTTTTCTTGCATTTACAAATTTCAAATATCTATTGACAGATCCCACATGATCTGTTCCCTGGATATACTAATGGTTTTGGTCGTCGAGGATCAGGTAAAGCCATGGATTAAGACGAGCCTCGCTCCAGGTTCTGGAGTTGTGACCAAATACTTGGAAAAGAGGTATCTTTTGAAGATTGTAGAGCAAATAATTATTGTAGTTTTAAATTTCTCAGCCATGTCTCACCCTTCATGGTGGTGTCCATTGTTGCAGTGGGTTGCAGAAGTATTTTAATCAGCTTGGTTTCAATATTGTTGGGTATGGGTGCACAACCTGCATTGGCAATTCTGGTGACCTTGATGAAACTGTATCAGCTGCAATCTCTGAGAATGGTAATATTTCTGTTTATTGAGAGATAAAGTTCATTGTCCTCTCTTTGTTTGGTAGAACATGTTCATATATCTGTAGTTCTGAAATTGGTTGTGTTTTCATCGTTGCTGCAGCAGTGTTATCTGGGAATAGAAACTTTGAGGGACATGTCCATGCTTTAACCAGAGCAAATTATCTTGCTTCCCCTCCTTTGGTTGTAGCTTATGCTCTTGCTGGCACGGTACGCAATCATAGAAGTAGTTCTGCTATTTTGTGCTAGTATACTGATTGCCTGAATGCTTGCTTATTTATAGCAGTGATTAAGAAAGTATGGCTTGCTTGTTGCTCCATTTATGACATTCTGGTTATCCTACGTATTGATTGATTCTCTTGCTTTCTGGTTTGTTATTTAATTATATGAATGATTTGCTTGGCAGCTTATATCATTTCTGGATATTTTATCAACTGAAGGCCTGTTTAACATTCTTAGTGTTTTGATGTCATATTTTATGCCCTCCACTGAGATGGTATTGTTATATGTGTTGCTGGTGATTAGAATTACTAAACATTCCTCTATATAAGCACTACAGGAATCATAAATTCTGACTGTGACTAAATTGTCTATGCTTTTATTTTGGTTGATGCTGTTCACTTTTCTGAGCAGTAGCCCCTTCTATTGTGATTCTAATTGAAGTTATTCTTAGTAGTAAGACTAGAGATGTTAGGTTTTCTGGATCCTCAAATTCAGACTTATGTGCCTCAACTAAGCTAGAGTTACTTTGCAGGTTAATATTGATTTTGAAACAGAACCTATTGGTACCTCAAAAGATGGAAAGAAGGTTTACTTCAAGGATATTTGGCCGTCCAATGAAGAGATAGCAAGTGTAAGCTATTCAACCATTGCTTTCTATTTATGCTCAGATGACTCGTCAGAAACTAACAATGGTTTCATATTTATTGTGATTTGAATTTCTCCAGGTTGTGCAATCCAGTGTGCTTCCAGACATGTTTAAGGGTACATGTCAAGCAAGTCCCAAAGGAAATCCTATGTGGAATCAGCTATCAGTGCCATCGAGCACACTCTACGCATGGGACCCTTCATCAACATACATTCATGAGCCTCCTTATTTCAAGGACATGACAATGTCTCCTCCTGGTCCACATCCTGTGAAGGATGCATATTGCTTGCTGAACTTTGGCGATGGTATCACCACTGACCACATCTCACCAGCTGGAAGCATTCACAAAGATAGCCCTGCTGCCAAGTTTTTGATGGATCGTGGTGTTGAAAGGAAAGACTTCAACTCATATGGCAGCCGCTGTGGTAATGATGAGGTGATGGCAAGGGGAACATTTGCGAACATTCGCCTTGTGAACAAGCTTTTGAAGGGAGAAGTTGCGCCTAAAACAATTCACATCCAATGCTGCTGGTAAATACTTTATACATTGCTCTCTTTGTCATCAGTAAAACCAGTCTTTATTTCCGTGTATTTGTCTTTACCAACCATTCATAACATTGACGTATTAGTGAATGGTTGGTTGCAGGGTGTGAAAGCAGCGATTGCCAAGAGCTTCGAGAGAATCCACCGTAGTAATCTTGTGGGTATGGGAATAATTCCCCTATGTTTTAAGCCTGGAGAAGATGCAGAGACCCTTGGCTTAACAGGCCACGAACGGTACACCATCGGCCTCCTGGTCAAGATGTCACAGTTGTGACAGACACTGGCAAGTCATTTACATGCACTGTCCACTTTGATACCGAGGTATGAAGAGAAATGCTGGTGAAATATCTGCGATTAACTAATTTTGCTCGTTGCTACCATGTTTGAAGGTTGTGCATCTATTCACAAAGCTTTATATTGTTACAGGTTGAACTGGCGTATTACAATCATGGTGGAATTCTGCCATTTGTCATTAGGAATCTGACCGATGCCAAGCATTAGATCAAATGATGTCTGGATGCTGGACATAAAGGTAAAGCCAGGGGACTTGTTGTTGTATAACAGTTATATTCATCCGAGGTGTTCCAGTTTTGTGCACTGAGTCACATGATTTATGTTCTCTCTTGGGTTTATTTTTTTCCCTTCAAACTTGCCCAAGAAATAAAAGAGCATAACGAGGAAAGGACATGGGAGATGTGCAAGTGCGTTATGAGATGGATGCTGTACTTCATGAGATCCATGTTCATTATTCAGTGCTGTAATGCAGACCACCTTGATGTATTTATTAAGTGTTTCCTTTCTCTTTTTTTGATGTTACATCTTTATCCAGTGGTTTTCAGTGTCATTAGCAAGTGGAGAATCATATGGGGTTATCAGTTGAGGAAATTTTGAACTTGGAGGGGCATCGGGTTCGAGGTTGACCATGTAGTTGATCTACCTGATTTGAATTGAACCCATTTGAGAATTGAAAGTGTTGTTCTTTATGCATGCTAATATGTTGCACTGTTTAGTTACAAAAATTCTCATAGTGAAGTAGGTTTTTTTGGTCTCTGCATGCTTATTTTCACTGGTTCTGATAGGTAGCCTGTTAATCTTTTCTGTCTGCGTTTTGTTATTGTGGTCTATAATCAGCATATATTCTCTTACATTACTGGTGTTGTGCACCATCTTTTGTGATTCACATTTGTTAATAAAATTCTTCCAACAGTCTATTTTTTGTAATTTGACAAGGTCAGCTTGTCCAAGATCTTTGTGGTGTTTGATTGTCAAAATAGTTGATATAATAAATTCTCGAGGTATAATTTTATTATGAATTTATTAAATGACTGAAAATTGTGGTTATAGCTGCAAAAGTGATCACAACAGTTCAACATTAAATAAGAATACAAGTTTGTATTCATACGCAAACTAAAATTGAGAAGATTGATATGGGCATAAAGACTTGGCAAATACTTTAATTAAAAATATGCATAAGAACAACCTTGTACATGATTTACTTTGCTCTATAGTTTTTGTGCAAGTCCATGCTGGCTTTTATTTAGTCTGATATTAACTATATGTTAGATAGATTTTGAATACATATACAAGACTAAGAGATTTAAATGATACCTTTCTTTGTAGTATATTTTGAATGAGATATCAGGTTGTTACAAATGATATTTAAATCAAACTTTGAATCATAGTCCATATGAAAAATAAGAGTTATTATAGATGAGTTGGCTCATCCTTGTATTTACCGTTGGATTTAATTGATTTTCTTATTCTAAGCACGTCAAAGATGCTGAGGATTAAAATGAAGAAATATGTGGGAGCTTCTACTGACATACGTATAGTTTATCATCTAGATTATAAATAGATATACAAGATAAGGAATCCAAATAATTTTTTTCTGGCACTTTTTTATTTTTGATGAGGTCTTTGTTTATAACATCATACAAAAAATATTTATTCTGATTTTGTATTCAGGGAGATTGTTTTGCTTGCCGCAATTAGTTTTCTTAAAGATGACTTCATTTACCTGTTGTCGCAGCGACTTTGAACGTGTCTTTTTTTAATTCAAGATGTTGGTCTATTCTTTTGGAAGTTATATTGGAAGCTTGAAAGCAGACTTCTAGTCTATGTTAAGTTTATCTATGTTAATTAGACTATATTAGATTAAATAAAAATATTAAGAATGTGAAAGAAATGTTTAAAATAATTTTATTCAATTAATATTTGTTGAATTGAGTTGTTAATTATTCATAAGATTCAATTATATACTTCTATATAACTTAACAAGACTAAAGAAGTAAATATAAAAATACATAAATAACACCTATATGAAATATAAATATACTTTATCTTTTTTATTTTTTTATTTTTGGAACTTATGAACTATGTAGATTTAAGGATGGGAAAGATGATCAGATTTAGATTTGACTGCATTCGAATATAGCTAAGTCTACCTTATTTTATTATATCATTACTAAGGTTTTTATAATCGTCATCAAATTGCTGCTTAATAATTTCAGCTTAGACAATTCTTAATAAGAACTTCAACGAGGTTGGTTACGATGAAAAACAGCATTTTTGAAACCTTTCATTTATTTTTAAGTAATAAGTTATATAACACATTAACGATGAGACCCTGCTTTCATGACTTTATTTTTGATATAGGATATTTCAAGACCATTTTATAAGGGCCACTCTTTTTACATTCCATAAAAACATAACCCACTGTAGCCTTGTCACCATAGAATGTCCGATTCCACGTTGCCGGTGAAGTGGACCAGCATGATCTTCCTCCGCTTTGACCCTCTTCCATCACAAATCGTTCATTGCCATAGCAATTAGCCAGAAAATTTACATCACCGGATGAGTATGGATGGCATATCGATTGATTTATGTAACTAATAATATTTAGAAATCAAAAATCTCAATTACAAAGAAGAACAGACCATCATTTAATAAAAGTAGAAAATTAAAAATAAAGAGCATAAAAAACTATAAATAAATAAATAATCAAAGAAAAAAATAAAAAAGAATAATACTAATTAAAAAATAAAATATAAAAATAAATAAAATAATATTAATTGGTTTTATTTTTTATATGTCTAACAAGTTAAATTAAAAATTAGAATTGAATTAGTTTTTTTTTTTCTTTTTCCATACTGTGCTTCCATTCCTACCAAAAAAAATCATGGCATGATAATAATGATTTTTGGCTAGAGTTGCAGCCACTATCTGTGAATCATCATCGTTGCGTTTGAATCACAAAAATAATCTAGGTAGAGGCCTATATTTCCTAAAATAAAGAAGACCATCATATTTTAATAGTCAAAAATAGCTTCATTCGACTAACTTTGTGGAGTGGAACATAAATAGGTGAACTTTTACCTTCTCATTGTGTTGCAACCTTGGGGTAGTTTTAAATTTTAATACATCTATTAGCTTGTGCACGATGTTTTACTATTCTGATTTGTTAAGGAAATTCTTTAAACAGCTTACTGCTTATAATTTGACAGTCAATTTGTCCAAATTTTTTTGCTGAATTCAACTGTAATGATAAAGATTTCTTAAGGGAGGCAAAAGTTTTGAAAAATCAAAAGATGCTAGCTGTTCCTGTGCAACTCTAACGTGGCATGGTCAACATTATAAATTCTCAGGCGTTGGGATGTAATCTTGTGGTTATAGTTGCAGAAGAACAATCAACAATATAACATTAAATTAGAAGAAAGGATTGAATACTTACACAAACCATCTAGTCTTGATGGTGACTTGGAATAGACATAGGAGTATTTTTGTCCAAATTTTCTTGGACAGAAACTGAATTCACGACTTCTCCAGGATTCAGATGACTGTTTTGCTTGCCACAAATACTTTTCTAAACGAGAACTTCATCCACTTGTAATGGCAGCTACCATTGGATGACAAAGACCGAGAGCATGGCATTGCTTTACAAGTCCTAAGTCTAGGTGTGTGGAAAATATGTATCAGTGATCCAAAGACCATGGTGAGATCACCATCATTGAAAGAAACTTTGAAATAATTAAAAAAGCATTAATAATTGAGTGGGATTCGCTTCTCTCTCTCTCTCTCTCTTCTTGAAAATGAGGTACAGGAAGCATTGGGGAAAGAACGCTATGACTCAAGAAGAAAAATACAAAACAGATGTGGAATTTTGTATCCAATTATGAACTTGATTGAAGGACTCGAATCCTCCTCTGGATGATTATTAGAAATAGGTAACTTACTCTAGATAATTTTCATCATCCTTGATGTCCTGAGTGAAGAGCATACCAAATGTCTAGATTTTTTTTCCTTTTTTTTTTGTCTTTTTCTAATTCTATGCTTCTATCATACCAAAGAAACCATGGAATAGCGATGACAACTCTTGGCTAGAGTTATAACTACTATTCTATGAATCACCATTATTGCATCTAAATTGTAAAGATAATCCAGATAGGAGCCTATTTAATGGGCCCATATAATCCGCTAGAATGGTCTTTTGGGAATTGAAATCAAAATATTCCAATTCCAAGCATTTGTTTGGAAGGAATTAGAATTCGATTCCAATTCTATCTAAAATTCAAATCTCAAATCACATTTGAATTACAAATTCATTCAAGCCAATTGTAACGCAACACATCTTACAAATTTATAATATATAATTTTTTATAATATTTATTATATATTAATAATATATTATATATTATTATGATATATTATAATATATAACTATATATATATATTAATTTTTATTATTAATAGGATTGAGAAATTATATTTAATCAAATGGATGAAAAGAATGATTTTGTTTTCAGTGGAATTTGGTTTTGATTTTGATTCTAACTATAATGTCAAATTATACAATTCTAAATTGTTCCAAACCCAACCCCCATGGCATCAATCATTGGTCCAAGGTTGCTTAGCAGCTCGCATGAGAGAGGTTTTTATTGCCCAGCCCTCCAGCAATTTGCCTAGAATAGTGAGAAAAGAAGGCAGTAAAACCTCCTCCGGCTCACCAGCCGCGATGATCGCTACGTTGCCATCTAGTAATGCCATGATAATTGCAAACATTATACCTAAGTCTACGCATAGGGAAAGTATATTTTAGTGAACCAAAGACCATGGCGAGGTCATCATTATTGAAAGAAACTTTGAAATGATCAAAAAAGCATCAATAATTGAGTGGGGTTGGCTTCTCTCTCTCTCTCTCTCTGCTTGAAAATGAGGTATAGGAAGCGTTAAGAAAGGAATGCCATGACCCAAGAAGAAAAATACAAAACAACAGATGTGGAATTTTGTGTCCAGTTATGAGACTTGGATGAAGGACTCGAATCTTGCTCTAAATGATTATTAGATTAGGTAACTTACTCTATACAATTTTTGTCGTCGTCGATGTCTCGAATGAACGGCATACCAAATGTCTAGATAATTTTTTTTTCTTTTTCTTTTTCCATTCTATGCTTCCTTTCATACCAAAGAAACCATGGAATAACAATAACAATTCTTGGCTAGAGTTGCAACTACTATTCTATGAATCGCCATCGTTGCATTTGAATTGTAGAGATAATCTGGATAGAGGCCTATTTAGTGGGCCCATATAGTCGGTTGAAATGGTCTTCTTGGAATTGAAATCAAAATCATTGATTCCAATTCCAAGCATTTGTTTGGAGGAATTAGAATTCTATTCCAATTCCATCTAAAATTCAAATCTCAAATCTCCTTTGAATTACAAATTCATTCAAGCCAATTGTAATGCAACACATCTTACAAATTTATAATATATAATTTTTAATAATATTAATTATATATTAATATAATAATATGTTGTTATATATTAATAATATATTATATATTATTATGATATATAATAATATATTATAATATATAACTTTATATATATATATATATATATATTAATTTTTATTATTAATAGGATTGAGAAATCATATTTAATCAAATGGATGAAAAGAATGATTTTGATTTTAGTGGGATTTGTTTTTGATTCTAATTCTGATTTCAACTATAATGTCAAATTATATAGTTCTAAATTGTTCTAAACTTCACCCCCACGGCATCAACCATTAGTCCAAGGTTGCTTAGCAGCTCGCACGTTATCATGGATGATAGATTGAAGCCAGTATGACCTTGCTTTAACTAAGCCATCTAAATTTATTTTAATGACTTACAAAGTGGGGCAAGGATTGGAAGTCTCACGTATATTCGCGTAACCCAAAGACCACGGTAACCCGAAGACCACGGTGAGGTCACCATCGTTTCATTGAAAGAAATTATGAAATAATAATTAAAAAAAAGCATTAATAATTGAGTGGAGTTCTATTCTTTCTTTGCATGAAAATAACTAAATAAGGTCCTAAGAAGCGACAAGATAAGAACTCCTTGACTCAAGAAGGAAAAAAGAACAAAAAAAATAGATGTGGAATTTATTTATGTCAAGCAAATGCTACCCACAAGCCACGGCTAAAGAAAGTAATATCAGCAGCTCAAACAGCGACAGACGCTTGGCGGTTACAGGAGGGAAGGGAGAAATTCTCAAACAACTTCAGATTAAAAGTTTCAATGCTGATGGTCTTGGATTTTAAAAGTTAAGAAGTGATATTGATGGATGAATTGTGGATCAGTCTCTAACCTGAGGCAACCCAAACCTAGCACTCTCTTAACAGTATTTTTGCGAATAAAGAATGAACTACTTTGCAACTTCAAGGTGCCATTGAATATTTCATGTCAAGGAAATTCTTAAATCTTAATACATTTATCAGCTTGCGCACCAAGTTTTATTATTCTGATTTGTCAAGAAAATTCTTCAAACAGCTTACTTCTTATAATTTGACAATGTCAATTTGTTCAAATTTTTTTGCTGTATTCAACTGTAATGATAAAGATTTCTTAAGGAAGGCAAAAGTTTTGAATACTTGTACAAACCAAACCAAACCAAACCAAATTTAGGAAGGGCAACGCGAACATCTAGTCATGATGGTGACTTGGAATAGAAGTAGGAGTATTTTTTGTCCAAAATTTCTTGGACTGAAACTTTGGCCGGTAGCTGAAATTAATTATTTTGGTCTGATTCTGAATTAACGACTTCTCCAGGATTGAGATGACTGTTTTTGCTTGCCACAAATACTTTTCTAAACGAGGACTTCATCCGCCTGTAATTGCAGCTACTATGAATAAATCATGTCTCTGGCCTCTCTAGAGCAAGATTAATGTGTGTTCAGCCCTATTTAAGAGCTGTGGGTCTCTTCCTCTAAGCCAGCTGAGAAAAAGCAAGGACGATTTGATCTCAATCAAACGTCTACCAGAATCAATGTATCTTGACTTAAGACTCGTTTGTAATTGGCCTTACAATGTACTTATTCTAACTTGTTGGACGGGCAGCTGCCGCAGAAAATTTTCACAGGAATTTCTCAATTTGCCTCCCAATAGAGACAACTGAATTAGCATTCCTTAGTCAAGTGTGTCAAGTGTGCGGGTTACAGCTCTGTAATTCCAACCTGCCAATCAGACTCCACGCATGCCGACTTCTTTTATTTCTACCATCTTCCATGAAGTTGTATATCCTTCGTTATTTCAAACATCGAAGAAAAAGTTGGACGGCTGCTCTAAAGTAGAAAAAAAGAAACCATGTTGACGCCTTATTCTCGGTGACGAACAGCGGAGGCAAGGACAGCTAGAAGGGCACTGGAAGTTGCCGGATGGGTAAGAAGAAGAAAAAAAAAAAAAAAAAAAGGAAGGATGTTTAGGTCAAATGACAAATGAATAACTTTATGGTATCATGATATTTTAAAAACTATTTTATATAAAGTATTTAAAAATATTTTAGGTAGATATACTTAAATGGCATCTAAGTTAACTTTGTAATATATCTGGAATTATCTAAAATAAAAGTCAAATGAAAAAATTATAACTAAATTAATGAATATATATATAAAAGTGAAAATAAACTTTTAAAAAATTATAAAATATCATTTCAGAACCTATAATTTAAGAATAATTTTTGTAGTATCTTTTATCCAAATTTTTATATTTTTTCTTACAAAAACTCATATTATCTAAATTAAAAATCTAGCAAAAGCCAAGGATTTATTTTTAAATAATATATATATACATACATATACACATACATACATACATACAAATATATATATATATATATATATATATATATACACGTATATACATACATCCAAGCTTTCAGGAGTGCAGGCTTTCTTTTCTTTTCTTTTCTTTTTCTTTTTTTTTTTCTTTTTTTCTTTAAAACTCAAATACGCGATTCTCCAAAAACTCCCGTGACTCGGCACTCCCCCTGAGAGAAGAGTTTAAATTTTAATAATTTTTGTTTTTGAATATTATGAAAACGGTCAACAGAAAGAGTGGTACCGCTTACTTTTCATCAAGATGTGCCACGGCACCTCATTTTCCAAGACTCCTCCAGTCGGATGGTGTGGAAAGTCTAATCATGTTATAGTTTTGGAAGATTTCTCTAACCGGATGATGCGGGAAGACGACTGATTGGCACTGATGTACGTGATTGGTGCCATCAATGAACAGAAAAACCAATTTTCTATGATGCACGCGATTGGTGCCATGAATGAATAGAAAACCAAGAACAAAACATAGTGACTTGGCGTCGAGGCTTTCAAAGAATGAGATTGATGCCCGAATTTCAAAGAAATTTAAAAAATGTATCGTAACTGAACTTGCTATATATCACATGGTGTGCAAATGGTAACATTTTTTACCTTCTGTAAAGATCCCTTAATACAACCTTAATAATGTTTTCAGATTGACGCAAAGTTAATGTAACGAAATTAAGAATTACACATTCTCTTTGATATTCCTTCGCATGCTGATTTTTACTCTAATTATTCTTACTAATTATTGAATGAACTCTAATTTAAACTAATTTAATTTTCATCTTAATAATTATATCTCCTATAATCTACTTTCACTTAACTATATATAAATATCATAATTTATTATTTATTTTAGTAGATTCTTATTTATAATATTTTTAAGTATATAAATATACATTTCAAAAAATATAATTTGTAAATTTAAGAATGATCAATTACTTTGATACAATTAAAAGTTTTTGAACCTAAATTTAAGTTGGCTCATTTTGATTTCAATTAAATTTTTAATAACTCTACATTTAATTATTAACGATTAAAATTTAGCAATTATATAATCATGAGATCCTTGATTCAAACATAAATCTAATTTTAATCTGAACTCAAATAATTCGAGTTGGATTCAAGTCATACTTAACTCCAACTCAGTCCGACCCAAATGACTCATGGGTTTTAGAATTCTTACCATGGATCCAATCCAATCAAAAAATAGTTTAGGTCCAAGCTCAAAATTATGATCCAAATATGAATTTAATTTTGACATTGTTTTTCCACCACGACTGAGTTTCAGTCCACCTATAAGCGAATCATTATTTATACGACCGAGAATTGCGTAAAGAATCCTATCTCTGTCTCCCTTGGTTCTCAACAAGCTATCCTGGCTTTGCTCCTTGGTACAGGGAGATCTCTCATGGCTTCAACCAATAATTCCATTGCCCTTGTTTATGTCATTTGGATTGGCTTCCTCTTTTTCTTTGGATCCGTGCAACTCTGTCTCTGTTTCAATGGAAATAGTTCCAAGTCAGGAAGCTGCATAGAGATGGAAAGGAAGGCTCTTCTTAGCATACGAGAGGGCATCTCTGACGCCCACAAATGGCTTTCTTGGAATGGCAATGACTGCTGCAAATGGAGAGGAGTCCAGTGCGACACCATGACCGGTCATGTCGTAAAGCTTGACCTCCACTACCCTTATCCTGTTGTTTCTCGGCGATGTAAGATAAATTATATCTGCCGATCTCTCCTTGATGAAAGTGAGAATAAAATTGAGGTGAGTCCTTCACTTCTTGACTTGAGACATTTGAATTATTTAGATTTGAGCATGAACAATTTTAAGGGTGCCCCAATCCCCAACTTCATTGGATCTCTTGCCAAATTGGAATATCTAAACCTCTCTCATGCTAGATTTGGTGGAACCATCCCTCACCGACTCGGGAACCTCTCAAGCTTAGTCTACCTTGATCTCAATTGTTTTGATCCATATATTTCTTTGGATGTTGATGACCTTGGCTGGTTAGCTCAGATCCATTTCTTGCAGCATCTTGATATGAGTTATGTCGACCTCTCAAAAGCATCCAATTGGCTTCATGTGATCAATATGCTCCCTTCTCTTTCTGTCCTGCATCTGTCTGTGGCTTCTCTCCCTAGCCTTCCCTCTACACTACCCCATGTTAATTTCACTTCTCTTAATGTGCTTGATCTTTCTGGGAATAACTTTGTATCAAACATACCCGGTTGGCTGTTTAACCTTAGCAGCCTTGAACATCTTGATCTTGGGTGGAACTATTTCCAAGGCAATATACCGCTTGCCATTGGGAATCTCAAGAAGCTTCAAGTCTTAGATCTCTCAGGGAACAGTTTCAATGAAGACATCCTAGAATCAGTGTGCAGTGTCAAGAGCTTGCGGTCCATAGATATATCATATAACAACATCAATGGGAGTATATTGGAAACTGTGGGAAATCTCAAAAGCTTGGAGTCCTTAGATTTCAGCGGAAACAGTATCAGTGGTGAAATACCAAAGATCATTTGGAGTCTTCCAAAGTTACGGTACTTGGACTTGGGTGGCAACAATATTGACGGTGCGCTTCCAAACCTCACAGACTTGCAATACTTCTATGCAGGCTCCAACAATATCACTGGAAGGGTACCGGAAAGCATTGGAATCTTACATAATTTGCAAAAACTATATTTGTTTAGCAATCGAATTAGTGGAGAAATACCCAAAAGCATTGGAAACTTGCACAATTTGCAGGAATTAGATTTGTCTTACAATCAAATTAGTGGAAAGATACCTGAAAGCATTGCAAACTTGCACAATTTGCAAGAACTAGATCTGTCTAGCAATCAAATTAGTGGAAAGATAAAAACTTGCACAATTTGTAGATTTGTCAAGTGGGAAATCTTTATAACTTAAAAGGAGTTAATTTTGAATAGCAACAATATTTCTGGAGTGATACCAAGAACAGTGGGTAATCTTTGCAACTTGAGCATGCTCCAAGCTACTAACAACGATATAGGTGGAGAGATTACTGGATTCATGGAAGGTTTCTCGAGATGCAGCATTAACAAAATAAGTGGTGTTTATTTGGATCACAACAATCTTAGTGGTCCTTTGCCCAATCAGATAGGGGACCTCCAAAGTTTGCAATATCTTTATCTTGGTGTTAATTCATTGAGCAATTCAATTCCTACATCACTGGGGAAGTTATCTGCTCTAATTGGATTGGATCTCCAATCAAATTCCTTGGCAGGTGCACTGACCGAAGCCCACTTTGCCAACCTCACAAACTTATCATATTTGGATCTATCTCATAACTCCTTAGTGGTTAATGTGAGTCAAGGTTGGCTTCCTCCTTTTGAAGCAGGACAAATCATAATGAGCTCCTGTTTACTGGGGCCCAAATTCCCTCCATGGCTTCGGAACCAAACTAATTTGTCTATATTGGACCTATCCAGTGCAGGAATATCAGAAAATTTCCCTGATTGGTTTTGTGAGGCAAATCATCTAGAAGTTCTCAATCTCGCCGACAATGATTTAATGGGAGTTCTCCCTGACTGTTGGAATAATTCATCAAATTTGAAGGTCTTTGATTTCTCAGGCAATAAATTGTTAGGAGGCATTCCTAGCTCAATGGGATCTCTCGGTAGACTCGAATCATTGCATTTGGAAAATAACAACCTCTCTGGCAACATTCCTTTGTCCTTAAAAAAGTGTAAAAAGTTGGTTACTATTGACCTTGGCAATAATAAGCTGTCAGGCAACATACCTCAATGGATTGGAGAGAGCCTATCATCATTGAGAGTTCTTTGTCTCCGATCAAATATGTTGGATGGTGACATTCCTATGCAACTATCATTTCTTACTTACCTTCAAGTGTTGGATCTTGCTGACAACAATCTTTCAGGAACTTTGCCACCATCATTTGGCAATTTCAGAGCCATGACTGTGATACAAAATGAGAGCAATCCTTTTCTTCTTAGCGATGCCCCCTATTATACCGAGAATCTCTTGATAACCACGAAAGGTATGGAACTTAAATTCACTACTGTGCTCTCACTTGTGACAGGCTTAGACCTCTCGAGCAATAATATTTCTGGAGAGATTCCTGAAGAATTTACAAACCTTCATGGACTTCATTTCTTAAACTTATCAGGGAATCATTTGATAGGAAGGATTCCAAATAATATTGGTGCCTTGGGGCAGTTGGAGTCGCTTGATCTGTCGATGAATAAACTATCAGGCATAATTCCTGCAAGCATTGCTGCTTTAGATTTTTTGAGCCACTTGAACTTGTCCTACAATAATCTGTCAGGAAGAATTCCATCTGGCAACCAACTTCAAACCTTGACCGATCCATCAAGTTACAGTGGCAATCAGTATCTCTGTGGACAGCCAATAGGAAAGTGCTTTGGTGACAAATCTATTGAAGGTCCAACAATTCATGGAGGAGAAGAACCGGAAGAAAATCCAAATGATTCAGAAACGATATGGGTTTATGTTAGCTTTGCTCCAGGATTTGTGGTTGGTTTCTGGGGTTTTTTAGGAGCTATGATGATCAAAAGGAGCACAAGATTTGCTTATATCCGATTCATCGACAAGATATGTGATTGGATTTATATGGTTGTGGCATTAATCTCTGCTAGGCCAAAGTCCAAGAGAAACCAAAGACGCATGTAAGCATTTGCAAAGTTGTAATGCTCTCCTTTATCTATGGAATATTAGAATAAATAAAAATGGTTGGAAACCGCATCTATGGTTTAAGTATTAGGGACTTCAAAATATTGATCCATTCTAATTGAGTGAATTACTTGAGCAAAGTTCTCAAGAATCCTCTCTTAAGTTATGTTTGCTATATGCTGAATTTTTTTTTCGATGCCTTTATTAGTATATAAGTGATGGGTGGAATGCGCACTATTTTGCTTTGGAGGAAAAAAAATCTTTCAATGCTCTATTCTATATTCATTTTGAAATAATTTATGTGCAGCTTTCTTCATGCTATGGCTATTATGATATGTTCATTTGAAAATATAAATGTAAATAATTTTATAAACATAAGGGAAAGAAATGCTACCTAAATTAAATAGGCTAAAATCCAATTTAGTATATATCCCTGTTATTTTTTGAAAAATAATTTTTAGGCAAAAGGAGTCTAAACCCCTATTTAGTTTGTTGGAATGATCTTTTGATTCCATCTAGAAATTGCAAATCTATTTCGACCAACCATATCCCAACACATTCTACAAATTTATAATATATAATTTTATTATAATATTAATTATATATTAATAATATATTAATAATATATATTATATATTATTATAATGTACAATAATATATTATAATATATATATATTTATATATATTTCAATTTACATTATAAATAGGATTCAGAAATTATATTTAATCAAATGTATGGAAAGAAGGATTTTAATTTTTAGTAAAATTTGATTTTGATTCTTATTTCAACTATTATACCAAATTATACAATCCTAAATTTTTACAAACCTCATCCCACGGCATCAACCATCGGTCTAAGGTTGTTTATCAGCTTGCACATCATCATAAATGACGCCGCTTAAACTAAACCATCTAAATTTAGGAGTGGGGTGGGGATTGAAAGTCTCAAGCATATATGCATAACTCAAAGACCACGGTAAACCAAAGACTACAATGAGGTCATTGAAAGAAGCTATGAAATAATAATAATAAAAAAAATTAATAATTGAGTGAGGTTCTCTTCTCTCTTTGCGTAACTAAATAAGGTATAAGAAGCGTGGAGATAAGAACGCCAGGACCGAAGAAGAAAAAATGAAAAACACATGTGAAATTTTTTTTTTGAGTGAAGGAAATCTGACTCGCAAGTCACGGTCAAAGAAAGTAGTGTCAGCAACTCAAACAACAATAAACGCCCGATACTTACGGGAGGGAAGGGAAAAATTCTCAAACGACTTCAGAGAAGCAAAATAGAAACCAGCTCAAAAAACATGCTTTTATTTGCTTCTTTTTTTCTTCTTCTAAAACTTAACATAAGTAAACTGTAACAGATGGCGTCAAAGACAAGGTACATAAATCGATTGCGATTTGAAAATGGGAGTGGCATTTTTTTTCTCTTCCGTTTCGCTTACGGAGTTCTAAAAAATGGTCGGCATTCCAAAGGTGGCGAACACCTGTCTCTTGGATGCTTTTCTGCTCACGCTGTTTGGAGTCCGTTGAGAATCAATTCAGCATTCACGGGCCCATAATGTTAAATCAAATATAAATATTTCAAATTATAAATTTTTGTATGCATATATAAAGTTACTTAAAATAAATTAATTATATAATTTGTAACATTTTATATTCCAAACTATAAACATTTTAAATTTTATTATTGCAAGATACCAAAGAAGTAAGTCCAAGAAAGAAATAACTGCACCACAACTATCTAAAGTTATTTAGAGTTTTCAATTGAATTTTTTTTTAATCAATTGAGTATATCAACTTATAAATTTTATTTAATTAAATATATTTTTGGCATAATGACCAACTTATAAATTTTATTTAAGTAAATATATTTTTGGCATAATGATGACCAAAGGCCAACAAAATTTGCTTATAACCGATTCATCAACAATTATGCAGCTGGATTTATGTGGCCACAACAATGAACGGTCTACGAGTACTCAAGTAGGCAAGAGCTTGGAATCTCGCACTTCTTGCGTGCTTGGATTTTCTTTTTGAGCTAATATGCCACTTGAATCATATATTGATCCAATTGGGAAGAAGAGAGGTAAAAAAAATCAACTCGTTCAATTTGAATCTTTTAGAGTATAATAATAGAGAATATTAAAATTTTTAAAATCAGACACAAGCCCTTTCCTTTCATTAAAGACAAACTAATATGCAAGTTCTTTATTAATACTAGAGATCTCTGCCTCCGTACAGACTAGGTGAGATTCCTCTTCTAACAAGATATTAACTTTTTTTTAAAAATAATTATGACTTGTAGAAATAATTATGAAAAGCAAAAAAATTAAGAATGTGAAAGAAATGTTTAAAATAATTATATTCAATTAATATTTCTTGAATTGAGTTGTTAATTATTCATAAGGTTCTATTATACACTTCTACATAACTTTACAAGATTAAAGAAGTAAATATAAAAATATATAAATAACATCTATATAGAATATAAATATAAATAATTTATTTACTTATATATTCAATTGGATTTAGATTTTGTCTAGTTTGAGTTGATTCATGATCATATTTGACTTGAGTTGAGGACTAATTCTACTCAAATCTTACTTAAAATTAGGTTGAAATTTTAGAAGCCGAACCTAACCCGTGACTTTTAAAACTAATTCAAGCTTATCTAATTAACAGCCGAGCAACGTAGTATAGATTGAGCCCAACCCAAATTAAATCCTTTTGGTTGGATTTATAGTGTTGTAACAATGGTGCTAACGATTTGAGATATGCCTGTTATTAGTATATTATATTTTTGTTAGTTTTTGATACACCTTTTTTAGGGTAGATTATCAGCGTTTTGTTTTCTATCATCTCGTTGTGCGGTAATCTTGTGGTAGTTTTAAATTTCAGTACATTTATTAGATTGTGCACCATTTTATTATTCCTGATTTGCCAAGGAAATTCTTCAAAAATCTTATTTCTTATAATTTGGCAATGTCAATTTGTCCAAATTTTTTTGCTGTATTCAACCGTCAAGGATGATGACTTTTTAAGGGAGGCAAAAGTTTTAAAGAATCAAAGGATGGTAGTTGTTCTTGTGTGCCTCTGAATTCAGTCTTGCCTCATCTGCCGGAAATACTCCCTCATCTACTTGCAGTTGCAGCGATTTTTCTATTTTTATTCAAGCGGTTGTTCCATTCACGGGAAACAGCTCAGCTCCATGGATAAATATCGTTGACCCGGTCTTCGTTGACAGACTTGTAGTCCACTAGCAAGCAAGTCCCCATTACCAAGGATCAATGCAAAAAAAATCCCCCACTTCAGCTCTGTTAACGTGGCTGTTGAATCTGCTATTATATGTGTGTGCGCGTGCGGTGCAGATAGTCTTGTCATCCACACTGCACTTTTAATGATTTACTTTTCTCATCTCATTTATATTCCATCTGATTTTGATGCTCGGTTGGAAGTCTGGAGATCAATTTATGAAATGTAATCTTCACATGATAGCCTGTTCTTTCTATTACTTGCATAAAGTTTTGAATTTTTATGTTTTGTAGGTGAACTTGGAATACCTTGCCCGTGTTGTGTTTTTTAGCAATGGGGGGTTGCTGTACCCTGACCGTGCGGTAGGCTCTGACTCGTACACGACTATGGTTGATTGATTAGGTGTTGCTGGCTGGGGAGTTGGTGGAATAGAAGCAGAAGCTGCAATGCTTGGCCAGGTAAATAGAGATACTTTTAGCTATCGAACAAGATTAAGTTGCTTTTTGGCCATCGAACACTTCTCAGCATGTTCTATCGTTGCAATCACTTTTCTATTCTCTTTTTTATATTCTTGAAAAGCCATTATCTTTTCTTCTTTCTTTGTTGGTCTGTTTGTGTGTTCATGCATGCCTAAAGATTTCATTTCCTTCTGGAACATTTATGTTTTAAATGCCTGATCATTCTTTTTCCCCCCTAACCACTATACCTCTTAAACTTAACTGTCTTTGCATATGGTTTGACTGCAGAACAACTGAAAAAAATGGTAATGATGACTGAAAATATAAGCCATCTGTTATTTATAAGATTTTCTTAAGTGGTCGATACTTTTAGTTAGACTTGTAGCTTTATTAATCTGCAAATACATTTGGTATTTTTTATTTTAACATTCCATTTGGATTTTTAAAATGTAGGATTAGTTTAAGTGAAATGCTCAAATAATCGAGGGAGATCCAAGAAAGTGAAAGCAACAGGAAGATTAAAAAACTCCTAAATCAACAAATAACCACATGTTTGATTAGTTCAGATTGAAAATCCCTCTGTTTGCAAGATATTCACCTTCAAATTTCAACATGAATGCATGATCATGGATAATATATGAATGGGTTAGCAAACAGCCTGATAAGTGTGGTCAAAAGTTCAGCTTTAATAAGGTTACCAAACTTCCCCATGTATGTCGATGGGTAGTTACTTCCATGCATCTACAAAGAGAATCACGTCCGTACCTCTATGATTTCTTAAAGTGATACTTGTTTGCACATCTTCTGTTGCCACATTTATTTGCAATTTAATGTCTATAAAAGGTGGTGTCTTATCTCACTCGTAGAACCTTGAACTTTTAAATTTAAGCAATGTCTGAATATGCTTGTCAACTGGTTTTTGTTTATGTGTGTACCCTTTTTCTTCCCCACCTCTAGTGATGATCACCAAACATCTTGCAGAGGCAATCGCTATAATCTTTTTATTTTTTTTCCTTAGCGCAGCTGATGAGTATGGTGCTACTTGGAGTCGTTGGTTTCAAATTATCTGGAAAGTTGAAAAATGGTGTGACTGCCACTGACTTGGTTTTGACAGTAACACAAATGCTTCGGAAGCATGGTGTTGTTGGAAAGTTTGTAGAATTCTATGGTAAATGGGCGAACCAATCTATTCCCGACCTTCTTCAAAGTCTCTTCCTTAGATTATAAAATTGTTTTTGCAATTATTCCAAATGTTTTTGGCATTACTTGCTATATTTGTACTTATTTATCTTCTGTCTGCTAAACACTCATATAGCTTGTTATAAATTTATACAGGGGAAGGCATGAGTGAACTATCTCTGTCAGATTGTGCCACTATTGCAAATATGTCTCCTGAATTCGGAGGAACGATGGGTTTCTTCCCAGTCGATCAAGTTATACTGCAATACTTGCAACTGAGTGGCAGAAGTGATGATACCGGAAGTCACTTTTACTATTTGCCATTGCTATCTTGACGATCTATTTTTTTTCAAGGAATAATAATTATCTTGGCAACTTTTAGGTGGTGATGATTGAATCCTATTTGCGGGCTAATAAGATGTTTGTTGACTGCAGCTAGGTACATCTACCCTTCTAATATTAAATCGATAGTTTATTTAACTTACTTTTTTTATTTAGTTTATATGCCTTCTATTTTTTTATGCATACTTTCTGAATAAGGTTTATATCCTGAACTCAGCCCCAGACAGAAAGAGGGCACTCATCTTATCTAGAGTTGAATCTAGAAGATGTAGAACCATGTGTATCAAGACCTAAAAGGTCAGTCTAGTTTTTGTACAAGCATTGTGTCTTGTTTTTTCTCCTGATGCTTTGTTCTATGGCTGTTTGCTGGGATTTTGTTTGTTTTCTTCACATATTTGGTTGTGTATTTATAGCCGATAATCTTTTTTGTTGGGTCCAATATAGTGTATTAAAATGACTAAGGAAAAGTTTAAAGGTCATCTATGCTATGTTTCATAAAGTATAGTGCCAAACAGGGGAAAGTTTTCTTGCATTTACAATTTTCAAATATCTATTGACAGATCCCACAGGATTTGTTCCCTGGATGTACTAATGGTTTTTGTCATCGTGGATCAGGTAAAGCCATGGATTAAGACAAGTCTTGCCCCAGGTTTTGGAGTTGTGACCAAATACTTGGAAAAGAGGTATCTTTTGAAGATTGTGGAGCAAATAATTATTGTAGTTTTAAATTTCTCAGTCATGTCTCACCCTTCATGGTGGTGTCCATTGTTGCAATGGTTTGCAGAAGTATTTAAATCAGCTTGGTTTCAATATTGTTGGCTATGGGTGCACAACCTGCATTGGCAATTCTGGTGACCTTGATGAAACTGTATCAGCTGCAATCTCTGAGAATGGTAATATTTCTGTTTATTGAGAGATAAAGTTCATTGTCCTCTCTTTGTTTAATAGAACATGTTCATGTATCTGTAGTTCTGAAATTGGTTGTGTATTATTGTTGCTGCAGCAGTGTTATCTGGGAATAGAAACTTTGAGGGATGTGTCCATGCTTTAACTAGAGCAAATTATCTTGCTTCCCCTCCTTTGGTGGTAGCTTATGCTCTTGCTGGCACGGTATGCAATCATAGAAGTAGTTCTGCTATTTTGTGCTAGCATACTCATTGCCTGAATGCTTGCTTATTTATAGCTGTGATTAAGAAAGTTTGGCTTGCTTGTTGCTCCATTTATGACATTCTGGTTATCCTACATATTGATTGATTCTCTTGCTTTCTGGTTTGTCATGTAATTTGCTTGGCAGCTTATATCATTTCTGGATATTTTATCAACTGAAGGCCTGTTTAACATTCTTAGTGTTTTGATGTCATATTTTATACCTCACACTGACATGGTATTGTTATATGTGTTGCTGGTGATTAGAATCACTAAACATTCCTCTATATAAGCACTACAGGAATCATAAATTCTGACTGTGACTAAATTGTCTATGCTTTTATTTTGGTTGATGCTGTTCACTCTTCTGAGCGGTAGCCCGTTCTATTGTGATTCTAATTGAAGTTATTCTTAGTAGTAAGACTGGAGATGTTAGGTTTTCTGGATCCTCAAATTCGGATTTATGTGCCTCAACTAAGCTAGAGTTATATTGATTTTGAAACAGAACCTATTGGTACCTCAAAAGATGGAAAGAAGGTTTACTTCATGGATATTTGGCCATCCAATGAAGAGATAGCAAGTGTAAGCTATTCAACCATTGTTTTCTATTTATGCTCAGATGGCTCGTCAGAAACTAACAATGGTTTCATATTTATTGTGATTTGAATTTCTCCAGGTTGTGCAATCCAGTGTGCTTCCAGACATGTTTAAGGGTACATATCAAGCAATTACCAAAGGAAATCCTATGTGGAATCAGCTATCAGTGCCATCGAGCGCACACCACACATGGGACTCTTCATCAACATACATTCATGAGCCTCCTTATTTCAAGGACATGACAATGTCTCCTCCTGGTCCACATCCTGTGAAGGATGCATATTGCTTGCTAAACTTTGGCGATGGTATCACCACTGACCACATCTCACCAGCTGGAAGCATTCACAAAGATAGCCCTGCTGCCAAGTTTTTGATGGATCGTGGTGTTGAAAGGAAAGACTTCAACTCATATGGCAGCTGCCGTGGTAATGATGAGGTGATGGCAAGGGGAACATTTGCTAACATTCGCCTTGTGAACAAGCTTTTGAAGGGAGAAGTTGCGCCTAAAACAATTCACATCCAATGCTGCTGGTAAATACTTTATGCATTGCTTTCTTTGTCATCAGTAAAAGCAGTCTTTTTTTCTGGGTATTTGTCTTTACCAACCATTCATAACATTGACGTATTGGTGAATGGTTGGTTGCAGGGTGTGAAAGCAGTGATTGCCAAGAGCTACGGGAGAATCCACCGTAGTAATCTTGTGGGCATGGGAATAATTCCCTTATGTTTTAAGCCTGGAGAAGATGCAGAGTCCCTTGGCTTAAGAGGCCACGAAACGGTACACCATCGACCTTCCAAGCAGTGTGAGTGACATCAAACCTGGTCAAGATGTCACAGTTGTGACAGACACTGGTAAGTCATTTACATGGACTATCCGCTTTCATACCGAGGTGCGAAGAGAATTGCTGGTGAAATATCTGCTATTAACTAATTTTGCTCGTTACTACCATGTTTGAAGGTTGTGCATCTATTCACAAAGCTTTATATTGTCACAGGTTGAACTGGCGTATTACAATCATGGTGGAATTCTACCATTTGTCATTAGGAATCTGACCGATGCCAAGCATTAGATCAAATGATGTCTGGATGCTGGATATAAAGTTTAAGTGAGGGGACTTGTCGTTGTGTAACAGTTGTATTCATCCAAGGTGTTTCAGTTTTGTGCATTGAGGCAGATGATTTATGTTCTCTCTTGGGTTTATTTTTTTCCCCCTTCAAAGCTGCCCAAGAAATAAAAGAGCATAACGAGGAAAAGGACATGCGAGATATCCAAGCGCGTTATGAGATGGATGCTGTACTTCATGAGATCCATGTTCACTATTCACTGCTGTAATGCAGACCACAGTGATATATTTATTAAGTGTTTCCTTTCTCTTGTTTTGATGTTACATCTTTATCCAGTGGTTTTCAGTGTGATTAGCAAGTGGAGAATCGTATAGTAGAGGAAGTTTTGAACTTGGAGGGGCATCGGGTTTAAGGTTGACCATGTAGTTGATCTACCTGATTTGAATTGAACCCATTTGGGAATTAAAAGAGTTGTTCTTTATGCGTGCTAATATGATGCACTGTTTAATTATAAAAATTCTCATAGTGAAGTAGGTTTATTTCGTCTCTGCATGTTTATTTTCACTGGTTCTGATAGGTAGCTTGTCAATCTTTTCTATCTGCGTTTTGTTATTGAGGTCTATAATCAGCATATATTCTCTTACGATTGAATTATTTTTCTCTGACACTACTTTCATGTTCCTACACAGTTAAAAGACCTAAATACTTAGTCTTAACTAGCTTGCACCATCACAACCCGTAATTAGAAAAATATATATTTATATAAATTTGAATGCGAATAAAATCTTAAAAAAATGAATCATTCGATTTAAGTGCTATTTTACCCGACACTTTATTTGATGCATTTTTTAAAAAAAGGGTTTTTCTTTTTGAGTTTGGTGCTATGGGATGTTAAGGCTTTCTATCTGTTGCTTCTTCAGATCTTGCAATGCCATGGGCCATTTCTTTTACTTTACTCAGTTAGCACTCTTGATGCCACTTAAAGTTTAGTGGCATGTCAAGAAAAAAATTTACGGCTTATTGACAGAATAGTAATATTTAGATAAAATTTATGCGAGGTCAAATTAGTACAGTAGAAGGGATGCTATTGGTCTTCTATCAACTTTTGGGGAAGCTTTAATCCTGCACCTTTAGCTTTTATTTTAGGAATGCTGTAAGTTTCTACCCTGGCACTGGTCATTTTTTTAAAAAAATTTGGTCTTCTATGCAACAAGCAGCGCATTTATCTAAATCAAAAATTGAAGGAAATCCTCAAGAGCTTGATTAATATTTTTTTTTATATATACTAAAAGGTTTTGTCTAAGACATATTTACAGGGAGATGTTCTAAAGCTAATCAGTTTTCTACACTGAAAATACTAATTTTCTAAAGAAAATTGAAGAAATAAATATCAAAACAAATCCTTACTTCTACTGATCCTCAAACCATTTAATATGAATTTTGGAAGAAAAAAATATAAAAATAATGATAAAAAAATTTAAAAAAATCCTTAAATTATAGGAAACATATCCCCTCCCTTTCTTCTTCTCCTATATTGTTTATATCGAATTGGGCCCATTAGAGCTCTGAGCATCCGTGAAATATTTTTTGGACTTGGTCTTAGCTCGAAATATCTTCTCTGGGCCAAGCCTAGGTTGAAGAAAACCTAGCTTGGCAAATCCAATTCCAACTCTATTCATTTAAAAGATTTTATCTTATTTGACTTTCATGCAAGACGAATTTAATTCATTTATTATTTCATCTTATCCAATTAAATAATGCTTACAATTATATTTATTTATTTCAAGTTTTCAATAAATAATTTCAAGTTAGATAGTACAAAAGAATATAAGGCTTTGTCATTTTTTAAAAAAAAATTCATAGAGAAAATAAGTTTAAACTCATTCATGCTTGGGATAAAACATGTCCTTTATATGTTGCAAGCTTTAGGTCCACTTTGAGCACACAAATATACAACAACTATGACCCACCGTGATTCTAGCTATTTAACTTTATATTGTTTTCTAGCTGCTTTATCTCATTTTGAATCAAGAGTGCAATGAGTGATGCTAGATTGAGTTCATAATAGGCTAAGATGTAGGTAGTCAAAGAAAATAGCAATTCCACTGTTTGATAAACAATTAGAGAACTTTTACCCCAAGTTGATCCATAAACAGGTCCAGTTAGAGATGCGATAGCTTACTTGCTAATATGTCCTTGAGATGTTTAAAAATCATATTAATATAATTAATTCCATATTAATTTATCAAAGTTTTTTTTTGCATTTTACATCGAATATTTTCTTAATATTATGTATAAATCATTTTTTAAATAATGATTGCCTATAAAATGTGTATAACATTGAGTAGTTAGAAAACTACACATATACAAAATGAATGTAGTTGAAATAAAATTATTTATGGAAAGATCAATGTAACACTAATTTATAATAAATTAAAAGAAGAGTGCTTAGATGAATGGGACATGTGCAATATAGATTGAGAGATGAGCGATTTAATAAATGTAGAAGGAAAGAAGATAGGATAGAGTTGAACGAAAAATCAAATGGAATGATGTAGTAAGAAAAAAAATTTTAAGAATGGAAGAAAAGAATTCTTGTAGCTTCCTTCAATTAGTTTAAAATTAAAGCTTAGTTAAGTTGAATTGAGATGATCATATATAAAAATTATATATTACAAATTGAATCGGATAAATCTATTATTACGTGCAAAATGGACCTTGGATTAAGTTGACTCTAATTAGCTAATGAACATTTTCATTATTGTTTGGTGGAATTGTTGTATTTTAGATAATGAAATTAACCCTACCTTCTTCACCCTTGTAGACCCCCACCCTTGTCTTCTTTGCATCCTCCTCACCCTCTCCATGAAAGCATCCTTTCATCTTATATCCCCCCAAACGTTCCTATAAGCCATTGTAGTCCATTATTGTCACCGTCCAACCATGCAATTAGTGCCTACCCTCATGACCTCTTTATCAATCACATATATGCCTCTTTCAAATAGTCACCTTGATTCTCTAAAGATCCATCATTATTGCATATCCTTGGCCCCTACAACCCCTTTATCGATCTCATGAATGTCTCCTTGGAAGTTGCCTCCTCTACCCATGGAGATCTGTTGCCACCGCTGGCATTTGCCATGCAATTGACCCTTGCCCCTCCGTTGAGTAACTCTTTTGTCATTCTCATGGTCATGAATGCCATCTTCAATGCTTAAAGATGTTACCTTAGGATTAGAAGCAGATCTTTGACCGTACTCTCCTTTAGCAATTTCTTGTTGATTTTTTTCAAAGTTTCATGTCATTGGTCCCTAATTCCAAACCAAGATATTAGAATAAATAAAAATGCCTAGAAACCTCTTTCATGGCTTTGGTCTTAAGGACTTCAAAATATTGATCTACTCTAATTGAGTGAATTACTTGAGCAAAATTCTCATAAAATCTTTTTCAATGCCTTCATTAGTATATAAATGATGGGTGGCAGCCTCACTGTTTTGCTTTGGTAGAAAAAAAATATTATGTCAATGCTTTATTCTATCATCATGTCCAAATAATTTATTTGCAGTTTTCTTCAAATTATGGATATTATGATATGCTAATATAAAAATAAATATTTTTGTTTGATATAAGGGAAAAGAATGCTGCATGAATAAGTAGGCTAATATGCATTTTAGTGCATATTCTCGTTCTTGTTTTTTCTTTTTAAATAAGTTTTAAGCAAAAAGAGTCTAAACCCTCAATTAAATTTTTTTCAAGCCTCACTCCCAAGACATCAACCATCGGTTTATGGTTGTTAACCAATTAATACATTGTCATGGATAACAAAGCAGAGCCAAAGCATGGTGTTGCTTTATATATCCTAAGTCTAGGCTTGTGGAAAGTATATATCAATAAGGTCACCATCGTTGAAAGAAACTTTGAAATGGTCAAAAGAGCATTAATAATTGAGTGGGGTTCGCTTTTCTCTCTCTTTGCTTGAAAATAAGGTACATGAGCATCAAGGAAGAAACGCCCTTACTCAAGAAGAAAAATACAAAATAGACATGGAATTTTGTGTTCGGTTATGAGAATTTTGTGTTCGGTTATGAGACTTGGATGAAGGACTCGAATCCTCCTTTGGAGGATTATTAGAAATAGGTAACTTACTCTATATAATTTTCATTGTTGTCGATGTCGTGAGTGAACAGCGTACCAAATGTCTAGATAATTTTTTTTTCCTTTTTTTTTCTTTTTCCCATTCTATGCTTCCATTCATACCCAAAAAAAAAAGGCATAGCAATAATGATTTTTGGCTAAAGTTGTAACCACTTTTATGGCTTCAATCTTAAGGACTTCAAAATATTGATCTACTTTAATTGAGTGAATTACTTAAGCAAAGTTCTCATAAAATCCTTTCTGATGCCTTCATCAGTGTATAAGTGATGGGTGGCAGCCTCACTATTTTGCTTTGGTAGAAAAAAAATATTATATCAATGCTTTATTCTATCATTATGTCTAAATAATTTATTTGCAGTTTTCTTCATATTATGGACATTATGATATGCTAATATATATATAAATATTTTTGTTTAACATAAGGGAAAAGAATGCTGCGTGAATAAGTAGGCTAATATGCATTTTAGTGCATATCCTCATTCCTTTTCTCTTTTTAAATAATTCTTAAGCAAAAGGATTCTAAACCCTCAATTAAATTTTTTCAAGCCTCACTCCTAAGACGTTAACCATTGGTTTATGGTTGTTAACCAACTAACACATTGTCATGGATGATAAAGCAGAGCCAAAGCGCGGTGTTGCTTTATAAGTCCTAAGTCTAGGCATGTGAAAAGTATATATCAATGATCCAAAGGCCACAATAAGGTCACCGTTATTAAAAGAAACTTTGAAATGGTCAAAAGAGCATTAATAATTAAGTAGGGTTCACTTTTCTCTCTCTTTGCTTGAAAATGAGGTACAGGAAGCATCAAGGAAGGAACGCCCTTACTCAAGAAGAAAAATACAAAACAGACATGGAATTTTGTGTTCAATTATGAGACTTAGATGAAGGACTTGAATCCTCCTTTAAAGGATTATTAGAAATAGGTAACTTACTCTATATAATTTCATCATTGTCGATGTCCTGAGCGAACAACATACCAAATGTCTAGATAATTTTTTTTCCCTTTTTTTTTCTTTTTCCCATACTATGCTTCCATTCATACAAAAAAAAAAAAAAAAAGGCATAGCAATAATGATTTTTGGCTAAAGCTGCAACCACTTTCATGGCTTCAATCTTAAGGACTTCGAAATATTGATCTACTCTAATTGAGTGAATTACTTAAGCAAAGTTCTTATAAAATCCTTTTTCATGCCTTCATCAGTGTATAAGTGATGGGTGGCAGCCTCACTGTTTTGCTTTGGTAGAAAAAAAATATTATATCAATGCTTTATTCTATCATCATGTCTAAATAATTTATTTGCAGTTTTCTTCATATTATGGATATTATGATATGCTAATATAAATATAAATATTTTTGTTTAACATAAGGGAAAAGATTGCTGCGTGAATAAGTAGGCTAATATGCATTTTAGTGCACATCCTCATTCCTTTTTTTTTTTTTTAAATAATTCTTAAGCAAAAGGATTCTAAACCCTTAATTAAATTTTTTCAAGCCTCACTCCCAAAACATCAACCATTGGTTTATGGTTGTTAACCAACTAACACATTGTTATGGATGACAAAGCAGAGCCAAAGCATGGCGTTGCTTTACAAGTCTTAAGTCTAAGCGTGTGGAAAGTATATATCAATGACCCAAAGGCCACGATAAGGTCACCATAGTTGAAAGAAACTTTGCAATGGTAAAAGCGCATTAATAATATAGTGTGGTTCACTTTTCTCTCTCTTTGCTTGAAAATGAGGTACAGGAAGCATCGAGGAAGGAATGCCCTTATTCAAGAAGAAAAATACAAAAGAGACATGGAATTTTGTGTTTGATTATGAGACTTGGATGAAGGACTTGAATCCTCCTTTGAAGGATTATTAGAAATAGGTAACTTACTCTATATAATTTTCATCATCGTCGATTCTTGAGCGAACAGTATACCAAAAATGTCTAGATAATTTTTTTTCCTTTTTTTTTTCTTTTTGCCATTCTATGCTTCCATTCATACCAAAAAAAAATGGCATAGCAATAATGATTTTTGGCTAAAATTGCAACCACCATTTATGAATCATCATCATTGCATTTGAATCTCAATGATAATCTAGAAAGAGGCTTATATTCCAAAAATGAAGAAGATCATCATATTTTGATGGTCAAAAATAATTTCATTGGACTCACTTTGTGGAGTGATGCATAGCTAAGTAAAGCTCTATCTTCTCATTATGCTGTAATCTTATAGTAGTTTTAAATTTCAATACGTTTATCAGCTTGTGCACCAAGTTTTATTATTCTGATTTGTCAAGAAAATTCTTCAAACGGCTTACTTCTTATAATTTGACAATGTCAATTTGTTCAAATTTTTTTGCTGTATTCAATCGTCAAGGATGACGATTTCTGAAGGGAGGCAAAAGTAGTTGTTCCTGTGTGCCTCTGACGTGGCATGGTCAACATAATAAATTCTTAGGCATTGAGATATAATTTAATTTTGATTTTGTTAAATGACTCTCAAACTCGTGGTTATAGCTGCAGAAGAACGATCAACACTACAGCATTAAATTAGAAGACAGGTTTGAATCCCTACAGAAACCAAATTCAAGGAGGCCAGGCCAACAGGATCATCTAGTCCTGCCGACGACTTCGAATAGACATAGGAGGAGTTTTTCTTGTCCACAATTTCTGGGACGTAAACTTCGGCTCTCAGCTATAATTAATGCTTTTTGTCTGATTCTGAATTTAGTCTTCCCTCATCTGCCAGAAATACTCCCTCATCTGCTTGTAGTTGCAGCGATTTTTCTTTTTTTATCCCGGTCTTCGTTGACTGGCTTCAAGCGAGTCTCCATTACCAAGGACCAATGGGAAAAAAAAAATCCCATCCCTGTCTCCCTTCCGACTCGGTTCTCAACAAGCTGTCCTCTCTTTGCTCCTTGGTACAGGGAGATCTCTCATGGCTTCAACCAATAATTCCATTGCCCTTGTTTATGTCATTTGGATTGGCTTCCTCTTTTTCTTTGGATCCGTGCAACTCTGTCTCTGTTCCAGTGGAAACAGTTCCAAGTCAGGAAGCTGCATGGAGATGGAAAGGAAGGCTCTTCTTAGTATACGAGAGGGCATCGCTGGCGCCCACAAATGGCTTTCTTGGAATGGCAAAGACTGCTGCACATGGAGAGGAGTTCAGTGCGACACCATGACCGGTCATGTCGTAAAGCTTGACCTCCACAACCCTCATCCATATGATTTTTTTCCTCCTTATGTAAGTAAGGTAAGTCCTTCACTTCTTGACTTGAGACATTTGAATTATTTAGATTTGAGCATGAACAATTTTGGCGTTGCCCCAATCCCCCGCTTCATTGGATCTCTTGCCAAATTGGAGTATCTAAACCTCTCTCATGCTGGATTTGGTGGAACCATCCCTCACCAACTCAGACGATTTGTTTTCTTTGGATGTTGATGACCTTGGCTCGTTAGATCAAATCCATTTCTTGCAGCATCTTGATATGAGTTATGTCAACCTCTTAAAAGCATCCAATTGGCTTTATGTGATCAATATGCTCCCTTCTCTTTCTGTCCTGCGTCTGTCTACGGCTTCTCTCTCTCACCTTTCCTCTACACTGCCTCATGTTAATTTGACTTCTCTTACTACATTTGATCTCTCTGATAACTTTGCATCAAGAATACCCGGTTGGCTGTTTAACCTTAGCAGCCTTGAACATCTCGATCTTGGGAGGAACCTTTTCCATGGCAATATACCACTTGCCATTGGGAATCTAAAGAAGCTTCAAGCCTTAGATCTCTCATGGAATAGTTTCACTGGAGACATCCCAGAAACAATGTGCAGTCTCAAGAGCTTGCGGTCCATAGATTTATCAGAGAGCAACATCAGTGGGAGTATATCAAAAACTGTGGGAAATCTCAAAAGCTTGGAGTCCTTAGATTTCAGCAAAAATAGTATCAGTGGTGAAATACCAATGACCATTTGGAGTCTTTCTAAATTACGGTGCTTAGGCTTGGTGTGCTTCCAAGAATTGTTGGGAACCTCACAAACTTACAATACTTCTACGTAAATTCCAACAATATCACTGAAAGGATACAAAAGCATTGGAAACTTACATAATTTGCACGAACTATATTTATCTAAAAATCAAATTAGTGGAGAGATACCCGAAAGTATTGGAAATTTGCAGAAACTATATCTATTTGACAATCAAATTAGTGGAGAGATACCCGGAAGCATTGGGAACTTGCACAATTTGCACGAACTAGATCTCTCTAACAATCAAAATAGTGGAGAGATACCTAGAAGTATTGGAAACTTGCACAATTTGGAGGGACTAGATTTGTCATACAATCAAATTAGTGAAGAGATACCAGGAACAATAGGGAATCTCCATAAGTTGCATAGGTTATACTTATCAAACAATGCTATCAATGGGCAGATACTAGAGACAGTTGAAAATCTTCATAACTTGGAGGAGTTATATTTGGATAGCAATAGCATTGCTGGAGTGATCAGAAACCGAGTGGGTAATCTTTGCAACTTGAGAATATTCAATGCTTCTAACAACAATATAGGTGGAGAAATTACAAAATTCATGGAAGGTTTCTCGAGACACAACAATAACAGAATAAAGGATATTTCTTTGGATCACAACAATCTTAGTGGTCCTTTGGCCAATCAGCTAGGGGACCTCCAAAGTTTGCAACGTCTTTATCTTGATATTAATTCGTTGAGCGGTTCAATTCCTACACCACTAGGGAAGTTATCTGCTCTAATTGAATTGGATCTCCAATCAAATTCCTTGGCAGGTGCATTGATCGAAGCCCACTTTGCCAACCTCAAAGGCTTATCATATTTGGATCTATCTCACAACTCCTTAGCGGTTAATGTGAATCAAGATTGGCTTCCTCCTATTGAAGCAGGACAAATCATAATGAGCTCCTGTTTACTGGGGCCTAAATTCCCTCCATGGCTTTGGAACCAGACTAATTTGTCTATATTGGACCTATCCAGTGTAGGAATATCAGAAAATTTTCCTAATTGGTTTTGTGAGGAAAATCATCTAAAAGTTCTCAATCTCGCCAACAATGATTTAATGGGAGTTCTCACATTGTTGGAATAATTCATTAGATTTGAAGGTCTTTGATTTCTCAGCAACAAATTGTCGGGAGGCATTCCTACTTTCAATGGGATCTCTTAGTAGACTCGAATCATTGCATTTGGAAAACAACAACCTCTAGCAACATTCCTTTGTCCTTAAAAAAGTGCAAAAAGTTGGTTACTATTGAACCTTAGCAATAATAAGCTGTCAAGCAACATACCTCAATGGATTGGAGAGAGCCTATCATCATTGAGAGTTCTCTGTCTCCGATCAAATATGTTGGATGGTGACATTCCTATGCACAACTATCACTTCTTACTTACCTTCAAGTGTTGGATCTTGCGACAACAATCTTTAGGAACTTTGCCACCATCATTTGGCAATTTCAAAGCCATATTTGTGATACAAAATGAGAGCAAACCCTTTTCTTTATGGAGATGCCTCCTATTACACCGAGAATCTCTTGATAACTATGAAAAGTATGGAACTTATATTCACTACTGCGCTATCACTTGTGACAAGCATAGGCCTCTCTGACAACAATATTATTGGAGAGATTTCCGAAGAGTTTACAAACCTTTATGGACTTTGTTTCTTAAACTTATCAGGAAACCATTTGACAGAAAGGATTCCAAATAATATTGGTGCCTTGGGGCAGTTGGAGTCACTGGATCTATCGATAAACAACCTATCAGGCACAATTCCCGCAAGCATCGCTGCTTTAAATTTTTTGAGCCACTTGAACTTGTCCCACAACAATTTATCAAGAAGAATTCCATCCGGCAACCAACTTCAAACCTTGATCGATCCATCCATCTACAGTGGTAATCAATATCTTTGTGGACAGCCAATAGGAAAGTGCCCTGGTGACAAACCTGCTGAAGGTCCAACAGTTCATGAAGGAGAAGAACAAAAAGAAAATCCAAATGATTCAGAAATGATATGGGTTTATGTTAGCTTTGCTCTAGGATTTGTGATCGGCTTTTGGGGTTTTCTTGGTGCAATGATGATTAAAAGGAGCATAAGATTTGCTTATATCCGATTTATCAACAAGATATGTGATTGGATTTATATGATTGTAGTGTTAATCTATGCTAGGCTGAAGTTCAATGGACACTAAAGACGCATGTAAGCATTTGCAAAGATGTAATGCTCTCCTTTAACTATGGAATATTAGAACAAATAAAAATGACTGGAAACCACTTCAATGGTTTAAGTATCAAGGACTTCAAAATATTGACTATTCTAATTGAGTGAATTACTTAAGTAAAGTTCTCATAGAATCCTGTCTCAAGTTATGTTTGGTATATGATGAAATTTTTCTTTTGATGTCTTTATTAGTATGTAAGTGATGGCTGGAATGCTCACTGTTTTGTTTTAAAGGATAAAAAAATCTTTCAATGTTCTGTTCTATCATGATTTTGAAATAATTTATGTGCAGTTTTCGGGTATTATGATATGTTCATTTGAAAATATAAATGTAAATATTTTTGTACACATAAGGGAAAGAAATGCTGCCTAAGTTAAATAGGCTAATATGCAATTTAGTACATATCCTTGTTGTATTTTGAAAATAATTCTGGAGTTTAAATCCTTAAGGGTCCATTTAGTTCGTTGGAATGATTTTTCAATTGAATTTAAAAATTACAACTCCATTCGGACCAACTATATCCTAACACATCCTACAATTTTATAATATATAATTTTATTATAATATTAATTATATATTAACATGTATTATTATACTATATAATAATATATTATAATATATAACTTTATATATATATATATATATATATATATATATATATATATATATATATATATATATATATTTCAATTTACATTATTAGTAGGATTCAGAAATCAAATTTAATCAAATGCATCGGAAGAATGATTTTAATTTTAGTGAAGTTTGATTTTGATTCTTATTTCAACTATGATACCAAATTATACCGTCTTAAACTTTTACAAACATTACCCCCACGGCATCAACCATTGGTCTAAGATTACTTACCAGCTTGCACATTATCATGGATGATGTCGTTTTAACTAAACCATTTAAATTTATTTTAATGACTCCTTGCAGAGTGGGGTGGGGATTGGAAGTCTCAAGCATGCATGGGTAACTCAAAGACCACGATAACCTAAAGACCACTGCGAGGTCTCCGTCGTTTCATTGAAAGAAGCTATGAAATGATTAAAAAAAAAAGAGTTAATAATTGAGTAGAGTTCTCTTCTTTCTTTGCATGAAAATATTTACATAAGGTACAAAAAGCATCGAGGCAAGAACGCCATGACCCAAGAAGAAAAAAAATAAAAAACAAACATGAAATTTCTTTCAGTGAAGGAAATCCTACTTGTAAGCCACTGCTAGAGAGAGTAATGTCAGCAGCTCAAACGACAGACAGATGTTCGACAATTATAAGAGTGAAAGGAGAAATTCTCAAACGACTTCAGAACAATACCCAAGCAGAATAGAAAACAACTCAAAAATCATGCTTTTATTTGCCCCCTTTTTTTTTTTTTTTTTGCTTCTAAAACTAAACACAAGTAAACTATAGAATTTTAACCCCTTGATACATATGGCATCAAAGATAAGGTACATAAACTAGTTGCGATTTGAAAACGTGAGTAGCATTTTTTTCTCTTCCACCTTGTTTATGGAGTTCTAAAGTCCTAAGTGAAATGCATGGCATCATCTAGTAGTAATTTGGCTCCAGACTATGGGATCACTTTTCAAAACAAGTATTGTCAAAGTGGTGATCGAGTTGCAGTCAAAATAGGAAGAAAATGTAGCTGATGAAGGTACTGATTTGAGATGCATTGTATTAGAGATGAAGAGGGAAATGGTAAAATTGAAAATAGAAATGGGAGCTTTAAGGGAGCTTGGATCATAACATTCTTGCAATGAAAATGATGAAGGTTTCCTACATAGTTGTGACCTTATTGAGCTAATGTTAGTGGTTGTTATTTTAGTAGTTCGGTAAGAAGATTTATGGGCATTGTGTATCATAACTTTTTGGACTTCTAACTCATTGTGTACTTGAAATGATAATGAGTATCGCATTAAATGTTTGAAATTGTTAGTATCATTTAATGCAATAGAATAGAACCTATGAATTCTATATTATGAAATTTACTATGAATTCCATAATGCACAACAAGTGGACCAATTCCAATAACATTCACAAGTCTCTATCCCGATGGTTGCCTTCTGCTATGATAGAAAATTGATACTAGCACATGAAGTCCTTACACTGATGTTGCATATGTAATGGTTAACAATAAATTTGAACACTGAAAAGCACTTTAATATTGAATTATACTAATAACAAATTATCCTTTAGACATCATATTCACTGTGCACCAATAATTAAATACGTAGCTGACTTAAATAGTAGTACAAAAACTTTAATATTTTCATACTTCCATAAAAGCACAATTCCTAGCAAATCCAATGTTAAACTAGTTGCTAAAAAAATACATGTCCCATCATAATAAAACATTCGTTTAACATTTTAAAAAACTAACAAACAAAAAGGACATGCCCAAAACCCATGTGCTTCCCACAAGCTATAGTGTTATAAGGCACCACATTGCCAAACTGCATACTTACTGCCTTGTGATTCTGCTAGACCTTCAGATCTCTCAAATCTACTGTAAATATTGCTCTGTGTTCTAATACCATTAGAAGGGTCAAAAGTAGCACTTGTTGAATTAGTAATCACACTTGCATTAGAAACACTTCCAGCATAATTTGAAGCAACAACTATAGGACCTGAAGCAGCTATAGGCCTTGCGTATGTAGCAAGATTATTTTTTGTAGAAGCACTGTATGTCTTCAAGCACCACTAACAGGTCTTGTAGCAGCATCAGCACCATATCTTAAACTACTAGCTTCTTCACATACAAAATATCAAAGTCGGCCATAAAATCATTCTTCATATAACTTCAATAATTATAAAAGTTCATTACCATCTATGTTGCTTTAATACTTCTCATGAGAGCTCTTAGGTAGGTTCTTTTGTTATAGTTGAGTCTTTCACAAAAAGTGCACTAACAGTGCTTGTCCTTCTAGCTTCATTTTGGTCAACTGCAAACTCTTCAAGTTCTTTCCTCCTATTCCCTTTGAGTCTTCTAGGGATGCGACTCAACAATGGAGGTTGTACTGGATCATACTATTTCCTCAATTTAGCCATATTTATTGACACTCGAATAGGATGGATGATCTCATTATAAGATCTCAAAAATGTTTCTTTGGTATGATAACTATTTCTATTCTTGCCCTTTGTGACTAAAGCAAGCAGCAGCATGCTTATAGGGCAGCCCATTGATTTTCCAAAACTGGGCAGCAACATGCTAATGACAAAACTAGGTATGCCCTCAGGCACACTGAACTCATGATCACCAATTGGTACTACTTTACAAAACTTGCTATATATCTTAATCATATCAACCTTCCTCCTGATATTTAGAGTGATGAGAATGTTCTATGTATAGCCTTTCAACACACATTATGTATTCTAGCCATGATTTTCATTCTAATATCCTTTATAAGTGCAAGAATAAGCTTTCCTCTAGCATCACCAATCCATTGATTGAAACTCTCTATCATGTTATTAGTAACATGATCACTCTTCATCCTTGGATTAAATGTGTGCCCAATCTAAAGTTTTCTAGGCTTTTTTATCAACCAATTATATGGTTCACTATTTTTTTCTTTAATTTTAGCCAAGGTCTGATATCAAGCATGCTCATCGTACTCCTTCATAGCCGCCCAAAAGGTCACCTTCATATTTAATCCAGAAATTCGTGCTTTGAATCCTTTGCTTCAGATCTTCATCATAGTCTTTTTCAAGACCTTGTCATTAAGAAATGGAAAATAAGTAATTAGGTTTATTAAAATTTAATACCAACAAGTTAGATATAAGGGAAGTCGGATTGTATCTGGAATATCTTTTAACCATCATTTATCGTTGTTAGCGTTCTGCCATTTAAACTTGGTTAAATGTAGGCAAATTTATACAACATAAAAAAGTGACAACGGGCAGCGATCCCCCTGTCGTCCTCCCTATCCCCTCCTCGCCATGGCCTGCAGCGGAGACTCGGCAACGGTGGCGGAGGACGATGTCGACCACTACGCCGTCCTCGGCCTCCCCTCAGGCGAGGTGGGCGCTACCCTAACCCTCAAGCAGATTGAGAAGGCCTACCGCGAGCAGTCCTGCCTCCGCCACCCGGACAAGCGCCCCGACGACCCTAAAGCCACCGTCGACTTCCAACGCCTCAAGTCCTCCTTCGGGCTCCTCAAGGACGAGCCCAAGGGCCGCGAGTTCGACGGCTGCCTCCGCGCTTGCTGCGACCGCGCCCTCCGCGACTCCACCCTCAGCGCCAAGCGCCGGAAGCTCGCCGCCGACCTTGACGAGAGGGAGCGTGCCGCGGCGGTGGCAGCGGAGGGGAAGGAGGAGTTCCTCGACCCAGCCGAGGAGGCCAAGCGTCGGAAGAAGAAGATCGCCGCCGAGCTGAAGAGGGAAATGGAAGCATTTCAAGCCCGGAAGGCCGCTCCCCCTTCTACTTCGGTAAGATTCGAGGGTCACTCCTATCATGGTTTGTAGGGTTTTACTTTAGGAACTTCTATTTTGATGGCTAATAATTGTCCTCCCTCCCGTGGAAATTTTACTTTTACTACGTCTTGTTCTTGTTCTCTCCCCAAAACATTACTTTTCTAACGTAGAACATGTGAATTCCACCAGTTTTAAGGTGGTCTGATTATTAGGAACGGATTGGGCTACTTGTTAGTGGTAGTGATCGCCCTCCTGAAGAAATTTAAATTTTTTCTGCTTGCTTTTCATTCTTTTTTCTTTCCAATCAAAGCAACCTTTTAATGTAGAAAATGTAGCCTCCTGAAGAAATTTAACTTTTTTCTCCTTGCTTTTCATTCTTTTTTTTTTTCCAATCAAAGCAACCTTTTAATGTAGAAAATGTAGCCTCCTGAAGGATTTAACTTTTTCCCCCTGTTTCCCTTTTCTTTCCCCTCAAGTTAAATTTAATATAGGAATTCATAGTTGGCCACTTTTTGGCAGCTAATTTATCCTCCTGAAAAGTCTTTATCTTTTTTCTGCTACTTGTTCTTTCTTTTTGTCTTTCTTCCTTCTGAAAATAACTTTTTTAATGTAGGACATGTGAATTTCCTAGTTGTTGATTTTTAAGGTGATTTGAGTTATCCCATGTTGGTTAAGAATTACTTCTAATGGCTTAGAATTATTCTAAACTATATGACTACATAATTGAAATATTTTTAGCATAATGGATCGAAACCATTGGGCCCTTGTTTTTATTTATGCTTGTGGATGCAGAAACATACATATACAGGACTTATTGTTAGAGTTATTTCATAAATGAATAACTTTTGTTGTGTATAATTTTGCCAGACATCAGGGAAAGAGAAGGGAGAGGAGAATGGAGGGATGGCAGCATTGGATGAGGAGAGAGTATTGAAGGTCTCCTGGGAAAGAGATTTGGGGGATTATAGTGCTGTCAAGCTGCGAGAGCTGTTTGAGAGGTTTGGAGGGGTTGAAGATGTTGTGATAAGGACAAAAGGATCAAAGAAGAGGGGTTCTGCCATTCTTGCCATGTCTTCCAAGGATGCAGCAGTCAGTTTCTATTCCTTTTCTGGCATTTAGCATTTATGACTATTGGTATGTGACAATTGCACAACATTTTTGACCCTTGCAATGGATTCATGAAAAGCATTGAAAACAGAAATATTTTCTATAAGGAAAAAAAGCATCCTTTTTCATTGATAGGATATACAGCTATTACACTCATTGCTGATGTAATCCAGGCAGTAAAAACTTGATGAAACTTCTGTCCTGATATTATTTGAGAATTTAGAGATAGCATCTATAGATATGGCCTAATCGAACGTAATAGTATAATGGACTCTGTAATAATTGATAGTTTTGGCGAAAAAAAAAAAAAGCACGGGCCATGAGATGTTGGAAGAATTGCTTTATGGTTAGAAGTAAAAAAAGGGAGATTGAATTTGCCTTAATTACCTAGCAGAGTTATAGTTGTTAATAGATATTGCATTACATTGACTATTTTAATTGAATAAAATATAACAACAAACAACAACAATAAAGCCTTAAGTCTAAACCAGTTGGGATCGGCTACATGAATCGTTTTTCTCCATTTAGTCCTATTCTGGATCATATTTTCTGTAAGATGCAAAAATCTTAAGTCTTTCTTTATCACTTCCTCACATGTGATTTTCGGTCTACCTTTATCTTTTTTTTCTTCTGCAATTATCGAGTCACTCCTTCATACAGGTGCATTTTTAAATCTACGTTGCACATGTGCAAGCCATTTAAGTCGCATTTTCCTTAATTTATCATTGATTGGAACTACCTCTACATTTTTATAAATTATTTCATTTCTTATTTTATCTTTTCTTGTATTACCATACATTCATCTTAACATTCTGATTTCTGCGACATGCATCTTATGTAGGTATATTTTTCTAATTATCCAACACTCCGTGCCATAAAATATCGCTGGTCTTATGGCTGTTCCATAAAACTTTTTCTTCAACTTAGTAAGTACTCTATGATCTATAGTGTCAATAAAAAAAGCATGAGCCTTGATACAATGATAAGGTAGCTCCATTATGACCTATAGGTTATGAATTCAAAACATGAAAATAGGTTCTCTGCATGAGAGGGCAAGGCTGCATACATCCGACCCTCTCTAAAACCAACAATGGTGTGAGCCTTATGTACTAGACTACTTTTTTTAAAAATAGTATCGTTAAAACATCTTATTGTTATATTGTGATAACAACAAATTCTGATATTTAGATGAAGGTTTTACATATTCTTGGCAAAAAATTGTATTCAAATTAATACCATTTTCTCCTCTCATAAGAAGGAGAAAAAAATCACTACAATTTTCTTCATAGTATCATTTGCGAATTTCTAACATGTATTTGCGTTGTTTAATGTTTTCGTACAATATAAAAACCATTCTCTAACTGGTTCTTTAAAATGTTATTGAATCTATACAATAAGTTTCTAGCTTTTGTTCATCAGAAAAAAATTTCTATTTATTTAAACTCCTTTGCAGCTCTTCTGACAATGCCATATCACAGACTCTTCTAATTTCTGTTCTGTATTTTTCATGACATCTTGTATCACAATGTTCTTGTTTCCTGAGTCATGTCCTCCTAGCTCACTTTATAGTATCTGACACTATTAGAGTTAAGTCTTCTTGTTTAGCTGTTGGAAGAGGCTGAATAAGACGAGAGCAATTCACATCCCTTTGGTTCTTGAACTTGGAGGAGGGTGGGGAAAGTGAGTTCAATTTCTCTTTTGCAAGCATTTAGTTTTAAGGGAAGGATTAATTGGCCTAGCATTCACAAACCATGTTGCATGTAAAATTTGAAAAAAAGCCCATGTTACACATGCACATTTGTTATATTAAAATAAAATATTTGTATGTGGAAATAGGGATCATTTATATCCGACTGAGTTTGTTTTTCTTCACTGTCTGCAGTTGATGCAGCTCTTTTATCTCCTGCAATGTTCTCTCATTCCTCACCCTTTTCATTCTAGTCTAATCAACCACCTATTTTAACAGGCTCATATCTGTTATATTTGGCTTGTACACACACACACACACACACGTGCATATATAAAATATTTATGAAAATGTCTTTACATGAATATATATTTGTATAAACACGTAGACGTGTATGCATGTATAATTCTGTGTATGTATTTATGTATGTGTACACGATAAGAAGGTTATTATTCCAAGTGCTTAACAAAATTCCAGTAAGTGAGTAGTTAGTGGATATTGGAGATTATTAGTTATCATGCATCCAACCAATTTGTTTTCCTTGAAAATTCATTAGATGTCAAAGATTATTAGTAGAATAATTAATAGAAGAAATATCATAATTTTTATATGAATACACAAGTGAAGAAAATGGGAGCATTATTAGTCATGTGGTTTGTGTAATGCAAGTTCAGTAGGCATGTTGAACATCTTCAAAAGATTTACAGGTTATGAGCTTGTTTCTCTATGTTTTGTGTAATAATTTCTTTCTACAACATCATGATTGATGTCCCTAAATAATATTGTGGAATAATATTACAAAGTTATTCAGCACATCATTTTTTCTGAATTGCTTGTGGTAGTACTAGAAATACTGGTAAGAGATCTTGTCCAACACTTTTTGTGTCATATTCAGAAAGAGAGCACTTTTTCTTGGAATTCATAGTGGTTAACATTCCACCTTTTGGTTTATATTATTTGTGAGCAAACGTAGAAGAATGAATTCCAAAAGCTTTATTAAGATCCTTGCCTTTATTTAATTAATATTACGGGGAAGGATTCTTACTGTTGAGAATCCTTTGGAATATTATTGTTGTCAACAATGAGGTCACCCATGTTACATATAAAATGTGTATAGGCTAATTGTTTTTTATTGTGTTATCCTGTTCCACTTGATGATGCCTCTTTTAGAAATCCTCCTTTGCTTCCTTGTTATGATTTCTTGGTATCTGATTCATTCAGTCTTATGGGCTGCAATAGTGTCTGTTATATAGTTTGTCATATTTCATTTTCTGAGTGGGCTCTCATAGTTTTCTTGTATAGTGAGTGGTATGCGTATATTGGAAGAGTCTGCACTTACGAGGTAAGCTTTCTTATGTAACTAGCTCATAATTAGTGTTTAGTTTAGATTAAGTTTAGGATGATATGGTAGCTTTAGTGATGACCATGTGTATAAATTATAGGCATCTCCTTGTTCATTGATGAATGAGAATATAATGGTGCATGCACTTCTTGCAGAAGTTGTCTTGTGATTAAAACAAAACTGATTAGCAATTCAGATAAAGATCAGGATCATGTGGTACAGTTGGCCATGTCCATTTATGTAGATTCAGATATCTTTTACTGTGTTCATGAATCATGAAGCAGAATTATGATGCCAGCAGTCTTCTAATTATAACATGTGGAGTCTGCAATTTAGATATGGATGAGGATCCGTACTTGTAAATTGAGGTTTCCATGTTCCTATATGCGGATTAGAATATTCAATAAATTTTTAAAAATACTGAAACCTTAAGCTATAAGCTTTCACTTATCTATTCTGTTTCTTTATAAATCAAACTATGGTCCATGAAGTATGAGTAATAGTTTGCAACTTGATGTTAGCCCTCTCTGAAGTTGGTACAATTATTGGCCAAGGACACTTCAAGCATTAGAAGGGTTTGCCAAGAAACCTATGAAGCCATTTGGCATATCTAAATACTTCACATGGTTAAGGTTCTTTTAAGGGCGATGACTCATCCACAAGGTTTGTAATCTTGGTAGCAGAAGCCATATTTTTATGGGAGTTGCTTGGCATACTAAGACTCGATATGCTTTATTGAGTCTCGTTTTGGTGTCGGTATGGTATAGTATGTTTGGTACATAATGGTTTGTACTGTCATGATAAACCTTACTCTTTCATAATTTCCCTTTACCTAGAAGAAATTTCTTTCTTTTTTACTTTATTTTGGCCCTCCTCTTGTCCTTTTAAGCTTTCTTCTTGGTAGGCAGAATTCTAGCAGTCATCCAATTTTAATTCGTGGCATTCCAGGGTGGTCTTTTGCTTTGGCTTGGGATGCCCCATGGCCATGACTTGGCCTTTATGCTTTTATAGTTTTCTGCCCTTTGCTTTTGTGAGGTGCTTAATTCCTACAGTTTTTAATGTATTTCCTCATTTTTTTAATCCTTCCTGTGTCTGGGAGGTTGATTTTTTTTTTTTTTTTTCTGTCTATTGCATTCTCCCACTTTTTCATATAAAGGTATTACCATATCCAGAGCCAAAACTGCGTAAATCTTTTTTGTGCTAATTATTTATCAAACTTTTGTTTGTCATTTAAAAAATGCTTTCTACATCTAAGCTACTGGGCTGTATCTGTATGTTAACATTCTGAATATACATTATTCATTCCCATTTTTTCTGGGTTTATCTCAGGTAGCGGCTACACACAGCATGAGAGGCAGTCTCTCAAATCCTTTGTTAGTTCTTCCTCTTCAAGCTGCCTAAGTAGCTCTCCTGCTATGTCTGCTGAACCAATCAACCCTAGATTTGGCAATATTGTTGGTGCTGGGTTTCAAGATTATGAGGCTTCTATGATGAAGAAACTTCAGAAGGTATATAGCAGTTCTTCAGACTGATTGCTATCCTCAAATTTACTTGTTTGGTGTTATTTCATCATTCTATTGCTCCTGTTACTATATTTATGGTAGCCTCTGTGTGGTATATGAACACTATTTATCATGTATAATGAAAAATAGAAATTAAATTACAAGGCACACAAGCAACTGTTTATTTCACCTAGCAGGAATTTGATACACTGATAAAGCAAAAAAAAAAAAAAAAAATCAACACAATGCTCATATACTTAAATTTTACTAATGCTGTAATCACAAAATCTGAATTTTCTTAGGGCTTATTATCATCCATATGGACTTGCATATATTATTTGCAAGTTGCTGCATGTGCGTGTTAGTGTTTGTGTTTAGATGTGCACTGGCGTGGTGGTACAAATGTATTTATGTATTTTCTTCAACAGTAAGCAATTTTATTTTACGTGTGAAAGGACTGCCATTAAAGTGCAAAAACATTTTAAATGAAACTAAATTTTAGTCTATTAAGCTTTTAACTAGCTAACATATAGAAGGCAGCATAGTGAGGCAGAAGGGAAAAAAGTAAATAGAAAGGCTTCTATGCTATTACTCATTAAAGACTTATGTTTTTGTTTGTTCCTTGCTACATCTACATGGTGTTGGATGACTCAATCTACATGCCAAATGAATTGTCCACCTCTCCGATCTTTTTTCTTTTCCTCTGGAACTTTTAACCACGTTTTGGTAGAGATTTAATGTGGGATCTACCGAATGGGACAATGTGTGGTACACAGGTGTGTAATTGTGGCTTCATTTGTCCCTTGTGTGTGTATATGCTTGTCTGGTCCTTATGTCAAATTCTGTAACTTCAGTAGCAAAACTCCTACATAGGGTGCCTCACCTGCTCTGGAATCTCCCTGTTCTTAAGTGGTTCCTTATGCCGAAATGTTTTAGAAGATCTATATCACTTGCCTGCACCCAAATCTGCTTATTCACCGACCACTGCTTTCGTTTACTGTCATTGCTCATGTTATTGTGTAATCACATGGATCTAACATTGCTTAAACTACTCATGTTTCTTTGGCTGTTTCATTTGTCTGGGCTTTTGGTTAGACGACAACTGTCACGAACCCTACTTGGGGTGGACAAGATCAGCTTTGATCTAGATGTCTAGATGAAGCCAAACTTGTGGTAAGTCTGGTTTGTAAGGCCTAAGCTAGCCCAGTTGATTTGTTGAAGAATGGAAGTGTGGGGAATCTAATAGTGTTAGTTTAGTATTTGGGAAGGCATTTGTTAGGATTGAGAGTAGTGATCTGTAGGCACTTGGCATAGGTGCCAAGTGTCTTAAGTGTCCTCCAATGTTAGAAATGGCAGCCTCTAAAAAACTAGTGATGGAGACAACGATTTATGTACGTATGTGCATATGTATGTGTAGGTATATGTGCATAACCTACATACACTTGCATTGTGTTTGTGTTTTAATACTTATCCAGAAAAAAAAAGAGAAATTTAAAATTATTGATGCTGTCTAACAGATAAATTAATAGACTAGCTATGAGTTTGCAAGTTATTTAATTTATTCACTAGGTTCATTTAAAGTTATTTAAGATCTATGAGGTTACACTGATATTTAAAGCATAATTTTATTTAGCTTAAAGTGTTCATATAGTTGTGTCCAACACTTAAAATAAGGAGTCTGCTAGATAGCACTCCATTAAAAAAAGTGCCAAGTATTCGTCATTTTTTGCTTATGTCAGCAGGACACTTCAAAGTGGAGTCTCCAGCTGTGTCATGTAGGGCCGTGCTGTGTCCTGGTGTCTAGAAGTCTCAACACTCCTAGGGAGCTTGACAATGGAGTTACCTGGCAAGATATTAAGAGAGAACTAGTAGAGCTACACCACTAAGATTATCGTGTTGGGTTGTCTAAATAGCTAGATCTAAACTGACAAATCAATAAATAATTCAAAATAATAATTTATTATATGTAGGCAAAATTTGACAGATGTTAGTATGTGCATTTTATATTTGCATTTTGTATATCAGTTTAGCCGATCCTAACTAGTTTGTGATTAAGGCTTTGTTATTCTGTATGTCAGTTTATATAACTAGAACCTAAAATTTGTTCAGAAGGACATGATTATTTTTTACTATACAGAGCTATTAAATAAAAAAATGTTATTACAAATTTGAACATTCTGGTTATTAAATTATTATAAGGTTGTCTTGTGTTAAAATATGTTGAGGAGAGCTATGAGTGTAGACAACATTTCTAGAAATATGTTGTCCAGCAGTACAGGCGATATTTATATAATTAATAATCTCAAATCAAAACCAGTAAGGAAAACCTGAACCTGAATCTGAAACTAATCAACCTACCAGCTTTGGACGCAATATCTAACTGTATTCTTCCATCCAATTGCTTTTACACTGCTAGTCTTATATTTGTTGAGGACTTCCGGGATCTTAACATCAAATCAGATAGAATCTGGTGCCTTAAATTATGATTGAAGAATGTGTAATGGTCTTTAGAATGTTATGAATTAAGGACAAAGTGACGTAAGTAGAATGGTGCAATAGAATGCCAAAGCATGTTTAAACTGTGTAAGAGGTGAGAAACTATATTACCTCCATGTTCTTTTATTGAACCATTGGTTGATTATTCTAATGGAAAAAAAGGTTGCTAAAGATACTTTTGGTGGTAGTTATTACATGTCAACACTAGTGTGTGAAGTATCATTGTTTTATAACTGCTTTCATTGTCTAAGATTTTCTCGGAAGGAAACATAATTGTTTGGAAGACATTCTTATTATGTGAGTTATTACATCTTAATCCTCATATATAAATCATTTTAATTTGTTACTGATCTTCTTAACATTATGTATCACTAAAAGAAATACATAATTTGGTCAGCGTAATTAGTTTTTGAACCTCATACAGAGCTATAAACACCCTATTATGTTGCATGGAAACTTTATATGCTTTACTCTACGACTGATTCAGCTTGATTAGTTTTTGAACCTCACACAACTACAAACATCCTAATATGTTGTATGGAAACTCCATTTGCTCTACTCTGCAACTCCAATCTTTTATTTCTTTTATTTCAATATGATTACCTAGGAAAATCATCTTCCAATGCATGCTTGAATTTATAATGATTTGAAGATCAAGGTTGCTATGTGCAATTCAAGCATTGTTTGCAGTGTCCATGATAGTAATAGCTATCAGGGACCACATCAAATATATATTGATATGATGAAAACAAATTCTAGGGGAGATTAAAGTGTTAATTTGCACCTTTTAGACTCAACTTGTTGCTGTATATGTAAAAGTTTTCTGAGCCGCATACAAAGGCACTTCTGCAACATATGGTGACATTGGTTACTCACATCTATTACAATCAGCTGGTATCGCATCTCACAAGGATAATTATTTGTGCAATCTCTTTGACTAATAATTCCTCACTCGGTTTTTATCTTCTTTCTTTTGTTCATATATTTTTCCCCCTAAATGCAATGGCATGGTCTATAATATTTTCCAATATATAACCTAATCATGTGATTCTTGGTGAAATTAAATTGATTCTTGGTGAAATTAAATTGCCAAGCTCTCAACTTTGTCTGTGATAAAATCAAGAAAGTCCTTATAACTATATTATGTTGGTCAGAAATTTTTCATCTTCATTCCAGTTAGTAAGAAAAGCTCTTTCTTACTATTTGCCTTAAACAAGGGTTGAAGTGTGAGCACCCCACTGATACCCTAGCAATATGCTATGGTATTGCATAATACCAATACATGGTACACCTCATGGTGCCAACACATGAAAATGGAGGTGCAATACCATGCCTTAGTACGGTACTGACACGGGAGGCATTCTGTGTACAATCTGTTGTGGCTTCTAGAACTAGCATGCACTGGTACTTAAATCCTTGGTATGCACACTGACCATAGGGCTACAAATGAACCAAGCTGTTCCCAAGTAACTCAGGACAGCCTTGTTGAGCTAATTCCATTAGGAGAGGAACCAAGCTTGAGCATCATTTGAAGCTTGATTCAGATGAATGGAGTCTTGGCACACTGGCTTCCAAAAACATATAGAAGATCATCTTAACTTGTATCAGTAACAAGCTCATCGGATCTCAGTTCTGTTGACAAGCTAGCCTAGCATGAATATCTTTGGTCAAGCTAGACTTGAGTTTAGTTCCATTCCACCACCCCTTCCATAAAGAGTAATTTTATAGGGCCAATATATGGTACAAAAAAAAATATTTATGCAATATATTTTGAGAGGATTGATGCAGTTTATGAGGTCATTGTGATGCATGATGGGATTGTGGCATGAAAAATCAAGCCCCTAATGACATCTGGTAATGCAACCCTCTTTTTTTACGCAAAAGAATTTAGAAAGCCAACTATAACCTGATTGGAATTCTTATGTTTTTCACTATTGATAACTTCATCAATGCCATTGGATTTATAATTTCTTTGCTCTGTTTAGAGATTTACTACCATCAAAACATTCTAGCCACTAGTTGCACTATATTGGAAATAACAAACAACTCTCTGAGTGTATACACATTCATAGAGAAACTCCTTATTTGTAATGACTCTACAACAACAATAATAATAATAAAGCCTCAGTCCCAAACTAGTTAGGATCGGTTATATGAATCCTTTTTCTCCTTTCAGCTATGTTCTGAGTCCTATTTTTTGTAAGATAAAAATATTTTAAGTCTCTTATTTATAATGACTGAAGACTTAAAATTGTTAAACAATTATTTTGCACAAAACTCATAATAGAAAAATTCAAGATGTCCGTGCCCTCTTAACATGTAAGATGTAAAAGAAAGAACTAGTTCACTACTATATCAAACCCTACAAAATCTAACAATGCTAGTGTTTCCTAGGACTGAAAATTGGATCGTTGAAGATGTGGCTTTAGCCATAAGTAGAAGAAATCTTATGTGATGAAGAATAGGCAAAGAACCATAACCTCATCCAAAAAGAGACTAGATAGGTTATTCCTTAGGGTTATTGGCCTCATGGTTTCAAATCCTAGCGGGGCATCTTGTGGAACACTAGAATGGATCACAAGTGTTGAGATAGGATCATACCGCCATCATCCCAACATCCTAATTGGTACGTATTGGGACATCAGCTCTGGGTATTAGGATAGAGGTGCATCCCTATTCCATAGAAAAATCAAGACAGTTCTGTCCCATGATTTAAAATCTTGTTTGGCCCTGTCTAAGAGTCCTGGAGCTCCCTAATGCACATGTAATATGAGGCTAAATATATGCCTGTGTGGGTCTTCACACACTCATCCTGTTTAGGCTTTGATATTCTTGTCAAGGGAAGTGTTTAATCGCAAATACTACAATCGGCTCATGGTGAGCCATAAAAGGGTTTGTGTTATAGTACCTCCTATCCGACATGGACCATGGGCTTGAATGGTTCCATTATCATTTGCAACAACACAGGATCTTACACAACAAAAAGGCTAGTAGGGGTTATTAATTGGCATCTTTGTCCTTAGCTGCCTGAAACTACCCTAACTAGGGCTGAAAGTGGGCTCAGGCCGGCCTAAGACCCATCAAGCCGGACTAGCTTTGGGTCGAGGTTTTCTGAACTTTGAGCCAGGCTTGAGTTCAAAATTGAGGCTCATTAATTTCGGGCTAGGGTTTGACCGGTCTAGGGTTTGGCCCGATCAAACCCCAGCCCGAGCCCGGCTCGAACCCGAGCCCAATCTAGGCTCGATTATGAAGCCTGAATCAGGCTTGATTATGTTGGATTAGTGAATATTCATGTGGTTTTAGTTTATACAAAATTATGTCCATGTATTTATTATCTAAACAAACAATCATTTTATATATGCTTTAATCTAGCTTAAGCAAATGACTTGTATGTCTGAGCAAATAGTTTTGTAAAACAATTTACCAAAATTGGACCAAAATCGGGCCGGCCCAGTGTTTTGGCCCAAATGGGCTAATTTGGGTCAGCCTAATGGGTTTTGGGCAGCGCTTGGGCCTGAGTTAACCAAAAAATTTGGGCGTTTGCCTGGCTCAAAACTTGGAAAAAAAATTCGGGCTGAGCTTGGGCAAGGGTTTGGTCTCGGCTTGGCCCACTTCCAGCCCTAACCCTAATGCACACCAAATGCAGGACTAAACACATGCCCGCAGTTCCTTATAGAATAATTCCAAAAAATTTTGATTATTAGCATATCCATACAGCGACACCCTTTAAATCCTTACATCATGATATAAAAACCATAGCTAGATCAAGAGTAAAGACAAGGGCTGTCATCTCTTATCTACTGAAAGCCAAAATTTATTTTAAAGTTATCAAGCCCAGTACGAATCAAGCATAATTTGAAAATTGAATCCATGTTTGATCCTTCGTCTCTAGATTTATTTATTTATTATTTATTTATTTATTTTTTGTAAGCAAAAAGGAGACCAAAAGCCCCTTTGATATAACATTATTATATTGGTCCAAGTGCGATCAAGGAGTGCTGTAGGGAAATTTTCCAACCGCATAAAATCCTGCAGAGCTTCCATTGTTTTCTGAGTGAGCCAATCAACAGCTTTGCTTCCCTCCCTAAGCATATGAGATGTAGTTGTGGAAATATGCCAAATATCTTGGGAACATGTATAATATGAAGTAGCTGCATTCTATGGGGCTTGTTACCAGGAGATTGCTGTGGATGAATTACCTTATGTATGTGAAAGTGAAACATTTAGGAATCCAGTGATTGCCATGATGCCTTCCCAAGCACCTCAAAGTTCAGCCATGAGAACCGAGACTCTACAAAAATGATAGCCAGCTGTCCCAAGGACGGTACCTCTAAAATCTCTGCTAGAAAGCTTGCTCCTGCCTTTTGTTTTTTGCACTCCTCTGACAAACTAATCATTTTGCTCTCAAGATTTAATGGGAACATCTGGTTGCATTTAAAGCTGAACTGGCTAAACCAATTGATTTTGTATTATGGTTGACATCCTTATCTCTCAGTTTAAAATTGAGTAATTTTTTAAATTTTTGCATCAATGTTGTAGAGATTTGAGTATATTTTTAATAAATGCACTTCTACTCGTGTACTAGAATGTATTACGAAACTAATATCTTATCATATTTCATCTCACAATTATTGGTGAGAGAGAGAGCTGCATGAACCCACTTCTGACCTAAATTTGCAGTCTTTGAATCTGGACTCTCATCTCTAATCAAGTCCCTTTAGGTTTGGCGATCTGAATCCATCGCAGAATCAAACCATCCCAAAACATTTTAAAGTTGGGCCTATCCTGTAAAATTCTGATTCTGCTCCAATCTGATCCAAATCAAATCTCAGCAGAAGTGACTCTTAACAAAATGAATTTAAATCAGGGACCAAACTGTAGACTGAATACCAGTTCTGGTTCTCTAACCTCTGTTGATGCTTGGATCATGCTGGTTCTGGACGTGGAATGATTGTCTTATATCAAATAAACATTTGATTGCAATCTTTTTCCATCCCAAATTTGGTTGACTGCCATTTCAAAGCTATTTTGTAATTCTGGGTCTCCTTTTTTCATTGCTTTGCTGACTATTTTGAATAAGTAATGTTAGAAAAGGAATATTTATAAAACCAGTTTTGCTAATGAAGAAAAGCATGGCATTAATGAACAATCATGGGTAACATAGAATTAATGTTGATCAAATTTAAATCAGTGATTAATTGGATAAAGTCTAGTCCATTATTTTTGTCGTATCAATAATATTCCTGTTCAGGTACTATATAGGTGATTAAGAAATGTTGTACAATACAAGTGGAAGGTCAGGTTCCATATTCGATGCAGGAAACATGTAGGTGCATTTTCTTCTGAGTGGAATGATCAAACCTGCTATTGAGTTAAAAATGAGATTATAGATTATTTGCAATGATTTCAGAATAATAAATATGTAAACTTAACATTTGGAAATAGACTTTGGGCTTTGAAGTATATTATCGCTCTTATTATTTTATAATATGGCAAGAAATTATGTACATCTGACATCATCCAATGCTTTGTTTACACTGCAAAAGTTAACTGGTTTTTCTGTTTATATACTTATGATATCTTGGAGCTTACCAACACATTCATTTTTCATATACAGGCCAATGAAAGGAGGAAGAACAAGCAATAATGTTGAACAAACTTACTTTGGAGATCATGAAATGCTTTAATATTTCTTTGACAGCTTGTACATGAAGATAACTTTCAGCAAGTTTCTACTCCAACGTTATGCTCCGGTATTTGATTTCAATCTAGATTATCCTTCGTATATTATACGTTGTTTAACATCATGGTCTTGGCTGATGGTCTTGTCTTTGTGAACATCATAGCAGGGTGGTTGATGCATTTTTCTCTCACAAAGGGAAACAATCCTCACCCACAAATGCTGCACTTGGAAGGAATTTTACCTTTATGCAGAACTTGTGCATCATCTGGAGTATCCCTTCTAATTCTAGTACTGTATATTAGCTCATCTAAATAAGGGCATCTGCGCGTGCACACGTGATGTTTCAGATTCTTTGATGACATTTTTTACTTTTGTTTGCTATCCAGCACCAGGTGTATCATGTTTAAGCACTGACAGGAATAGTCTCCTGAATCCACAACAAGAATTCGGAGATTTTATATGGAGAATTTAACAACGCATTGAATATTGTTTTATGTGCTGTTCTTTTCTTTTATTCTTATTCTCCTTGTGTTTTTCCTCCCTCTTCGCTAGTCATCATTTGTTAACTTGCTGGTAGGTTTTAGATGGTAGTCTGTAAATCCCTTGCTTCTGATGTTATTTCTTTGTTCATTATGAAAAACTAGGTATGGATGGTTTGCTACCTTAAGAATCTCATCCAGAGTAAGACGGCTAGTTCAGATTTTGCTCAGGAAAAAGATTTTCGGCTTGCCTATTTATCGTCTAGATGACTGGATGCGATTTATTGTTGGCCAAGTTTGGGATGGCTTTGGTATGGGTGAGGTGGCGACAATTGCCATGAGGTAAAAAATTAACCAGTATCAGCTGCCTATTTTAGGATAACCTAAAAATGTCGATCAATATGCTGTTTCTGAAGCTAGATGTTATATCTGCCAATTTGTATATGGGTCCTTTGGTCACCAGATCACCCTTGACTAATGTTGAAGAAAATATTAAAAAAAATAAATAATAATTGTTAATAACACCAATCCCTAACTTTTATCCCGACTTGTGACTAGCATAAAAGATATAAATAAATAAATAAAATCAAGTTGAAGATGGCACTCCTAGTCAAGGTTTCTATGATGACATCTTTGCATTATGACATCTTCCATCCAACCGTACTATTAATTGGGATTACGAAGAATAAAAAAAAAAAATAGTTATTATAATAGTGCTTATTTCTTCTTTCTTAGGACAGAAATAATGTTCACAATGAAAACTGATGATGCCATCTGACAAAATTACTGCTCATAAAATAAAAGGGTCATAATTGGGGTCAGACCAGTGAATTGACTGCTGTTTATGGTTATAACGGATCCTTGATTTCAAATTGCCAAACTAATATTGTATGGAAAAACATAAAAGATCTTAGCTGTGTGAAACATAGATGTAAGTGTGTTCAAAATATTGATCTAATTATGTACGCTATCAAAATATTGATCCTGTTGTTGTGTGCAACATAGCTCCATTTGTATTGTCCCCTAAACAGTGTCGGATTGTTATTTCTTAAATCTTCTCTTCTCTTTTCTTTTCTTTTGGCAGGAAGAGAGAATTAAGATCCTGATTATGCCCTTCCAAATAGGTGAGATATTAGCTAGTGATGCTTTCACCCACACTTTGAGCTTCTTTTGGGTATGGTAGGTACTGTTGATTTGTTCTCTCCAAACTACCCTCGGTCCTTTAATCAATTTTTAAGCCCATTTTGCTATTAGTGCAAGATTCATATTTTTTATTAATTTTAATTACCAAACCTACTCCTTGCGGGGCAAACACTATTCCAATTCAATTCAGTAAGTAATGAAAGTTATTGATTCTATCTTTTCCTTTCTGAAGAAACCATGCCTCCTGAATAGGTATGAGCATTTATTTTCAACCAATCAATTGTGAGTTATGACCACAAATATGAAATAATAAATAAATGGCCCAACAAACTGTATAATTAAAATGAGAAAACTAAAGGTGCATTTGATTTCTAAGAATAATTTTTTTTTTCTATTTTTATTTTCATTGAAAACATAAAATATTTATGAAAATGCATTTGGTGAATGAAAATGAAAGTAATTTTCTATAAAATACAGCTAAAAAATGATAAAAAAACTAAAAACGGTTTAGAAATATTTCCACTCTTTTCCATCAAAAGAAAACAAAATATAGAGCACTTGTTTTTATAACACTTTTATTTCCTTTTCTTTATTTTTTAAAGTAAAAACATAAAATTTATTATAAAGAAATATGTTTCTTTATACTATTTATACTTTTTATTTTTAAAAATAACTTTTTTTTTTTTGGAAACCTAAGACAATATTTTAGGAAAGTAATAACATATATTATTAATATATAATAATAAACAATAATATATCATATATTATAATATTTATTATTATTATAGTATAATATTATAATGTATAATATACTATATAATATATTATATATAAAATATAATATATAAATATGTAATATATATTTATAATTTTAGAAGAGAAACTTGGCTACATTTGAATGTAGCCTACTTGAGGATTCAACTTTCCCAATTTTTGGATGTATACAAAACTCGAAGTCATTTAACTTTTTTCACTTTTTTCATTTTGGGGATTCGTAAACTGTGAGAATTTAAGGGTGAAGAAGGTAATCAGATTTAGGCTTGACTACATTTGAATGTAGCCAATTTTATCTTATTTTGTAATAATATTATTAATTTATTTATAATATGCAGTTCAAATATAATTTTATAATAATATATATTATGTAATATATTATATATAATATAATAATAGTTTGTTACAATATTATAATATATAAATATTAATAATATATGATATAGCATATATATTATAATATTAATTATTATAGTATAATATCATAATATATAATTATATAATATATATTTATAACATTGTCAATAATATTATTAATCTTATATTGAAATATGTAATTTATATATATTATAGTATAGAGTTATTATGGTAATATATAATGTATAATCTATTATATATTATAGTCTATATAATTATATAGTATAATACTATATTTTTATTGTTTATAATACTACATATTTCCTTTTAATTCTTTTAGCCATCCTTTTGAAAGATATTATTTATAATAAAAATATAGAATAAAAAATATTTTTAAAAATCAAACACAACCTAAGACTTTCTAAATTAAGAATAAATATATGCTTTCAAGGAGAACTATGGCAACAATAATATAGTTACACTAAACAAAATAATAATTAAAATAATCTCTGACCAACCAACATATTTTAGGAACAATTAGATTACAAGACTGACGATGGTATTCTTAATGCATTTATGGCATTATCTCTATTTTATATAACCACGTTTTTAAAAATCATATTCATTTAAGACAATAAATAGAGATATTCTTTGGTATATTTGATGCTCCGCCAGTGACCGTTTTGCAAGGCTACCTTTTATCTGGGTAGGGGGAGTGCTTTAGTTCTCTTGTAAACATGACCACTTCTGTGTACTTCCATCATCAATTCACCCATATCATTCAACCTTTTCCTCAGAGATCTGGGTACCTTTTTGTTTTTGGAAGGAAGAAGACAAGAAGGCATAGGAAAAGCGAAGACTCCCCGTCCCTTGCCCTTTTCTCTGGCAGCAGCAGTGTTATCTTGTTGCTGCTCAAGTTATCTGATTCGATTAGCCAACCACCAGTCGTAATCTGCATGCTAGACGCCGGGAGGGGGTGGCGTGTAAAGGAAATTAATAAAACAAAAATACTAAATTAAAGAAGAAATTAAAGAAACTTAATTCCAAAAAGAACCTTTAATCATCCCCTTTTCTCTCTCTCTCTCTCCATTTGTTCAGACTAAAATAAAATCACAGCAATGATCAATTTCATATCATCCTATGCTTATTCAAACCAAAGTTTATTTTTACAGTATAATTAAGTTTACTATCATGTTTTAAAGTTAAAATAATCTTTATAAAGTTTAAATCAGACTACGTCATAAAATCAATGATCAATATGTTACATCAATTTTCTCCAGCAGAGTATTAACCCTAGCAAGCATAGTGATCTAGAACTAACTTGGGGCCTTAACCAAGTCTAATTGACCAAACTGTCTCATATGATATAAAGTGGTTTATAATTAGAGGTAGCGTGAGTGAACATCTTGAGGTTGGCCTGCACTGCTTTTGCTTTTGGTTTAGTGTTTGTGCTTTTTTTTTTTTTAATGTTTGTTTCTCAACCACTAAGTCAAAGCCGGATGTAAGAGAAATAAGAAAAGGGGTAGAGTGGTTGACAGCATAATTAATGAACAAAGCTTAGGTATAATTAGCTGCCTGCTTGCCATTCGATTCTCATATTTGATGAGCAACATGCGCACAGCTATTCCAGTTAATAATTAGCATACGTTCTTTAGATATTTTTTACTTAATGATGATAAACCCATATTACTTGTTAAGTGATATGGTTGTATAAATGCTGCTCAGGGAACCAAATGGCAAGCACTCAACTAAGTTTTAATTTTTGAAAAAATTGATGAGCTTGAGAGGTACAATTCATTATAACATTGATATAAATTTACATGTTTAAAAACATGCCCAATGAGAGATGTTGACTGTCAGTAATCATTATTAAGCTCTAAACTTCTTTTTAGACTTTGAATGAGATTGTACTCCAAATATTACACCTCATGCTGTATTTGCAATAAATATAAATTATAAACGTTGATGTATAAAATTAGTCATCATATCAATGGACAAGATTTGTTCTTCTTCGGATGGTAAAGAGATATATGATTGCCTTTCTGTATCCAAAGAAATAAAGCATTATGGGTCCGTAGTTTCTTTTGGAGGAAACTCCTCTAATACTCGAGTCAGAAACCCATAGTGAGGAACCTGTAGTTTCTTTTGGAGGAAACCCCTCTGATGCTCGAGTCAATCATGTCGACAAGAAAAAACCTTGGGACTTTTAGAGGGGATGCCTAGGGCTTAAGAAAAGAGAGAGAGAAAGAGAATTGAGAATTTCCCTTTACTTGAATGATCTGAGCTATTTTTATGAACATTTGAAGGAGTTTTACTTTGAGATGGACTATTATATTGGATGGCTCTGATTAAATCCTATTTTTAGAGGAGACCCAGTCTTGATAAGAATTGATTGGCTAATTTTCTTATAGAACTAGGTTTGTTATTCTTTGTAGAATTGAGTTTATCTCATATAACGATTGTGTTAATTCTCTATGAGACCATATCTTAATAGGAGTTAGTCAGTTAATTCCTTATAGGATTAGCCTTATCACATACGAGGAGAGTCTTGATTAGACTTAAATAAGATATCATCATAAAAGAAAACTCTTCTCCAGTTAGGATAGAATGGCCATCATGAAGAAGAGTAATTTTCTAATTAGCATAGAATGATAAGGAAAGTTCTTTAATTAGAGTTTTTTATTATTATTATTATTTTTATATAGGTATCTGACTGTGCCACATATCACCTTAGGATTATTCTATCAAATTACCCTACTTTTAATAATTAAGAAAGGGTATTTTAAACTTTTTTTTATTTAAAAAAAAAAAAAAGAGACCGAGTGAACTGAGGAAGTATGTGGCCGGCGAAATAAGTAGCCACTAAAATCATGGGGCCATGGCCACTGAAAGTGGGATTTTATTTGATCCCACGGCAAAGGCCAATGCTATTAATAACGCCAAGATTCTCGTGAGCTCAAGGCCGTGGCCCCACACGGGACCAATCGACGAGTCGCTCAGCTTCCTTTGTTATTATAAAAGGAAATAAATGGCTTCATTGTTATTATAAAGGGAAAAAAATGATAGACTAAAAGTGTAAGAACTTATTTAAAATTTTTAATCAAATTTTTCTATTTTTTAATTAAATATATTTACTTATAATTTTTTATCATACATATATATATATATATATATATATATATAGTTGAATAAATTTTATAAGATGATTTATTTAATTAAAAAAAGAAAGAAAGAACAAATATTCAAGGTTTGGGGACCGTTTCCGCGTAGAGGCCACATTCCTTCGTTAACCGACGCGGTACGTGATGCCGATTCAAAGGGAGGAATGGGAGCACATCGAATCGCACCAAAGTGGCTTTTTCTTTTTTTTGAGTGATCAGTCCTGGTCACCGTGGGCAGCGTCCCACCCCGGCCGGAGATCTAAAGAGTGGAGGGGTACGACGAGGATAAGAAAAGAAATATTCTTGCTCTCTTGCTTCTGCTATAAAAATAACAATGAAGTTTTTATATTATCTCAATTGATACCATTAAATGCTCAAAAAGCCATGATTCTAATCAGATTTCCAGATCTCTGCACCTTCATCAATCCAGAAATTATGATAAGGTTACATAAAGATCGATGTAACAATACCTTGGATCTCTTCAAAGAAAAGCTTATTTAAGGTATTATTTATTTGACCTAAATAAATAGGTAAAATCTATTTAGCTCATGATCAATATTGAACAAACCAATATGCGCACTAGCTTCAACTTTTTCTGACTTCAACTTTGACATTTTCATTAGGTTAAAGAATTTAAATCTAAATGTAAAATTAAATCCAACATAATTCAAGAATATTATGAGTCTATTTGTAACGTCTCTTAGTCGGTGCTGGTTATGAGTTAAATCTATTTTAATATTATTTATAGTAATTTAGAACTTCATTCAAAAAAGACTAGTTAGAAGTATTATTTAAATTTTTTGATCTTGAATGGATACTCAAGTTTACGTGTTGCACACTCATACTGATGTCAGAGGCTTTCCCAATCAATATAGCAAAAAATATAATAGAAATTAAAATATTTAGATTCAAAGCTTCTTCTTTTTTTTTTTTTGTTTCTAATATGCACGGCTACAAAGAGGATCAAAATGGAATCCTTCTTTTATCTTTTGGTTGCCTTGAAAAACAATAAAATAAATAGAAGATGGTAAAGAAATAACAGAGTGGGATAGGAGTAAGAACACAGAATAACATTAAGAGATGGGAGAGATGGTGAAGAAAGTTTCTATCAATTGTTGCTATTATCCCAGTCGGAGGACACTCCTAAATAAACCCATGTATGGTGATATTGGGTCTAAATAACATCAAAAGATATTCCCCAACAAATCACCTCTCACATATACCAAAACTATACACCTCAACAGCCCTGCAACATTAAAAAAACTATTAATCCATTCATTATAAATAATAATAAGATAAAAGAGAATTTTTTTTTTAAGCTTTTAAGAATTTAGAAAAATAATAAATAATAAATAAAATAAATAATGAGATTTCAACAGATTACTCTCTGTTACTGTCACCCACTAACCCAGACATTAGGTAGACCCCATGATAGTGAACTTACAAGGTAAGGAGAGGAAGATGATACCAATTCCCAAATGCCATAAACTAATTAATTGAAGAGAAGACTGGAAGCAAGCATACCTGGTAGCCCCCACTTCAGAAGGGTAGGTTGGAATACAAGTATTGGAGAGTCATACAAATAGGTGGTCTTAAAATAAAGAAAACAAAGAAAGAAACTGAGGTACAAAGAGAAGAAAGAAGAAAAGGAGAAGCAATCAAGAGTCATGGAGATGGAACCAGCAGCAGCAAAGAGGAAAGGAATGATCTCAGCAAAGAAGGCATGTAGCCCACCACCTCGACCAAGGACGGCATGGTCGACGCCAAAGCCCAGAAAAGCCACCATTGTCAAGAGCGTGACAAGAGATGAGATAGATTTGTTCTGGAGAAGAAAGAAGATGGAAGAGGACGATCACCTTCTCGCTGCTCAGAAGGCAGCTGCCAGGATCCGGGCAAAGGCTCTCAAGGCAAGGGCCTCATTCTCTACTTGTTAGCAACTGAGATAGAAACAATACCATCAGGATTCAAACTAGAACTTATTCTTGTATGAAGATTGGTGAAATGAAAAACTTTAATCCATGAGCCATCCTATACCAAGCTGCATCAAAGCAAACCAGTGAATGATATGATTCACCCCAAACCATCCAATTCGATGCTTTCTTGGGTGCAACCACTAGGCTCTGAAATCTAATTTGCAAGCTGCAAACGTTTTTGAAAAAGAGATGACAGTCTTCTGTTTTTCTTCTTAAGTTCTTATTATCAAAGAAATATTGCCATGTTTCAGTAAGGATTGATGGTTATGGTTATAATCATCAAGGGATTGTGAGTTGTGGTTTGTGGTGAACAGGAGGAAGACTACAAGCGATTTGTGGAATCTCTTGGAGAGGTGGTGATGGACGACGATGAAAGTGGAAGAGGAAAGGAGGCAGGCGGCGGCGATGACGAGGAGGAGCAACGAATAGGAATCAAGAATTGGTAGGCTTGCTACCACTTGCTGTCAGTCTTTAACAATATTATTTATTATTCAATGACTTTTCCACTTTGTTTTCTTTGTTTTAAAATTGAAAACAACGTTAACCGGTGCAAAAGAAAGGGGGGCTCACAAGGACCGAAGTCTCTTTGAAGTAGAAGTAGTAGCACTATTCAAAAGAAGAACATGGTTTCACCTACGTGAAGAAAGGTGGCCTTAAGGAATCAGTGTTAGGGGCATCCTGACCTCAAAAGTAAACTAAAAGTTCTCTTTACTTCTCTAATAAGAAAGAAAAAATTTATAAACCTGGCCAATCAAAGACATCCTATCAACCATCTACCATCTCTTATAAGAGAACTTAAATATTAGATAAATTAATAATATAATATATTCATATTCTTCTATTAAACATAAATATAATTAGGAGAAAGTTTTTAAATAAAGTTTATAAAACTTGATTTTTATTGATGTTGCGAGCCTGCTAAGTATTTTTATGAACTTCCATAGCTAAGAAAAGAAACTATAAATATATTAAAAATGTTAAAAAAACTTTAAATTAAAGCACAAATAGTTGATTTTACCCTATAATCAATCCAAAATCAAATTGATTAGATAGGTTTGGTTCCAAATTAATTATATAGCAAAATTGGTTTGATTTTGGACCTAAAATACTAAAGCCAACCCTAATAAAGTTAGCTTCAAGCGTTGATCTGTCCTAGCCCAACCAATGTTCGTTTTTATCCATCCCTACTCCACAAGCATTTATCAGTGTGTTTACTTAAATTTTATTTTAATATTTTTCTTTTCAGTTTTTATAGTTTAAATTATGTAAAAACTAAATGAAGAGAAAGGATTCATGTAACTAGCTGCGATTTATTTGAAATTAAAATTCTGTTATTGTTATGATAATAATAGATTATGTATGAATTGATTTATTCAACTATATAATATAAACAAGCTCCTCCTGAGATCATAATGCTCCACTCAAGTTGTTCATCTTCCATTGATGTGCATTCCTTGATGGGCCAAAAAATTGTACAAATGAGACAACGGGTCCCTAAGCAAGGTGCTGTACAATGCAAGACAGCCCTTCCCAAGTACCACCAACCACCAAGCTCTAGCAAAGGCAAAAGAGAACCAAAGTCTCATTTAGGACTACAATAGAAATCACCAACTTACGCATTCAGTTTAAGTATTAATTGACGTGCAGTTTGATCCAACCTACCTAATTTTCCCATTTGTAGAGTTCACTCAAAGTTTATTGAGCTTGGGTACGGTCAAAGACAAGTTTGAAATTAAAGATGCATTTGGTATAGAGTTAAAGAAAATGTGAAAAGCTGCTTTTATAATTTTTCATCTTCTATTAAAAGTGTGGCATGATGTTAGCTTTTTTGAAGGATAATTTTTCCTTTTTGTTACCCTCTAAATTGTTAACTTAGGAAGGAATAGATTAATAGGGTTAAAAGATAAATATTATTCAAAGGATAAAAAGAGATTGAAACATAAAATTAATAAAATATTAAGTAATTTCATCACCCTCTCCCATCTCATCTCTTTTACAATAATAACATTAATAAAATATTAATAGCATTTTCATCTCTTTTATATTAACCTCATTCCTAATATAGTTAACAATTACACATGAAACACTTCACCTTTTATTCACAGACACAATCCAATGTACACCAGAAAATGTTATTCTTGTAATTTTTTATTTTTTTTTTTTTTTTTTTTTAATCCTATGCCAAACGCACCCTAAATTTAGATCTAAAATTTAACTCCAAGCCTAGCTAACATATTATGTGATTCAAGCCAAATTAAGCTTGGATGACCAGCAAAGTTGAATAGAAGCCAATCTCGATCAGCTTGATAGCCTTATCTCCAGGCATAACAAATCAAGTTTAGCTCAATTCATATTTTATCTGCTGCAAAACTAAAAGTACAGTGCGAGAAGAACTATGCTTGCTTCATAGTTGGAACCATTTGCATACGTTTGCCAAGGACTAATTTACTTTGCTTTGATCTGGTTGAGTGCAGGTGGACCAAAAGTATGCACGCTTATCTGAACCAACCAGCCATTAAATCCATGGGAGAGAATGCAACACTGAAGCAAGCCACCTCCACACACATTCCACAAAAGAATTGCTTTTGCTACTATTCTCCTGCTACACACCAAGTCTTCTTCACCTCATTTTTTCACGTTTTCTAGATGATCAAATGTGGGCAGAGAATTTTTATGCCATATGATGTAACTTTATGAAACACTTTGAACATCAAAGCAGCAGTGTGGTGATATCATTTCAGAATTCAAACAGAGTTCTACGTGAACTGTGGTTCAATGTTATAATAAATTATTACATCATGAGATTATATAAATTTACTTGTTGACGAAGGAAGCACTTGACTGCCATCAACCCAAGGAAAACAGTATTGATTGAATGAATGGATGTAAACATCAAAAGTCTGACAGCTAGTTCTTCTCATAGGAACAACCCCAATTCCTACCCAAAAAACAAAATAAGAGAAAAGATCTTATGGAGCCCAAGGCCATACAACTTCATCCAAGAAAAATATTAAATGATAAACAGTAGTATGGAGCAAGTCCCTGCATTCCTGTTTTAAATCCACAATTAAATCATCCTGAGTGATGTTCTTTCTACTAAGGAACACTTCCTTATTTTTCTTTCTCTTTTTTTTTTTTTCAAATATTGATAGTTCAATTTACAATCTGAACTTGTTAAAAATACAAAATCATCATTATACGAAAACAAAAATAGAAATCAAGGCAATTTAAACCTCGTAGACTACTACGAGCATACGAACGTTGCTCAACATGGATGACATGTTCATAGATGTAATGTGCTACTAATGTGTAACAGTAATTTGTCACCTCTTGGTTGTTATAATAAATGATCATTTCTTTATTTTCTTTCATGTGATAACATAGCTGTGGAATACTAGCATACCTAATAAGTTACCTGCAACTACGAAATGAACACGTTTATCACCATCCAGCTATGATTATGATCATAAATTTACTTGTAAGTCATAAAGTATGCCTAAAAACATGTCTAAACAATGCAGGAAGTAGTTGAAATTGGTCTATTTGTAAAAGGGAAGCTATGTAAAGCAGCATATCATGAAATCATAGTATAACATGAAATTTAAAGGATTGTATGAATCTCCATGCTGGTGTGTCAGCATCAGGCAGCATATCACATACATCATGCTGACCTCTACTCGAAACCAGCATGTTATCAAATATCTGGTTCGAAACCTAAAAAAAAACCTTAGGATCTGTGAAACTAGCAAGCTTCCCCTCAACTGAACAATCAAAAGATACGTTTCCGGAATCGAATAGCCAAAACATCAAGCTGACACCATTAGATAAGGTATATTCACTTAATTTACTACCTTCAAAAGGTCTCAAATGGTTGATTGATTACTTTTCTTAAGCAAATACTTGTTCCACATGAGTCATTCATACTTGAATCTCATCTCATGTCTCTGATAGATGGTACTTGATTGCATTTGCAAATCTTTCATCCCATCCAGGTTACCATGTGACCTATTTCTGCTAAATTGACTTGTTAATGTACATGCTTGGTACACACCAGTAGTTTCCTTGCCATTTCCACATACTACAAATGTTAAATGCTAAGGGTCTTTAACTTCAGATTTGTTAACCTCACAGTTCCCCTAAATATGTTCTCAGGGGCAATTCAAGACCCAAAAGCAAGCCTTTGAGGTTTCCTTTTGCTATTCATTACAACTTAGGCGCAAATTTCCATTATATCATATAGCTGCAACCATAACCTATAAGGAGGAGACTTCAATTTGGTATTTAAATCTGAAGGACCTTTCTTCATATTTTTTGTCCTTTGAGAAGACCCTTCTTCATAATTCATTTATTCCCACAAATGGTAGTATTAGTGGGAGGAAACTTCATCTCACATCCACAGACACTCCCACACCCATTCCTGATTCTAGCAACAAAGAGCAGTATATATATACCGTAGCAGAAGGCAAAATGATGAACCAAGGCCTGAATCTCTTTAATATTCAGGATGACAGTCTCCTTAATATCCAGAACTACAACACAGTTCAATAGAATACATGCTAAAATCAGAAAAGATCTTTGAATGCTTGGGTCACCCAAGACTGGAACTGGTAACTTTTTTCATGCTTTCTACAGGTTAAGATTTGTACATCATGAGGAGAGACAATGCATGGTACTCCCAGTCTAACCACCAAATCTTTCGCTGTTAAAGTTTTGAGCATAAATTCAATCATGTGAATTGCCCTTGAGTAGAAGGCAACTTGGTAATGCTAAATTAAAAATACCTGTATTATGCATTCTGAGATCCAAGAAACAGACAGAATGAACCCTACTGTCAGAAAGTATGTGAGAAGATTGAGAAGAGCTGCATGTATGTGGTGGATGAAACTAACAGAGACAAGTAGGAGTTGCTTTTTATTGCATGGAATGAAATGAAAACCATATTAAAGAAAAAGTTTTGACTATTTGTAAATTTGCTTCTAGAAGGTTGAGAAAAGTTGCATGTATATGGTGGCTGAAACAAATTAAGACAAGTAGGAGTAGCTTTTTATTACATGGAATGAAATGAAAACCATATAAAGCAATAGTTCTGATGATGGATTATGAGCGATTATTTCATCTCAAGTGTAATTCCTATAGAAACAGGAGATATAGAGATGCATTAAGCTGAAAAGGATAGGGCTGTTCAAAGAATAGAGATGCTCTTTAAGCAAATTATAAAGCTGAACTGGATTCTTCTACTTAAACTAATATGATAAATTGCTTAAATTACTGACCGATTATTTGATGTAATATGCAGTTTTCCAAATCAAGGAACTGAAATGGCATTCTGTTCTCTGTAGATATCCAATAGAAGAAATAAATGCTAGCCTGAATCAGCAAAAGGTTCAAGCAAGCAATAGTTCACTTGCTTCAGATGCAAAAGAAGTAGGTCTCTTGGCTACAGTTGACTGTCGATATATGGATTTGTAATTTTAGGAGAAGCGCAAGCAGGAAGTCACACCAAATAAACCCTTAATATGGGCAACAAATTTTCAGCAGGAAATTAGTGGACAGCATTAGCAAATTGCAAAGGAGATCAAAACATCATGACTTGTTTAAGATGGAGGAAAAAGTGTTCATTTGTCTAGTTCTTGATTGTCAGATGTGATTGCAATGTAGATTTGCAAATTTAGGAGAAGCAATGAGAATATAATTCCCTATAAATCCTTAATAGCAGTACAGAACCAACACGAATCTGTTCAACAGTAAATAATATTACCAGAAGAGTGGTCAAAAAACAAAATGACAACCTGTCTTGAATGCAAAGATGGGTCAGTAGGTTAACAATGTCCCCCTTGCCCTCACAAAGGCTAACCAATACTACCGTTGAAGACGATGAAGACGACAGTGAAGAAAAGGAGACCAAAACAGAGCATGCTACTTATTTTGTGACTTGAAGATGGTTTATAGAGTGAAAAATATTTGCCTCAGCAATACCTTATATGGAAAGAAAATTTTGTTGCTGGGGAAATAGTGGCAGTCAGTTTAAAGGATGTTTTCAGCAGATTCATCAATTAGCTAAACTTCATAATGAAGCATCACCCATAGTTACACAACCTGGAATAGCCATATAATGCTAGTAGGGAAATGCAGTCTGTATGAAGTTGGCTGATGAAATTCCTTAATGGAGATCAACTCAATAAAAAGTTTAGGGTGGTCTTTCCTTTCGAAGGTGGTAATAATTTGTGTTGAAAGGTTGCAGGTTGTAACTATGCCATTAGAATGCAACAGGCAGCTCCATTACTGATGCATTTCATAAAATTTAATGTGCATTTTCAATTTAAAAGTCACAAGAACTAAGGAAAATCAACTGAAAGGCAAAAAGATGTCAGCTATTTGACCAGTTCATTTGGCAACTTCATTTTATCCATCTTCATCTATTTTGGAGGTAGCTTCACAAAATAAGGGTTCTCAAGATGATATTGATATCTACATTGAGCATCAAACATGTAGTTGACAGCAAAAGTGAAGACTCTGATCACATATGTATAAAATTAATCTGCTACTGATTTTAAGCAAGTCATTTTTTTTCCTCACCTGTATGATGAATCAAGGATATTTTTAAACGTATCCTACTGAAAATAGAACATATGAACTCATAAAAAACAAATGATTCACCAGAGTAACTTACAGTTCACATGGCAACTTAGAATTCATCTAATAACTCAACAAAGACAATCCAACCGAAATATAAATCTGAAAGGCAACTCAAAATTTACCAGGCAAAAAAAAGATTAAGACAACCTCAAAACTTTCCACAAATGAGTGGTCCCTAGCTGAACCAAATGGTTCATTCATGGAAGAGAGCTTTGTGATAAGATGGACTAGGTTCCTGTGGCAGGCTTCCAATAATATTCCATGCAATGTGACCCCACAAGCAAGAAGCCAAGAGCTAGTCTTCCCATATTTTGCAGTACAATCATTATCAGATTGATCCAGTAAGATCAATTAAAAGATGGAAACTAAGGCTGGGTCTTGTCTAATGCTTTTCCATTATTACCTATAATTTATATCAGTCTTAGCTTAAACTTGAGACAATTCTAACCATTTTATAAATCCCAACAACCCTTTGTGCCACCTTAAATAATGCCTAATTTTAAAGCCCCAGAACTCTACACCCCATAACACAATAACTCACTTCTCTCAGACCTTGCCAGTCAAACCTATCCATTCATATGTTTGTGGTATCAAACCAACTAAAACTCTTTCCCTTTCCATTTTTGCATTAGATCGTCAATCCTAGGGCTCATAAAATTTACATCTATTTCCCCTTCATCTCTACTTTATTTTATCTATTTTGATGCTACCTCGAACAGATTTGAGTCAACAACTGCATTAATCTAAATTCCATTCTCCATTTGTGTAACTACAGTTTCATCATTAGTTGTATCAAAGGGGATGACCTTTCTCAAACTCCAGGACTTTTAGAGCAACCATAAGATAAGCCATTAACTAGTATTAAATAAAACAATGAAATAAAATAGCAATGCCTGAAGCAATATTTCCATCTCATACCAAAACAGAAACTATGAAGCATTTAGTTATGCAAACAAAATCATATTTCTAGGTTCAAGTATCTTGCACCCTTTAAATAATGAAGGTGATCTTGACACAACTGTTCAGGTCATGATTTTTTGGAGAAAGCACCACACCTCAGAGGATTATGTCTATACAAGGGGCAGCATGTGCCAAAAGATAATCGAACTAGAGTAACAGATACTACATGAAGAAGTGTCACCAAACAGGATGAAGAGGACTCACTACCTTAACTGGGCTTCCAGGTGTGATTCAAGGGAGCCACAAAAAGCAAGATGCAACTTAAGCAACATCAAGTAAACTGCTAAGAGAACTGGCCTAAATAGCTTTTGAACATGGTAAGTTGAATTCTGACACTAATACTATTGAGTTTCCAAGTTCCCTTTTTCCCTATCTAAATGTAATCAAATAGCAATCTTGATCCAAAACTCGTGTACTTATTACTTTGCTGAACACCCAAGCAGTTGATTAAAACACAGTTGTTTGATTTTTTTAATCATTTTTTATTACTCATTCGATAAATGAAATGCGCAGTTACATAAAATTTCTAATGGACAACAGGATTTAAAAAAATGGGGCGCAAGAGAAGAGGCATTGGAGAGAAGAGGGCGATCAGGGATCGGAAAGCTCACCAACCACTAATAAAAAATGCTTCTTCCTTTTTTCTTTTTTTTTTCCTTCACTTTCCTTATCTTCCACTTCGTCTCTGGTCCTCGGCCTCGGCCATGGCCTTCTTGCTGGCCTCGACGAGCTTGTCCAGGGCCTTCTGGACGGCGTCGCGACCACCGATGAGGAGGCGGGTGACGACCTCGGGGTCGTGCTCGAAGCGGGCGTCCTCGAACTCGCGGCGGGCGTTCTCCCGGAGGACGTCCCGCCACGGCACCCCGCGGGCGTCGGGCCACGTGAAGAAGCGCGTCGCCCGGAGGATGTCTCGGTAGAGGCCCAGCGCCTCCCGCCGCGTGCTCGTCAGCCGCCGCCGGGCGGTGAGCTCGTCGTCCTCGTCTCGGGGGCTCTTCTTCACCAGGTGCCGATCCAGCAGCTCCTCCACCGTGTCGGGCCCTTCGTGAAGGGATCGGCGGGCGATCCGGGAGAAGGAGGAGGAGGAGGAGGAGGAGGTGGTGGCGACAGTGGAGGTGGAGAGAAGCAGTCTCCGGCGAATTGCTGGCCGGAAGAGGGAAGAGGCGGCCATGGGATCGAATGGAATTTTGTCGGAAGGGGGCCGAGCTTAGAGTCAGGGGCGTCACTGGGCGCGATTGGGTTCGAGTCGAGACAAAAGGTCGAACAGATGGACCGTAATTTGAAGCACGTACGGCTCGCTCTTATCGTTATTTCTCTCAATCGCCCCTATGATTTCATAGCATTAACCTTATTTGCCAAGATGGATTGGAAGTGGAATTGTATCATGCTAGACGTGTCCTGGCCAACATCATGTTGACACGTCTCACTTTAACAACTCATGGCTAAAATATTCGGATTTCATGCTATTGTTTGGCCATTATTGGCCAAATTATTAGACTAAATTCTTAGACTTGTTGGCCATTAAGACTAATGGGCACTTATTTGCATGGTTTTGAGCTTCCATCACCTAAATTCCTACTCACCGACACAAAGTTCCCTTCCTTTGAAGCAAGCAACTACTCTTCCAAGGTGTTTGTATTTCTGAACCAGTTTGAGGCCGTTTATTTATCCTTTTAATGTTCTTTGAAATATCTTCATTCTAATTCACACTACCTTGTCCTATAATTGTTTCTTTTAGCATGGATGCCAATTAGGTTGGATTAGATCATAAATGAGTCAAATCTATTAACCTATTAACTAATAATAAAAAAATCAGATATCAACCTTTTGAACCCAACTAGTAATATAAAATAGATTGGATAAACAGATCAATCCGAATCGATATAATTCAACTAGTTATTTAAATAGATTAATTAGGTTAAAAATATGAAATCTGAACTCGATCTACTTAATTTATGGATCAAGATGGAATAACTTATTTACGATCTAAATATATTTAATCCTAATCCAAATCCATTTATTGCAAATTTGATAGAAGTTAAACAAATGGGATCGCATCTAATATTGTCACCTCTACCTCCAGGGGACACCATGCATACCAAAAATGTTTTCCAAGGACAAAAGATTCCAAATCGATAGGCCGATTAATTTATAAGCAAGCCTTATTAATTAGGTCAAGCGAACCAATTATTGTCAATCAAGTAACATGCTTTTAAGGGGCCTTGGCAACAAAGACTATAAAGTTTTGAGAAGCATAGGCAAAGTAGAATAAAAGAAATATAAAAACAAAGTAAACCAGCAGATGTGGCACATGATTGGATTACTTATTGATAAATACAATTGCTTAAGATACAAATGCAATTCAATACAGGATTGATCTACTAATGTTGTTAAGACAGGCACACCTTCACACCAAAGAGGGCTCCAGTCCTGCAATATTGGAACACCATTTGGGAAGATGCTAAAAATTAGTAGCTGTTTTATAGCTGTAAGAATGTGCAAGAGAGAATTACAGCTAGATACTTACCTTGTCAATATTTACCTGCAATATCTAGTAGGAGATTGCACAGATCCTTGGGCTTTGAAAGCATGACCATATGATCGGCGCCTTCAATCTCCTTCACCTCCACCCCAGGGCTTTTCTCAGCCATCCAAAGCTGGAAGTCTATCATCAAGGATTGGTCCTCCTTGCTCACAATAAACACTCGCCTCACAGACCCATAGTTCTTCTCTGTGATCAGGTCCTCACTCGTTATATCATCAAGGAATTGCCTCCCCGGCCTCACTAGCATAGTAGCCAGTGTTAAATCCTACAAACAATGGTACTGTTAGAGATCTACAAATAACTAATTTTGTGAGGACCAATGTTAGAGAACGTTTAATCTCATATCTATTATGTAATGAAAAGATTTTAGATGCTTATACAAGATCAAAAAGCTCGAATAATACTTTTTTTTTACTAGCATTTTTAAATAAAATTCTTTATTGTTACAAATGGTATCAGAGCCCTCCGATAGGTCCTACTTATTTATGGTTGAATTTAATTGAATTTGAATGCAAATTTAAATATTGACTTTTAGTCTAGCAAAAATGCTAAAGCCTATATTGAAGAACGTTTGATATCCTACATCAATTATGTACCACAAAAATCCTTAATATTTTTGTATAGTTCTATAGAATCAAGGGGTTCATATAATATCTTAACTAATTTTTTTGGATAAAATATTCAGTTGTTATAAATAGTATCAAAGCAAATCTAGTACATAATTCATATGGATTAAAAAATATTGTAAATAAATTTTATATGTTTTTGATTGAATATAATTGAATTTGAAGGATTTGAATATGAAGTTTTAATCCGGTAATGCTGTCAAAGTTTAGACAGAAGTACCTGAGAACTCATGTTGGAAAGAAAGAATATGAGTGATCTGAAATAAATATTTTTGGCTGGTGTTTGGTCCTAGATTGTGACAGATTTAAAAGGGATTTATGATAAAAAGAGAGAAAAAGAAGGTACCTCTGGTGGGCTGAGCTGATACATAGTGGTTGACATGTACTTGGGGCCAAAAAGAAACGAAGTAAATTGGTTTCCAGGGTCTTCGTTGACAATAATTTTGGAATCCATAGGTCCGGGCGGATTTCTTCTTGAATACTGGTTTCACCAAATCAAAAGCTAGTTAGAGATTCTAATTCTAATATTCTTTCAGAACTAATCTATTCTATTGCTTGTTTGTTCAAATAATTTGGTCACAGCCTTCTCCTGAATCCAATTCAGATTTTTGTGTTTTTCTTTTTCTTTTTCTTTTTTCTTTTTTTTTTTCTAAACAGAAAAACAGAAATTTCTTTGGTTCTCATGTGGATACCTCCTGAAGGAAGAAAGACACGGGAGTGGAGATGCTTGGCATCCAAGCAGAGGCAAAGACGGCGACTGCAATCTTCTGGGGGAATTTTTCCATGGCAAGAGCGAGGTTGAATCCACCGAGGCTGTGGCCGACGAGGACCACCTTCTCGTCGGGAGGGATCGAAGCCATCACCTCCATCAGTGGCTCGGAGTAGTCGGCGAATCGCCGGAGCTCATCGAGACGCTTGGGGTTTATCCCGCTGGCAGCCAGATCGATCGCCGTGACTCGGTGCCCGGCCGACTGAAGCAAGGTGGCGAGCTGGTACCAGCACCAAGCGCCATGGCACATCCCATGGACTAAGATGAAGTGCACCTGCCACATTCCAGACTCGTTGCTATTGGGTGATGCCCATCGTTTCTCTTTGACTCAATATATATATATATATATATATATATATATATAGACGTTTGTGTTGAATAGTAATTCTATGAGTTATAGGGGGAAGCCATATAGTATAAATTTGTATAACATAAGTTACATGTGATAGATCAAATTTATTAAAAAATAATTCTAACTTAGCTTACTTTCACTTAAGGTTGTAAATTATTCGATCATTCTTCAGCACCACAAGAGTGATGATTTTTCAAAAGATTCCGGAAGAGAAATCGGTCAAAAAAAAAAAAAAAAAAACCAGAAACGCATGGTCCCTGATTAAATTTAATATATTATTAATATTGTTTTCTAGTGAGACCGAGAGCATCTGACTTGAGGAAGATAAGGGACAGATGTCACATGCCGTACATCAACGAATCCGTTCTATTGAAGGGCATGTGTTGGGAGCCTTTTTTATAAATAGAGTAAAATCATTTTTTTTTAACAAATTTAGGGTGGGAACGAAATTATTTGCAGAAATGGTGTTAAAGTGAAAAACGCCATTTCAAATGACGTTTTTTTAAAAAAAAAAGCCCCGTCAGCGCCAGCGTGGAGGGGGAGGTGTGATTTCAAAACGCCAAACGGAGTGGCGTATTGAAAAACGCCACTCCGAGTGGCGTTTTTAAAACGGAACTCTGAGTGGCGTTTTGAAAAACGCCACTTGGAGTGGCGTTTTGAAAAACGCCACTTGGAGTGGCGTTTTCTCCTTAAGAAACGCCACTCCAAGTGGCGTTTCTTTTCCGCCACTTGGGTGGCGTTTTGTCCTTAAGAAACGCCACTCCAAGTGGCGTTTCTTTTACCAACACCCCCACCCCAAGCCCCGCCCCTCCCCCTCGCTTCCTCCCGTGTAACCCCCTCCCCCGAGCCTTCCCTCCCGTGCAACCCGTGCAACCCCCTCACGAGCCCCCTCCTCCTCCCCCCGCTTCCCCGAGCCTTCCCTCCCGTGCAACCCGTGCAACCCCCCCCTCACGAGCCCCCTCCCCCCCGCTTCCCGAGCGTTCCCTCCCGTGCAACCCGTGCAACCTCCCCTCACGAGCCCCCCCGGCCCCCGCACCCCCGCCCTCCCGATCTCCTCCCCCCGTCCCCTCCCGAGCGTGCACCCACCCCCCCGCAGCCCCCCGGCTCCCTCTCTCTCTCACGCACCCGAGCAGCCGGTCCTCCGTTTCCCAAGGTAAATTTTTTTTTAATTTAATTATAAAAATTTAAATATGCTTTGTTACTAAGAACTTCACATTCATCTTTATAAAAAATGATAATTTTAGTTTAATTACATCGATTAATCATGACAAAAAATCTAAAAAATAAAAGAATTTATGTATCGATAGAAATAAGTAAAAGGTTAGTTAGCTTGTTGTGGAAAAATTACATTGTTTGATGAGTAAAAAAAATTCAATGAGCATGATCTATCATGATAAGTAACGTTGACAACTTGATATGCCAATATATCTTATTTTAATAATAATACTTAAAAAAATAAATGCTTTGGATGTCAAGTGTCTGATATAGTCTCATTTTTACCATACAACAAATGTATTTAAAATAAATAGGTTAATATCGAATATTTAACAGGGAACGCATCTATTATTTAAATGTTAAATACTTATGAAATACGTGCATATTCAATTATTAGTTTGTTTGCGGTTAATCAGTAGAAAATTTATACTTATTTCAGTTTATGCTTGATGATACAATTTATGTGTTGATGCTAGATTTATTTTGAATGTTATTTTTTAGATGAGCACCAATACTGTTCGATTGCTGCTTTATTGTGATGGATCAATTGAACATGGCTTAGATGGAATACAATATAATAAACCTCCTCGTAAAAGTTTTAGATTGAGCATGGGAACCCGTTATGTTGAGTTGATCGAGCGGGTTTATAGTGTGCTTAAAATTTCAGTGCAGCAATATATTTTGAGATTGATGTGGAGATCTCCAACATTGCATCAGAAATATGTGCTTCATCCAATCGAGGAGGATGACGATGTGGAGGAAATGTTGACATTTCCTTCCAAATTTTTAGATTATCGCTATGTTGAATTATATGTTTTCAAAGAAGATGCTCAGCTCCATACAATGTTGATCATACAGAGGATATTCAGGATAGTTCTCCTATTGCCCAGCAGCAGATCAGAACTCCAGTTGATTTCTCAATGATGAAAGGAGTTATGCCGTGAGTGCGAGTGTTGATGTGGCAAACAATCGTAGTGTTGATAGTCGGGGACTTGAGTCGAGACGACGGTTGCATATGATGACTATTGGTCCGAACATGATGACTCGACGAAGAGCGAGATGAGGATGAAGACTCACATGGAGATGATGTTGTTCCCGAAACTCGTCGTAGTTCTATTCCTATATCTACTCATCCAGAAATTGTTCCTAGTCAAGTCTATGAGCATCAAGTCTTTGCACATAGTCAAATACCGGAGTTTTATCATGACTTGAATTTGCAGGATGGTGGTTGTGTTAGCACTCAAAGACAATTACCCTATAATTCTCAATTTTGGGATTCATCAATGACTGAGTTTGCTACAGGATTGTTGTTTACTAGCAAAGATGAACTGAAAAAAGCATGTGAAATTTATCACATCAAGAAGCATCGCACATATAATGTTGTGGAGTCAAAGAAAGCATTCTGGTCTGTGAAATGTGCATCTTCAAGTTCTGCACAGAGTTGTCATTGGAGGTTGCGTGCTACAAAGTTGAAGAAGCATGGATTTTTTGAGATCACAAGGTACGAGGGGCCACACTCTTGTTTATTCAGTCATGTAACTCGGGATCACAAACACATAAGTTCACGAGTTATCAGTCATGCGGTTCGACATATTGTGGAGAAAGACCCAAGTGTGAATATTGAAGCCATTATTGCAGCTGTGGCAGAACAATTTCATTATACTGTGTCATACTCCAAAGCATGGCGTGGAAAGCAGAAGGCATTGATTGATGTATTTGGTGAATGGGAACCCTCATATGCTAAGTTACCTAAATACATGCTTGCACTTCAGAATGTAAACCCTGGAACGGTGGTCTGTTGGGATTTCTACAATGCAGGGATATCTAATGTGCGTGTCCTGAATTATGTTTTCTGGGCATTTCATCCATCCATCGAGGGGTTTCGGTTTTGTCGCCCAGTCATTTCTATTGATGGAACACATCTTTATGGAAAGTACAAGGGGAAGATGCTCATTGCAACAAGCATTGATGTCGACAATGTGATATTTCCACCGGCCTATGCAATTGTGGATGAAGAGTGCACGCTAGGCGGAGTTGGTTTTTGTGGAATCTCGTGAGGCATGTTGTGAAAAGACAGAAATGGCATTTGTCTTATTTCGGACCGACATCCGTGTATACTAAGTGCCATAGCAGATGACAAGAATGGATGGGCTCCACCTCTAGCTTATCATCGCTATCGCTCGAGACATGTCCGCAGTAATTTCAACTCAAGATTCTCTAATATTCAATTAAAAAGAGCCGTATGGAAAGTGTGGAGCGAACATCAGCTTCGAAAGTTTAACTTTATCATGGAACGGATGAAGACAGTTAATGCAGAGGCTTGGACTTGGCTATCGGAGTTGGAGCCAGAGAAGTGGACATTGGCACATGATGGGGGCTTCCGCTACGGTATTTTGACAACAAATCTCTCAGAGGTTTTTAATAGTGTACTGAAGGGAGCTAGAAATGTGCCGATAACGGCATGTGTTCAGATGACATTTTACCGTCTTGTTAAGTATTTCAATACGAGACGCGCGGAAGCCATGAGATATGTACAGGATAATCGAAATACTTTTTTCACTCCTCATGTGACAATTAAGCTTGTTGAAAGTCAAGCTAAAGCTAATGAGCACAGAGTGTTTAGATACAACATGCAGAGAGCCACCTATGAAGTCGTTACAAGAAGGTCAAGTGAAGCTCTTAGGGGTGGAGGCAATGTTCAGAATGTGTCACTTGTAGACAGAAATTGTTCTTGTGGAAAATGGACAATTTATAAGTATCCATGTTCACATGTCTTAGCCGTGTGCCATGAAATTGCCATGGATACAACCCCTCTTGTTGATGAAGTATACACAACTGGCTCTTATATAAATGCATGGGGAGGTGAGTTTAATCCGTTACCCCACGAAGACTACTGGATGGACACATTCACATGCATTCCTGATCACAATCGCCTCAGACAAAAAAAAAAAGGTAAGCCTAAGTCATCACGCATTCATAATGAAATGGATGAGGTGCAGCCAAGAAGTAAAAATCGTTGTAGTATTTGCAAGCAAACGGGTCATTCTCGACGCCGTTGTCCTAATGTAAATGTTGGACCTTCAGGATCCTAAATTGTACTATCTATATTTTATGTGTGAAACAACTTCTGCATGGTTGATTGTAATAAATGAGAGCAAGAATTTGTGGGTTTTAACAGTATTCATTTAGGCTATCTGCACTTAAGGTTTAGTGTCTTGAATTGCTTGATTTTTCTTCTACTTTTGCAGGGTATGTTTGTTATTCTTTTAGTGAGAGCATCAGATAGAGAGAGTCTGAGCTACATTACAGGTGTTTTGCTCCATCGACTTATATATACAGCAGAGTGTGGGCTACTCTTTTCTATTTGTTATGCTATGCTGTGATATTCAGTACAAGATATTCCTTTTCAGTATGATTATGCTATGCTATGCTTATTTTATTAGAGACTAAGTTATGTTTTGTGGGTTTCTGATCTGACATGTTCCTTGAAGTTTAGTCAATTAAAATGCTGCCAAGAGTTGGAGGAACAGGCTGATTTTTGTTCACTGGTTGGTGTATTATAAGATTTTTCTCTGTTCCTTAAAGCTAAATCTCTTTCACTTAAGTTAATCAGGTAAATTTCTATTGCGTGCATGTGAATATGCTGCCTTCAAGTCATATGATTGGTAGGATAACATAATTGAATCATTAAAAGTAATGTTTTAGTGCTATTAAATAGAGGAATTTTAGAAGTTAATTTGCTTTAGTCATTGGATTCTGTAATTTTGTTTCAAATTGTTAGGTGGATCTTGCTTGAGACTACAGAAAATTAGTAGATTACTACAGTATATTGACACATGGCACACCACTACTGTATTCGGTGCAGCACCCATAAAATTTGCAATGATTTCTCATATTTGAAAGTGTGCAACAAGTATTTTGAATATGTTGTCCTTGCCTCCCTCTTGTGCGTGCATGTGTGCACATGCAGTCATCCTTGGCTGACCTTTAATGGAGTGCATTGTTATGTTGGAGTCTGGACATACTTATCTTTAATGGACAAAGTTTGCCATTAATTTCTCCAGATCTTTGAGAATGCTACAGTTGTTTTGAAATCTGAAATCCACACCTTTATTTGCCAATTCCAACATAGACCTTTACTTTGTATTGCAGAAATCTGAATGCATGGAGAAATATGTGTATGACAGACTATTTGACAGATATACACATTTCAGGCAACCTTTTGGGCATAACAGAAACCAAAAGGAGCTACAAGATGTAGCCCTAAATAAGAATAAATTGGAAAAATGATTCATATACCTCTCTCCAGTTGTATGGGAAAATGCTTGTTGCCTTTCTTTTTTTCCTAAAAAAATGATTGACAAACCCAAACATATGTTGGCAATGAACATTATGTTGGAAATCTGTGTTGCCTGACTCCTTGTTTCTTCTTTCAAGTGAACTTTTGCTAGATGCTTTGCAATGTTTTTATCAACAATTCTTGCTTTCTCTTTTACATTTGTCCATATTTTTCTGATCCTTTCCTATTTGATTTTATTTTATTGCTAGCATATTATCTTGGAATGACCATACTAAAGCCATCCAATTAAAGAGTTTCATAGCTTCTTGCTAATTTTCTCTTGCATCTTCCTGATAAACTTCATGGATGATTTTCCAGTCCATTTCCAACATAATAACTTTTGTTTGAAATTCACTGTTTCACACTTGACTATTTGTTCAGAAAACTTTATGCAACTTTCACACTATCCAATCTTCCTTGTGACATGCGCACCAATATTGCTTTTTAGTTGGAACTATCAATTTTGTAGATCGACTGGGATATCTGTAATCTTTGTTGGATCAGTTGAAGAATTAATAATTTGTGTTTCAAACTGCTGAAAAGGTGTTGTAAGCTGCATCTTTGATAAGTGACGCTGCAATAATGCTTATAATTTATACAGGGATGAGAAGTCACAACTACTATTGGGTGTAAGACGTGCCAATCGTCAGCAAACAAGACATTGCCATCATCTATGCTATCGGTGATAGTATGCATATTGGTGTGCTTCTTGCTCCCGGCTAAATGTCTTTGCGGCGTTGAAGTTGCGATCCTTTAACCGTTTACTACAATCCGAGGTATACCCAACTCTAAATTTCTCAAACCTTCCCATGTAGTATTTTTGAGTCTTTTTCATTATCGGAGCATCATTTTCTCTAAATATGCTCGTGGCGTGCCATTCGCAGTTTATAATTCCTCTAGCCAAGTACCACAAAGCCGTGTACACCCAAGTATCAATTGGAATGAGATTTGGAATGATGTTTGAAAGCAGAGGAGTCAAGCAAGCGCAGTGCGTATTTATTGTAATCATCCGTTTGAATTTAACTACGTACTTATTTCTTTGTTGTATTAAGTCGAAGCATGATCACAAAATCTTGCTAATATGGTTATACTGTGTTCTACATTTATATTGTAATTAGAACACCACCTATTTATAGGATGACCAAATTTAAGATGCACATGCAATCATGTGAGATCTTGGATTATTATAAAGAGTTAAATAAATTTGAAAAAGACCTAGCCAGTTATCCAAAATCTGAGCAATACAAGAAACAACTCAATGGATGAAACATATTTAATACATTAAACACAAAAGTCTTTACAACAATTAGTTAATTTACATAGCTTAAGTACCACAGCCCCCTCTAGGAGGTCGTCGAACTCGTCTAGAGCGTCGCGCATATGTCGCGATCGGTCGAGGGCCCTCGTCGACCACATGGGAGACCCCTCCCCGCGCGGGGATCGTATCTGTCATATCAATATCGCGAAAATAGTGGGAGACATCATCGCCGACCTCAGTAATATCCGTATCAGCAATGTCAGTAATCAGCAACGACCTCTGATCATGACTACCAGATGTACCCTCACCTGCATGCCCCATGTGTGAAAAATCGTGTGCATATGGCGACGGCATGTAAGAAGGCGATGGTGTATAACAATATCTACTCGTTCCAGGATCCTCATATGCGTGTGCCATCGCCGGTTCCTCATGAACTCGTGCCGCAGCAGGTGTACTCCTCACATGCTGATGGCCAATTACAGAAAAAGTGTTATCTAAAATCGCCCTCATGTCCAAATGAATCCTTTGCCGCTCGGCCTCCGATGTCGAATGCATAACTCGATCCAAGTTCAAGGACAACTCTTGAAACCTCTCATGCTGCATGTTTAAGACAATATAATATCAAATAACAAAAATAATAAATCAGGAATAAATGATATTATATAATCATTTTAAAATAATACCATGAATTCAAATGAAGCTCCTTCTCCTTCGTAGCCCGCAGTATGATACTCGGAACGGCTAATACATATACGTGTTATACTCCTAAACCATTCCATGTACTCAGGAGTAAATGGGACTCCCTCAGCAATAGGCTCCCCAATAATGATGTTTTCACGCCGCTCATTCCATATAGCAATATGTGTGGCGTGTATGACATCCCACGAGGAATGTGCCCTCCCTCGTCGATCTATCTGATGAAGCTGAAGTGACGTATCGCATGGTGATGGGATCGACTGGCGGCAACCAAATTGTCGAAGCACTCGGTCCGGGAAATGCCACTCCACCAAATCAAAACAAATAAGTGGGGTCCGTGCCATCCAAATATCCGAACCGAATAAGCAGCTTGGAGGCAAAATAGAGAAAATCTCGGACGTATACGGACACCATATGAACTGCATGTAAAAAAACCATCAATCCACAACTTACCTACATAAAATAAAAAATTAACATTGGAAATATATTTGAAATTTATTTATGTCATACCCGTTGGGAACTATCATCCAATACGTCGAACTGGTCTCTATAGGCACGCAGTGTATGAGTTGGGACATTCTTTTGGTTCAATCTCACATTCCATCTATGCCCCCATGGTGCACCTAAGTGCCAAGCATCATCTGCATCAGCAGGTCTAGCCTCCGGAGTCTCAAGTCTGATGGGACGAAAAATGTGTAATCGTTCCCATGCCCATATCTCGAACGTTCGAATAATGCTCGATATTAGTAAACAATAGAAAAGAAAAAAATCCAAACTCAATCGATATAATCAACCGTTTACCGCAAGGGCAAGTATCCTCCTATCTCTCATTCGAGTAGGGCTCGTTCGCCGGCAGAGTGCCCGATACAAACCGCCAAGTGTAGCAAGAACCCAGCCTATATGCGGCAAATGCTCCCGTGTCTTCTAAAAGAGGCACATACATCAACTTCACTAAATATCCGGATGTATCCGGAAGGATGACTCCACCTATAATTCGGGAGAAGTTGTCCCCTCACAACCGTCGGACAACCTCATCATACGCATCATCGTCCAAGTGGAAGTCTCGGTAGAACCGATCGAAGAATGATAAGCGGAAACGGCCTTTAGAAAATGCCTCGGCGGGGGTTCAACCCCAAACAACCTCACAAATATATCTCGCCCTTTGCTCCAATATATACCGCGGATCTAGCCCAGTAACCGCTAACCCATCAATCCGTAGACCACTCAGAATACCGACATCCTGTAGTGTGACTGTCGCCTCGCCAAATGGAAGATGAAATGTGTGGGTCTCCTGCCGCCACCTCTCAACAAGTGCAGAAATAAGGCCGACATCGAGTCGAATCTGGCCTATCTGATATATGCCATACATGCCAACCTGCTCCAAATAATATTGCACTCGTGGGTGTGCCATGCCCGGTGTCTCCTTCCATATCTGCGTGTCATGTCGACGGCATCTAAACACCGATAATTCCTGTAACAAATTCATTGCAATAATACATATAAATAACATAAACGCATGCTAACTAATTAAGAATCATCGATCAATAATGCATACCTCACCCTCAAATATTTTGGTTGATCTATGCGAGGCTTGCAGAGTGAGAACACTAGGATCGCGAGGCCCAGGATGTAAAACATTATGAGCCATCTCGTACTACTCTGTCAAAACAAGTAAAAACATCACATAAGAAAAAAAAATTTTTCACTGATAATAACAAGTAATATAGATCATGACTGATAATATAGATAATGCTCTTTTAATTTTTTCATGCTCATTGAATTTTTTTTACTTATCAAACAATGTAATTTTTTCTGGAAAAGCTAGCTAACCTTTGCTTATTTTTTCCGATACATCAATTTACTGATTTTTAAATTTTTCTATCATGATTAACTGATATACTTGAACTAAAAATATTATTGTTTCAATTATCAATTTCTTTATCATAAAGATGAATGTGAAGCAACTAGCAACTAAGCATATTTAAATTTTTATAATTTAATTGAATTAAAAAAATTACCTTGGAGAACCACCGGCTCGAGAAGGGGATGGGCCGCGAGAGAGAGGGAGCACGGGGGACTGCTCGGGTGCGGAAGAGGAGGACCGGGTGGGTTCGCACGAGAAAGAGGGAGGGTGCTTAGGTGCGCGCAAGAGAGAGGCAGCTCGGGGGACTGGTCGCCTCGACTGCGGACCGGGAGCGGACCCGGGAGGGGGGGCGCTCCGGGGAGCGTGCGGACTGGGGCGGGGGGGGCTCGGGGGACGGTGCGGACCGGGGCAAGGGGGGGGGGGCTCGGGGGAGGGTGCGGAGGGCGGGGGGCGCTCGGGGGAGGGGGCGGGGCTCGCGGGAGGGTGCGGACCGGGCGGGGGGGCGGGGGGCCGGGCGGGTGGGGCTCGGGGAGGGTGCGCGACCGGGGAGGGGGGGGGGGGGTGCTCGGGGAGGGTGCTGACCGGGAGGGGGCCGGGGGGTGCTCGAGGGAGGGTGCTCGGCCGGGGTGGGCGCTCGGGCGGGGGGGGGGGGGTGGGGCTCGGGCCTCGGGCGAGGGACCGGGCGGGGGGAAGGCCGGCGAGGTGGGGCTCGGGGGAGGGGGGAGGGCGCGCTCGTGGGGCGGGGGGGGGGGAGGGGGGTGCACTCGGGGCGCTCGGGGGCCGGGGGGGGGCTCGGGCCTCGGGCGCGGACGGGGCGGGGGGGGCTCGGGCCTCGGGCGCGACGGACGGGCGGGGGGGTGCACCGGGCGCTCGGGGGCGGGGGGGGGCTCGAGGCCTCGGGCGCGGACCGGGGCGGGGGGGTGGGGAGTGCGCTCGGGAGGTGCCGGGGGCTCGGGCCTCGGGCGCGGACGGGCGGGGGGCGCTCGGGGCTCGGGCGCGGACCCGGAGCGGGGGGCGGGGGCTCGGGTGGCTGCTGTGGGGTCTCGGAGGGGGAGGAGGAGGGGGGGAGAGGGAAAATTAGAAAAACGCCACTGAGAGTGGCGTTTTTCAGAGTTTGAAAAACGCCACTCAAAGTGGCGTTTTTTAAGACGCCACCCTGAGTGGCGTTTTTTAAGACGCCACTCTGAGTGGCGTTTTTAACTTGCCACCCTGCCAACCACGCTAGCACCGACGTGGCATTTTTTTTACCAAAAAAACGCCATTTGAAATGGCGTTTTTAACTTTAACCCTTTTCTTGCAAATAACTTCGTTCCCACCCTGAATTTGTTAAAAAAAAAATTTTTCATCCTATTTATAAAAAAGGCTCCATGTGTTGGCCCTTTAGTATTTTATGGATGAAGGAGTTGGATGTGGAATAAAATAAAGTAGTTGGTGTGGAATGGCATGCTTGCTATCCCCCTCTCACCATGTCTCCTGGACCTCATAAAAAATACTTATTTAAAAACATAAATAAAAAACTTTTTATTTAAAAATATTTAAGTTATTTATGCCCTTTGTATTCATTTCTTCTATTTTTCTTCTCCAAAACCATAATAGAGCACAATCCTTCTCATTTGAGTTGAGTTTTCTTTTATTGGAAAAGGATAAATTGTGAGTTTATATTTATTCTATTTAATTCAGTCAAACTCCTTTTTTTTTTGTGAGGTGAAAATTTGAAAATGAAACAAATTAATTAGATTTCTATCGTAATTAAAAATAATACAAATTATAAAAATGATAAAAATATTTTTAAAAATAAAATTTCAATAATGTGACTCCTACAGCAACTTTTCTATGATCATATAATTAAATTCTTTCTAAATTAGAAATTGTAGTTTTTACACATTTTAATACTCAATTAAGTCTCAAATATGATAAATTTCACTTCCAAAGACATACTCAGAGTTACCCAATTATTTAATGATGGGCCATATGACCCTTCTGGATCAAAATTATTTTACTTCACTCATGCCTAATTAATTGAAAATATATCAATTCTTTTTGAGTGTGCACAAACGTCCTTAGAAATAAAAGATTTGAGCTTCACCAACAAACCAGATGAGTCTGATAGAAAGAATTTCACAAGAATTATTTTGGTTAAGAATAAGCACACGAGGATAATTAAACTGCATGATTTTTGTCATATTACAACCAATGCATCATTAAAATATTTTCTTCTAGTATTTTTGTTTAGAAAGATAACCATAATTTTAGTAGGAAGAGGAAAAGATCAATAAGCTCAACTTTGTGCTTCATGGTTCAAAGTACAACATAGCTAAGTCTTACTACAAATGAAGCAAGTTGGATGGATATAAATTTAATGCTACTCTATTAGATAGTAAGATAATATAATTAAAGGTTAAAGTAAGCTCATGTAGTTCTGTTTGGATTTGACTATAATTCATGGAGATGCGTCCCTTCATGACAAGTGAATTTGCTTTACAGTTACTTATTTTTTAAAGAAATAAATAAAAAGCACATTCTTTTTGCTCTTTGTCGCAGGTATAAGGTTGGCATTGTGGGTCAAAAGTTATGTTTACAGGAAGGCAAGCAGCTCTGGAACAAGAAAATATGGCCTTAGAGACTGAAGGTATCAAATTCCAACAAAGATTTCTACTCCAGTTACACACTAACAAAGCACAGATGAGGAACAAATGAGGACAGAACTACAAAATTAGGAGAGAAGCTTGAGGAGTTTTTAACTAACAAGCAAGTTAACCATGGAGCATCGATGACCTGTCTAAAGAAAACTGGGGGCTGGAATGATTAAAGGTCAGGGAAATGGAAAGCAAATTTTATTAGCATATTTACACCATAAACTTGATCAAGCACAAATTTCCCCCAGCAACATGAGCTATCAAAAAGATTAGCAAGCAAGACTTGTATTTCATAGCAGAGATGCAACCAAAACCAGCCAACTTATCATGGTGTTGGAACTCTCATGTCTCATCAACATGATCAATGGCTCCTGGTCCACTCCTTGATGTGCTGCTGAGTGTAGCATTGTTTAGAAAAGGGAGAGTAGTGGCTCAGTCCAACTTTGTTGCACTGAGCTTTTGTAGCAAAAAGCTAATCAAGCAATAGACCAGTTAGCAAACAATACCAAGCACTTTATCATCCAAAATAATGACAAATCCTGAAGTCCGTAAATAAAAGAAGAACAAAGATTATTCACTGTTAAATATGTCGACTTCTTGAACAGAAGTTTCATATTGGCAGGTCACAATTATATTATTGTTATTGATTTCAGTCCTAGCTACACCTCCCAGGAGTAGACAGGCAAAAAACTTGATTAAAGAAAAAGTAACTACTTATAATTCTGCGAACTCAACCAACCATAAAGGCTCTGCAAGGAATATTAGAACCTATGGTAAAACTGTTCTTTCCTAGGATACTTCTGGGATAAAATGTGAGGCCAAAAGATTCAACAAATAAGATTGAGGTTCTATTGCTGACATGGATTCCACAAGACAATATTACCAGGCAAAGTTCAACAAGTTCAACGGCAAAACATAAGAAGGGATGATTCATTACTGAAGTTGTAGTAAGATTTAAAGGATCATGGGGGCTGGTCAACAAGCAAGTTCTAAATTATTAATCTGAAACAGATGTAGAAGCAGAGACTTTGCAAATTAATGCAGCTTTGGTATCAGCGGATCAAGCCTAAGTTAAGATGTTAGGACACAGACTGATATTTTTAGGCCTACTGCATTTACCACAGATAAATGAGCTCTTTGATGTTGATCAGTCTGACAAAGTAGTTACTTTTCCAGATCAAGAACAACAACACCCGCATCACCCAAGAGAGAGAGAGAGCAAGGGAGTGATACGGACATAGATTGAAAAAAAATCTTTCTCAAGAGATGACAAATTGGCAGAGTGGCTTGCAAACCTAAGCAGAATATTTAGAAAGATACTAATATGCAACAGTCATTCATCAAGCCTAAACTTGTTCTGCCAAGTTTGTACCTTGACTTAATAAAATACTGTCAGCAGTGGCAATCACTCATCAAGTATAAAGATCATTCATGATCCTTGTTAATAAGTAAGTTGCTTAAATTGTCAATACTAAAGTAAAAAGGGAGCTGTGTCAGTTAAGCAGCATGTGATTCACTGATTGTATGTGACTTTGCTCCGTGGCCTCGTGGTTTGCACTTCAAGAAGATGCTCTTGACATCCTCAAAGGCTTCTTCAACTGCTCTCTGAGCATCAATCTGAGGCCACCCACAGAGGGGAACTAAAATCAGCTGATATTCTCCAAATGTTATGTCAACATTTCCAAACAAGAAGGCAAAGAACTAGGGAAACAATTATGGTCAAATAAGCTGAAAAGACTAGCATACTAACCACTTCCTCTAGTTACAATCAGAAATTTTGTGGTGACAATTACCTTCTGAACCTTCCCCTTGGAGCTGTAATAATTGATTACAGGCAATGTGGATTCAAAATATACAAATAAGTCTCTTCAGTATAGTCTCAAGGTTATCACCAACACATCCCGTTAAATTCACAAATAAAAAAAGGGGGTGCATGAGAGACAGAGCAACATGGAGATCAATCAGTATATCTAAAGATAAAAATGATGAAACCAACCAACCTGATTTCTATTTAAAAGATGTCGTGTCATCTCCTCTTTTGAGCAATGAAAAAATAGAACAAAATCTGGCTCAGTTTTCATCTACAGTATATTCAGCATTGCCAAGATAGATGAATGAGATTCAGAATTAATAATTCGCAAAGAAACAGTAATATTATTAAAATATAATCTGCGTTTAATTATTCAATTAAGAAGTGCAATCAGGGGTGAAGTATGCAATGCACTAGCGTATTGCTAGTTCTAAATGAGGGGTGAAGTACAACCCTCCTCCCCTTGTATGAGGTTCTGGGTTCTAAATCCTGGGTGATGCATCACAAATTACATGGAGTCCTGGGTCAGTATTTCCTCCCTTTGTGAAGAAAACAGGAACAATGGAAACTAAAAACTCAAAATGGCAAAGAATGCAAGCTTGCCATGCCTTCTGCTGCATCAAGATTGTCTTTGATTCATGGGAAGCCATTGATCAGAAATTTCTTAATTTTACTTGCTTGCATTGCCTGTTGCAGAAGTCTAACAACTACCTCAGGAGTAACAAGCTTTCCCTCTTTCTTGAACTCTTCAATCATCTTTCTTCATAGAAGCAATTGAGTGCCATTTGGTCAAGTAAAGGTGTTGATGCTGATTTTTGGCTTACCAGATCAATGGATGAAATTTATTTTTATAAAAGAAATTCAAACTTAGGCTTTGCTCCAAGAAATTCCTTGCTAATGAAAATCTTTGCCCAAAAAATTAGGAATCAGCCTACAACCACTTTCAAAACTTTGTTAGAGGTCCCGAGGTCTTTCTTTGGGGTTCCCTCCGACGATCAAGTCAGTCTTCTTGAATTTAAGGAGAAAGAAAAAGAGAAAGAATGAGAGAGAAAAAAGAGAGAAAGGGAAGAGTTTTTGACCCTCGTTAGCCTTTTTGAGGCTTTTAGTGATGTATATATAGGTATTAAGGGTGAGTTAATCATGTTGACTTAAACTTAGGCCTTTTTGAAATCAAATGGCTTAAGATTCTCTTGTGAATCTTAAGTAAATCCCATTGGTATATACACGTGTCTTTGTTATAATTTTGTTCTGATTCTATTAGTAAGATATTTATTTATATACACGTGTCTTTGTTATAATTTTGTGCACGTGGTTTTATCATATTAATTTATCAAAATTCTATATCATCACATGTCCCCCACTTTCATAGATTAAATATGTCCTTTCCTTTAAGCCAAAAATAATGAACCCATTTACCTTTTACAAATAATGACACTATAAAAGGAAGGACTAATTAAGCAATACACATTACCTCTACAAATATAAATAATGACACCAAAAATGTAAATAATGCAATACACATTACCTTTTACAAATATAGACACTATAAAACAAAGGACTAATTAAGCAGATGTAAGTCACAGTAAATGAACCCATTTTCAATCTCAAATGCTCAAAGCAGAAGAAGACACCAGTATTCCTTTACCCCATAGAACAATTATATCCCTTACCCCATAGAACAATATATCATGCTCAACCACTAAAAGTTCCACAGATGGAACCACTTATCATAATCTCAAACCAGCTCACATCAAGAAAACACAAAAACCAACAATTCTTCCATCAAAAGTTCTATCCTTTTATTACCCAAATCATAAATATAAATATGCACAATGATAAGAAAACATAGGAAACCCACATTTAAACAGACCAGAAGAGTGGATTAAGGAAAACGAGTTGGAACATCACCCGTAGTATTGTATAATAATGGTGGAATAGTGAAGACAAGCATAACATCCATTGATCCTAACATGATGTGTCCTTGAAACAAATGACAAAACATCACCTAGTCCATCCCTAATACACTGCCAAAATTTCATATTACTGCAATGTAAGTATCACTCGTTATAAGGAGAAATGGCAGAACATATTATGATGATTAATATCATATTTGACATGAACCTCCATGGATAGAAAGGGAAAAATAAGCAATAGTCAGATGAGAATTTCATCTCAAATGACTCATTATATAATTTTTGACACCAAAAATGTAAATAATGCAATATACATTATCTTTTACAAATACAGACACTATAAAAGGAAGGACTAACTAAGCAGATGTAAGTCACAGTAAACAAACCCACTTGAAATCTCAAATGCTCAAAGCAGAAGAAGACACCAGTATTCCCTTACCCCATAGAACAATTATATGTCATGATCAACCACTAAAAGTTTCGCTGATAGAACCAATTATCATCATGTCAATCCAGCTCACATCAGGCAAACACAAAAACCAACAGTTCTTCCATAAAAGTTCTGTGCTTTTATTGCCCAAATCATAAATATAAATATGTACAATAATAAGAAAACATAGGAAACCCACATTTAAACAGACCAGAAGAGTGGATTAAGGTAAATGAGCCAGAACATCAATCCCCAATAATGCACATCCAAACCACAGCAAATGAGCAGAGAAGTCCCACCACAATTATACATACATAAAATTCTAATCTTTTCATTACCCACATCAACAATTTTCACAATATTAAAAAGCAAAGGATGCCCTGATGAAACGAATAAACAGAGAAGAGAATAATAGAATTACACAAACAACATCCCAATCCCTTTTTTTTTTTCACTACCCACACTACAAAAATCACAATAACCACAGAATATAAGCTTAAAAATCCAAACTTTTTATTACCAACATCACATATATTCACAACAACTACAGAGCATGCGGATAAAAATCGAATCATCTCATTCCCTGCATCATTTATGTCCGCAATAATCACAGAATACATGTATAAAAATCCGATCTTTTCATTACCTGCATCATATATATTATCTATAATCACGGAGTACATGTATAAAATTCCGATCTTTTTATGACCCATATCATATAAATTCACAATAATCATAAAACAGAGGATAACCCCGTTCATCTCGCTCAAATCCAATACGGGAGAAGCAACGAGAAATCATCATCAATAGGTCGTAACACTGAGGGCCTTGGTCTTGAACCGGTACCTAGGGCACCGGGTGATGGCCTGGCTGGGGCCGAAGCCGAACTGGCCGTTTCCCTGCATGAGGGGCGGGCCGTCGTCGTAGATGTAGCCGACAAGACGGCCGCAGGAGTCGCACTGGATGCGGGTGCGCTTCCTTTGGATGCCCCAGTAGTTGATGGTCTCGAAGAAGGGGCGGATCTTGTCCTCCTTGGAGAAGCGGAGCTTGGAGTCGTCCACCCAGGAGAAGGAGAGCGTGCCCTTGTTCCCGGCCTCGAAGTAGGCGTCCGGCGGGAAGAGGTGGGCGGTGCTCAGATTCAGGTCGGTACCGCACTCCGCGCACCTGCGAAGCCGCACCCACGTCAACACCCACCGCGTATTTGAAGGGGAGAGAGAGAAGGGGAGAGTAGAGAAGAGCACTTACTGGTAGACGGTGGCCATCGTGGAGAGAGAGAGAGAGAGAGAGGGGGGAGGGAGAGGAGATGGCAAGGGGTTGGGATCGATTTGGAGGTGGGTTTGTATTATGGACTCTGGAAGATTTCGAAGTCTCGTCGCGCGGCCGCCCGTGGAATTGACTTCGCCGTAGGAGAAGGGGGGACGCGGTCGAGCGAGGAGTCGCGGCGGACGGCTGAGTTTCTGGAAAGCTACCAGTCCAGGTCAATGGATAAAGGATTCGGATACGAATCCGAATCCGAATTCGAATTCTATAGAATTTCCTTTATTTATTTATTTGAACCATAATAGTCTGTCTCAAGAGATATTACTATACTGTCCTCTAGAGTAGAACCCTTAATGTTCCCTATCAAACATGTGTTTAAAAATTAAAAAAAAAAAACACTAGATGGATAAATTTGAAATTTAAAGCAAGACCATTTTGAAACTTTTTTTTTTTTTTTTTTTTCTGCTAACAAATGATTCTCATAAAATGGGTCTTAGAGTATCATTAATAAATCATGACTTATTATCACCCATATTATAAATAAAACATACATTAAAAACTTAAATTTATTGAGAAAAGATTGGCAATGCATATCAAGTTTATCACTCTTCTCATGTATTGCCTGAACCATGTATATGAAGAGAAAATAATGATTGAAATATGTCTAAAACATAACTAGAGTAATTGAATAAATAACTGTTTTTAGTAATTCTTTGCTCCATCATGAACCAAATGATCTCGAAAGTTAGAGTTTATAAGAAAATGGTCTACAATGTATATCGGATTTGATAAGTCCGAACCATTGTATCTTGAATGCATTGTTTGAATAAATGAAGTAATGTTAAGCAAAATAATGCTATAGAAACATAATTGACTTGTAAAAAGACAATGATTGGTTATTATGAAAATCAATGATCACTTGGTTCAAAAGGATGCTCACCATATGATAAATGGTAACTAATCTTTTTTGTTATATGCATTAAAAATTAAATAATTTATATAATACAAAATAATATATATATATATATATATATTTACTCTTGATGAATGTGTTAAGAGTCTAAATCATATAATTTTTAGTATGTAAGTATTTTAGAAATAAGAGATTATATCTAATAGCTTAGATCATTGCTACGAGAGATCTGACCATCTTTGAGTAGAAATATTTTTAATTATAGCTAAGTTAAGCTATACATATATATATATATATATATAGTTGGATGTGGCTATATTCATATGTAGCTAGGTCTAAATTGGATCGTTGCCTTACTATTAGATCCATATGGATTTTAAAGCTAAAAAGCCACTTATTAATCATCATTAACTGCTTAAAAAAATGAAATAAATAAAAATAGATAAATAATAAACACAAACATGATAAAAATAAATACTAACTCTTTTGAAAGTAACGATAAATACTATCTGACAAAATAAACACTAATATGTCTAAATAAACAACTAACCTAAACTAACAAACACCTAATTTGAGTAGTAAATAAAAATGCTAAGAAAAAAAAGATATGTAATATCTTCCAACACGAGGCGTATTTATAGAGACAGGAAAAAAAGAGATGCAACAAATGCCTGCGTGCCATATGTCCAGTCTCCACGTGTCTCATTCTTTAGGGTAAACAAAAATACTGAGAAATAAAAAGATATATAATGTCTCCCAAAGAATAAGGTGCATTTATAAAGATGGGATAAAGAGGAGGTGCAACTAATGCTTGTATGCCATATGTTCAGTCTCCATATGCCTTATTCTTTGAGGTACGCAATGGACTATAACTCTAATTCAATAGTTTTTGCTTATTCTGAATATGTTAGTACTTATCCCGTAAGATAAGTATTTATTGTTGCTTCTGAAAGAGCGAGTATTTATTTCCAGCATGTTTATCTTTGTTTTTTACCATTTTTGTTTATTTTTTACCTATTCCTTATTTCATTGGAATTTTGTTTAAAGCAGTTAATGGTCGTAAAGGGTGGCTTTTTGACTTTGAAATTCATATAAATCTAATGGTAGGGGTAATAATAGATTTAGACTTGGCTATAAATCTAATGGTAGGGGTAATAATAGATTTATTTCTTCACTTTTCTTAATTTCTTGAATTAGTTTTGCACATAAGTTTAACATTTTTTTATTTAAAAAAAAATCATCAATGAAGAGGGAAACGAACTCCTGTTCTTCTTTCCTTCTTGCTCCCGTTTGCCCTATTTTTGGGCTCGTCCACCTGATCCTCTTCCGTTTCCCCCTCCCATTCCAGCTGGCCTGTTGCTCATTGGAAACGGCCTGTTTCTCCGACGATCAATCACCCGAACTTCCCTTGTGCCATCCCCTTTCGTCACCCAAGTCCCAACGGCGACCTCGGGGAAACGGAACCAAACAAAACTTAACAAGAAGCGATTGGAATGCCCGGAGATTTAACTACGTAGCAAAATAATCAGAGCTAGTTGGGATATTCTTGTGCAAGTTAAGAAACCAGAGAAGAAGCAAGCTCCTGATCAAGGTCTTTGGGAATCCTTGTTTTCTTGTTAGAGAGGGGATGCGAGTGTATTCACAAAAGAAAGTTAGCAAAATCTTTTCCTGCTTAATTCTCCAAGATAAGCTCCAATGAAAAAAGTATAGTGCCAAATTGTTTAACGTTGGCCCAAATAAAGCTTGATTTGAAATTAATTTTGAGCTTGAACAGGGGGTCTAACAAATCTTGGCTTGTGAAATAGCACCAACTGGTGCCAGGGTGCAATCTTCGTGATGAATGCATGGTGCAATCTCGGTGTTTCCTTTCCTAATGGTAGCATGAAATTAATTGTAAAAATTGCTCTGAACTGGGGATCCTAGTTAATGCCTTAGTTCCCTAAATAATTGCATTATTATTTAATATATAGTGCATATTATATGATTTAATTATGCATTATTATTGTTTGTTTCTTGAAATTTATATACATATTTTGAATTTTTATTTGATTATAAATTATTTTTTTATTTTGAGAGTTTAAATACTACGTGCGTCTTTTGCATGCTAAAATTTATATTTTAATATACTCTCAGTCTATAAAATATGTGCATATTTATTAGATTCAAGACCTAAGGTGCGAATGCAACATTTGTTATTTTGTGAGATCCAAAGAGATAAATACAAATTAAGTATCTCATACCGAGAGGTCACTTGCATACATTCAGTAAATATACATATTATTGTTGTGGGCGATATTAGATATCTCATTTTAAAAAAAATTTATAATTTGATGCGGCTGCTAGAGTGGCTTATCTATTGAGGCTTGTAAAATTTTTTCATATCAATATTATGAAATCTTAGGTTATATTATATAATTGCCTACCCAAAAGGGTTTTCGTGTGTTCTAATTTTAGGGGAAGGACATGAAGCATTGAGTTAGAGGGTACATTAGCTTAGCGAATCTATTTGCTCAAAAAAGATAGTTTTCTCAAAGACTAGAATATTCTCATAGTTTGCTTCGTATAGAGAGATTTCATTAATATGTTGTATTCTTTGCCCAAAGGGGAGTTTGTAATGATGCACTGAGATTCTCTGAATATATATAGCATAGGTATTGAGACTATTTTATTATTTATTACTTATATATTGGAATATTGTATTCTTTGTTTTAAATAGTCTTATTTAATGTGAATGATAACCATATTATAATTAAGATTCTGGCTTGCTTTAACTATAAGAGATGGAAAGAGGTTATAAATTTTGCCCGGAGGGAGGAATGATGATATTAACCTACCTCTATATGAGAGTGAGCCTCATAAGCTCACAGATGAGAGTACTATTATGCAAAAAAAATTTGTGTGAAGTAAGAAAGATCAAATCATTTAAGCCTACATGTACGAAAAGATGTATTTTGAACATCTTATGATTTGATTAATTAAAACGAACGGGGGCCAAAGATTTTTTTTTTGGCTATTGTAGAATAAAGACACTAAATGTCTAATAAACCTGAGACCAAAAATTTCATATATTTGTAGTTTATTATGCTCCCATTTATTTACTTGTTGAGTTTAACCAAATCAAAGCTACTTATAATACTTTATTTTGAAAATAATGTTGAAATTAAGGTTGAATTTATAGGGATTGTTCCATACTATAAGGGGAATTTAATTTCAATATTTTTTTAAAATAAATAAGGATATTGTTTTAATGTTGGAGATAGAAAATTAATTTGGTTTTGAGTTCATAAATTATCGAAAAACTCTTTTATTTGATGGTTTTTATAAACTATCATAAGCTTCTAATAATGAATATATATACACTTAGTCTAATATAGAAAAATTGGTATTGAAAAAGCCCCTAATTAAAGAAAAGTCTTCGATACTATAGCATGAAAGTTTAGGTCGCACTTTGAGAGAGAGAGAGAGTTAGAAGATTTATAAATGATGATATTTTTCTCTCTCTCTTAATTTTAAAGATATGAAGACTTATGTTAATTGTATTAGGGATGAGTCAACCAAAATCTATGAATATGGACCTTTGTTGCCTACTTTATATAATAATAAATATTTTATTGATGACTTTTTTTTTCATGGTTATCTCTATCTGATCAAAGAAAATTATGAAGATCTTTAAAATTGAGGCTTAGAATAAATTAAAGAAGGTCATCAAATAAAAGAATTTTATTATTGGGGTGGGGCTGCAACATAGGCTATATTGTTAAAAAATTTTATCTTAGGGTTATTGTTATTTATTTCATCTTTAAACCACTAAAAATTTACTATGAAAATAGTTATGTTCTTTTCAAAAAATAATAAAGTACAAGTGGGTCTAAATATATGGAGATTAAATATTTCACGGTCAGAAAACTAATAAAGAAAGGGAACATTATTGTTATGTACGTTGGTAAAAAAAAGAAATGGTTATGGATCTGTTGTTGACCAAATGACTCACTCATTCAATTATAAAACATGTTAATGGTGTGGATGTTTCAAGATCTTTTGATGTACTTAGTTAGTGGGAGTTAGTTTTGTAGAATAAAACTTTTACATATTGATTTATTATTTTGAAACTCATTTCGTTTTGGGTATATTCATGATGATCATCATTGTTTGTTGATATTATATTACTTTGATATTTGTATGTGCATATTTTTTATCTATGATATGTCATGATATTGTAAACTTGAGACTTGATGTCAATCTTGAGTGTTAGTTATATATCCTTGATTAATGATACCATAAAGAAACCTTGAAGAGACATACTAGATATATTACAGATGCTATATAAGATTTTTCTAGCTTCGATTAAAGCATAAAGTTTTATGAGAACTTATTTGGTGGATCGATAGTGAGAATAGCACTTATGGGATTCCATATGTTATGCTATTTTCATAGCACACTATCACATCATGATCCATGTTAGTCGAGGTTATTAGCACTTATAACCATGGATTGATCCTATGTTAATAGGAGGCATAATAACTGCTATGATTCAATGTTAATAAATTTCACAGGACCGAATCACTTTCTGAGGTAGTGTTAGAGGACTAAATGTTTTCAAAATTTATGGCCACATTAAAGTTTAGTTGTTTAGCTTAAGTGTTGTTTTCAAATAGATAAATATTTTTAAAACTTAATCAATTACAATTAATGTTGCCCAACTAGGAGAATGTTGAAAATTTTTCATGTGGATTGCCATTAATTATTAGTAATTTTAATTTTATAAAAATTGGTTGAAAAAATTTGGTCTAATGATATATGTGAGATGAGTCCATTATTGATAAATATGATGTATATAGTTTTGGGCTTGAGCTCACTTCTATTGCATGATATGGTTGGCAGTTTACGTGAGCATGAAGCCCAATAGTGTTCCATGATGGAAAGATTTATTAGGGTTTTGTTATAAATAAGATAGGTCTCATTGTCTCTCTTCGTGTTACAATTTGTTTTCCCCATCAAGAACATGATTTGAAAGAGCAAGAATAAGAAGATCTAAATCTAAATATTCCTAATGAGTGCTCTAGTTTTTTTGCATAAATCATGGTATAAACATGTATGACAATAAAATTTTATATTTTATTATGATCTTGGTATTCTAAAATTTCACATATACGATCCTTAAAATTTATACACCAAGCACCACGGAACTTTGACCTCACTTTCTCTTTGGTAAACACAGGCTCCATCTCCATGTTTATCTCAACTTGGTAGCGGAGGGGACTGGCTTGATGGAGATGGGAATGAATCCAAATAAAGAATAGGGTGTTACTATAATACCACTTGCTACTCTATGTTCAATGTGTCATATTTGAATGGTCTCATTTCTCATTGACCTATATTGAATTCCTAAAGGTTAGCATGTTCAAGAGCAATTAATTTGTATGTTGGAGACTAGCTTGGGTGGAACAATTCTTAAGCATGTGATTTAAAACAAGGTGGGCTTGATTATCTCAAAAGCTAGGTCCACTTTCCACTCTGGACCAGTCCTGGCTCGTAGGAGAGAATAATTTATAGGGTTGGTCAATGCCGTTATCTTGGCAAGCAATGCACATTAATAATTCATTAACAACGTGAATTTTTGTTTACCAAGTCATTTATGAGACTAATTAAAATTAAATGTAAGATATTGGGACTTAAGGTTGACCCTATGATCTCAAGCCAATCTTCTTTTTTTTTTTTAACAAACATAAATTTGATGAAAATGTGAAACCATAAAATTTATTTCTGCACAGTCCAACAAAAAACAAAGACATGAAGATTCTTATCATTTGTAGAAATCATTTCTTAAATTTTATAATATTATGATTATTTCGAATAAAAATATTATAAAAAATAAGTTTTTGTGAGACTCATTCTTTGGATATTGAATGTAAAATGTTCGAGTAAAACCTAACAACTAAATAGCTTATATAATAACTCATCAAAATCTAATAAAGACGTTCATTTTCCTTTTAACCGTAGGCTTTAACGAATATCAATGTCCCTCAGGCACGTAATGACATGCTCTCGCTCACACACTTGCATGCATTGAAGGATAAATATCAAACTATATCGTGGTATTCTATTTTTTACCATCTGATAACTTAATTTTAGAATTAGTGATTCAAATCTCAACGGAAACCATATTAGTTGTTCCATTCCTTCTCCAAGAAATTTTGAGATTGGTTTTGTTCATTCTATTCTGTTCGGTCTCATAATACATTGATACTATAAATTTAAATAAATCTAAATTTATCATAAAAATATAAAATTTTATGTTTAAATATAATTAAAAATTAAATAAATTATTAAATCTTTATAAATAATTTTTTTAAAAAAAATCTTAAATAAGTATTGAAATGCATAAAGATGGATGGGATGGAATATGGAGCATCACGTTTCATGTCAAAACTAAGATGCCTCTATCTCACGAGATTTAAAACCTCAATTAAAATTTCGAAGCAAAATTTTATTTTTTTTAATTAATGTTATTCATAGTTTGCAAAAATGTTGATAGAATGTTTCCGTTATACATTTAAGAACAATTACTTGCAAACTTTATTGCGTGCAATTCATCTTTGACAATTAAAGTATTTAATAAATTTCAGACACTTGGAGTTTAGTGCTCATATATGGCACTATCAAATGTTTAATTTAAGTGTAGTTTTTTAAAAGATTTGATCCTCATGCAACAATATCAGGTTTAGAAAGTTTTTTAAAAGAAAATTAAGATTTACAATTCTTTGTCAAGTTTACATCAAAGAAACCCTATGCTATTTCGTGATTAAATTGTAAAGCATTTTCTTATTCTTGCAGGTAGGATGTTGTTTTCTTATCTGACTCAGCCTTTAACTTACTCACGCAACAAAGATGCTTATCAAGAGATTAAATTAAAGAAATCTTTTTAGCTAGTGCCTTGTCTCAATTCTCTTTAATTTTTATGCTTGTATCTCTAGAAATTTGTAATGCTTTTATACAGAACTTTTAAAGCTCTTTTTTAAGTCTCTACCAAAATAAATCCTTGATTTTGGTAAGTCTCCAGAGCTAGGATCTCAACCATATATTTTAGTTATTTTAGCCAACATTGATTCTTTTATCTCAAAACATTTTGTTTCCAAGTTCCAACCTTTATAAAACAAATTGTTTTTCTCTTAAAGTCCATTAAATAATTAATAGCACTAGTTTTAGAACTTATACGAAGGTGATGCCATTATCAACAATGTCTGAAGAAGCTTCATCACAAGTTGGATAATAGTAATTATCTCAATGGTTACATACAGCAAATAAAATAAAATAAAATAACACAATAACTTAACTTTCGTTGTTTAGTGCACCAGATCTTCCATGATCCAGGCCGGCAGTCGGCAGGGCATCAAACTAGGTGACAAAAATCAACTACAAGTTTGATTGAGAATCCGAGACCCCATAAACTAAAGCATAGAAGTATTCTATTCTCTTCCCTCGGTATTTAAATAATCCTACACTTGTTTTCTCTTCCATTCTTCAGAATATAAAGGAGAAAAAGATTCTCTACTCCACCTCTTTATTTCATTCCAATTTATTTTTTTGTTAGAGTGAAGCCATGGAGACATTTCAAGGCAACCAAGGAATTATAGATTTGATGGCAAAATCACTCAAATTCTCTCTTCCCAAGTGCAAGGAGAGTACATTTGTGAGGAATTCCACTACTTTAATTTTTATTTTCACACAGAGGGAGTACATTTAGAATGGCTACCACCACATAGAGAAGAACCTAAACTAAAATCTATAAAACTATACAGATATGGATCAATAATATTCCATGGACTAAAGGCTATGATCATCAGGTCTCCTCAGGGATGCTTTGCAGTGAAGGCCTCCAGCCACTCCGGTAGACCCTCCGGGCCTCGGCCCTCTGCATGTGCCTCTTTCTGAGGACATGCAGCAGCTTCTCCAAGCTCGGCGGCGGCGCCGCCATATCATGATGGGCTGCATTGCCCCTCCTTTGGCTCATGGATGCCACCATTTGCCTTAGCTCTTGCTTGCTAACTACAATCTTCACTCGCACTACTCCATTCACCTCCTCCTTAGAGATGACTCTCCCACCATGGAGCTTTTCCATGGTCTTGAGGCTAGTGCAACTCCACAGCCCATGGAGCTCTCTCTTGGCTGCATTGGGTTCCATCTCCAACTCTCCCTTTACTTTGAAGGCAATGAATGCATGTGCTTTTTGGCTGGGGACTTTGGCTTTATATAGAGAGATGGAGCCTGCTTACAGGTCTGTGGTGAAAGGAACTTAATTTAATTATATTAACAGTGGGAACCGGATCAAAATAAAATAAAGAATTGATGATGGCCATATTCTATGTTATTCAAAACAAAAGTTGGGACTTTCTCGTGGTTTGGACCAAGCCTAGTGCTACAAATTTGAATACCTCTACGGTCATCGATGGCATTCAACTTGGTCTCATACCAGCGTTCAACTCTATTTCAATATAATTACAGAAGTAGCCTCCGTGTTAGAATCCAATATACCTATTTGTTTTCGCAAAACATTTGTGATATTCTCGTAAAAGATTAAAGAGTAATTGATAGAGCCATCTGACTGTTTCTCTGAATCAAAGATTGTTATCATACATTGTTTAGCATTATAATAGTCTATTATAATATAAATAATAGAAATTATTTTACCAGAATCCTTCTCAAAATGTTTTTCCCCTCAAAATTTAAATGTTTTGTTTCAAATTTGTCTCAAAGTATGGTTATTTGATTAAAAATAATGTGTTTCATCTATTGAAAATCAATGAAAAAATAAAACCATTATTTTTGCATTATTGACTATTATTTTCTATTATAACACAATGAATTTTAGTATAAAAAAAATTAAAATGTTACTTTTTGATGCAAGTAATAGCTGTTATTATAACTACTTTGATGAGTCTATTGTAATCGGATAACAAATTGTTTAAAACCTTGCTTTGAGTTTTTCTAAAATCTTAGTTATAAAATTATTTTTACAATTTAACACTGTACAAGTCTTTTAACAACTACTTGGGCTTTGGGATCTCCTTTGGGGGATAATTTGTTTTTGTATTAGGTGATTGTTTTGGCCCTTCTTTTCTTAGATATTGAGTGCAAAAGGCTTGCTATGGGAAAGATAAATAATTATTTTAGAAAACTTTGCTATAGTTTTACTCATTCTAGAGCTACTCTTCCATAAAGAATCAAGGCAACTAGAATTGATATGAGATCTCATTCCATCCTTCGGACCACTAGCTAATCTGTCTGCATAGAAACAAACAAAAAAATGGAAACTTTTCTTTGGACCCTTATAACAAATTCATTAATAATGGTGTTGTCCTTCGTTCATACTACAAAGAAATCTCAAAAAGGTACTTACGAAAAAAGGAATAGATTGTAAGCTAAGGATATCCTTTGGGTGAGAAGAGACAACTAATCTCACTAATTGTTGTCTCTCAATTTGAAAAGTAGATTGCAAACATTCAATCTCTTTGGACGTTTTGGAAGAAAATGAAGATATACTTTTCAGTAAAGAAAGCTTTAGATCAACTTTTAATGCTCAATGTTGATAGATTTGATATGAAAAAAACTATGTGAGTTCTTCTCAAAAGAAAATCCTCAACAATTTATATTTTTCAAAAATTCACTAGGCTTACAAGTTATGGGAGAACTTATGTGCACATAGACATCTTAAAGGTCATAGAAAATTTTGGAATGCATTGCTTCATTTGATGTCCTCTAAATGTAAATGATTCATACATAGACTTCGACTTTTGTTCTCCCTTACCTTTGTAAATAAGCTTCCTATAAAGACATCTCAATGTAGTGCATTACTTCCGACATTATTTCTTAAGAAAGTTGAATTAAAACTTTATCAAAATTCAAGATGTGTATGATCCAAATCACAAATCTGTATGGCCTAGTTGGTCCAAGCCACCCTCATATTGATTGGCTTTGAAGCCTGGAATTTAATTGTACTATTTTTTTATTTGAATACATACCAAACAATGTAAGGCGATGGTGGAAGTTGGTGGAGGACAAAGCATTGATGCTGGGAGGCTCACATTTGTCCAAGTGGTCCTCTTGATTCAGCTCAATATCTATGCATTTTAAGCTATAGTAACATGGGAGATTGTGGCCTTCTATACCTTTTTTTTTTTTTTTTTTTTTTTTTTCAAGGACCAAGTATAAAATAATATTGAAATCATTGCTCAAATATAAATTAATGCTTTGAATCTTAAACCTAAAGTTTAGGAGTGAAGTAACCTCTGTCTCCCTTCATAAAATAATAATAATAAAAATATTCATTACTATTCCTCAAAAAATGAAAAAAAAATGGTCTTCTTTACACTGCTATTTTACTTTCCACCCTCTTCCCTTTTAGGTACCTTGTATTCATGAAAAGCAGTCCTCAAGCAGAATAACACCAAGAATTGAGGAGACACAAACTAAAGATGGAGCTAAAGATAAAACAATAATTGCTCGTGAGATAGGGAAGCTCTTTGTCTCGTCATTTGCTTGTTCACATATTTTGAAAGAAGCCGAGGGTCTTCTCCAAGAAAAGCTTTTGCCAAGGACATAGCATAGCAATGTGAACTCTTTCAAGACTACACTTTGTATGCCTTAAACAAACTTGCCATTTCCATTGCTTATCTCCTCCTCTCTCTTTCCCCACCTTAACTCTTCCTCTTTTATTTTATTCCATGAGGATTCTTATACCTCTTTAATTTTCTTCATAAAAGTTGGTTTGATCTTTCCCTTCCCCTCGTTAATGAAACAAAAAGAAAGAACGCTGTAAAAAAAGATAAAAATCTTCATTACTTTTTGCAAGAGCCTTTAAATACCTTAGCTAATACTAGTCTTTGCAAGGGCAAATATACACCCTTGCAAAAGATTTAACAAATACAATTATATTTGTAGCTTATGTGAAATACCCTTGTAAAATTATAAATTTATCCTTGAAAGTATCCCTTTATTTGTTGGGCGATTGATGCCCGGTTCTTCAGTGGATCGAACTTTAATGTTAAGTTCCTATGGACCGATTACGTAACACTCAGTCCATCATACCAACTTTTCTTAATTTCTGATATATTCTTTTGCATACAGGAAGATGATAACCATATATATATATATATGCAGTTATCTTTTCAATGCACAGAGGTACCTTTTCATTGTACATAATTATTTTTTATTGCATATAATTATCTTCATATTGCACATCCTTATCTTCTTGCTGCACATAATAAATAATAAACATAAGTGTGCAAATAGTTATTGTACAGTAAAAAAGATCAAAAATTAAAAAAACTTAATATTATAAAAAGAACATTAAGTGACTAGTTAATAGGGGTCCATTGAAGAGTTAGATATCAATTAAGCCTTCTTTGTTTTGAAGGAAAGTTTGGTGCACAACAATCTCACATTAGGTCTTACAAGGATTCAGTGGCAATGATCATGGAAAGATTTAAAATAAGATCACCCATGTCAACTTTGCAAGGTGCAAAGAGTGCCTTGACTTGATAATACACATCAATCCTTTAAAAAGAAGGGAAAATTATGGTCAGAATAACTTCTATATATTAGATCCTCCAATAACAAGGTCATGTAGAGGAGAACCTGAACAGAAGCTTAGAAAGAAGCTATACAAATATGGACCACCACCACCACCACCAACTTCATGTTTAATTCTCCTCTGGGATACTTTGGAGAGCAGGCCTCCACTCACCACGAGGTCCCTTCCCGGCCTCGGCCCTCTTCATGTGACGCTTCCTGAGGACATGCAACAACTGCTCGAAGCTCGGTGGCGCCGCCATGGAAGCATGGGAAGCATTGCTTCGCTTCTGGCTCGTCCATGCCACCATCTGCCTCAGCTCTTGCTTGCTCACCACAATCTTCACACGCGTCACTCCATTCTCTTCCTCCCGGGAGATGACTCTCCCCCCATGAAGCCTCTCAATTGCCTCCGCTGCCTTGAAACTACTCTGGCTCTTAAGGCAGGTCCACCTCCACAGCCCATAGCGATCTCTCTTGGCTATTTTGGACTCCATCTCCTTCCTTTCCTGTCCTCCTTGTTTAAAGTTTACGCAGGAACTTTGTGGCTGAGGACTTCAGCTTATATAGAGATGGAAATGGAATCAGCTCATAGATCTGTAATAAAGAATAGATGACTACTATAATATGACTTGTTATTCTATGCTAAATAATATGAAGGCGGCCTCACCTCACATGGATACAAGTGGAAGACCTCGAGGCTAGCATGTTAAAGATCAAGTGATTCACATGTTGAGACTAAATGGGTCAGTTCTCTGGGCTTGGCCCTGGAATTTAATTAATCATTTCTTATTAGAAAAGGTTTCCTAAGGTTGTAGGGCTACCGTGGAAGTTAGTAATGGAGGAAGACTTGAAGCTAGGAGGCTCACTTATGTCAAAGTAGTCCTTAATGCCGTCTAATCCTTCCATGTTAGGGCCAAGCATAAAGTAACACTGGAATCATTGATCGAAAGCAAATTAATATTTGAATCCACCAACTCCTTCACATGGGGGAAGCGATGATTGCGGCGAAGTACCCATTGAGACGAGAAGTTTCTCTACGTCGTGTTTAAGAATGGTGGAAACAGCTACATCATGCAGCAAATTTGTATTCAACACGTAACACGTTTGTTCTTTTAAGCCGCCTAAACGTGCTATCCAGGCCATGAAAGCTAGATTGGCTCCTCCAGCGAGCACACATAATGGGTTATATATCCAAGAATGATATAGCAAACAGGTAATCTTGCACACAACTCCTATGAAAACATACGGTTAGTAGCAAAGGAATCATGGCCACTGGTGATGGGTACCAAGTTCCGGCGTGGAATGAGCTGTGCTTGCTTTCTAATGGCGGCACATAATGGGATCAGAAGGCGATATAATTTGACGAACTAGATCACTGAACGTATCTTCTTGTAGAAAAAAATTTTATTCAGAAAAGACTTCCATTAAGGTCGACGATCAACTTAGGATGAATCCTATTAAAAGCACGGACTTTTAAGTAGAAGGCCACCATCTTATTAAAGGTGCCACCCTATTTCGAGCCATCTATTAATAAGCAAACCAATTGTATAAAAGCAGTCAAGATCTCTTAGGTAAATAAATTCCAAACTTGGAATTCAAACTTAAGCTCAAAAGCCCTAAGCAGGATTTTTATGCCTTCTTCTTTTGTTTCTTATGTTGATCTGAGTGTTAGAAGATCTCTTTTAAAGAAAATCTTCAGATGTCTTTCACTTTATTTCTTCTTCTCTTGACCTTTCTCATCAACTCCCATCTTACTAGCAGATATTTTGGCTAAACTATGTTATAAAATTTGATGCCTTTGAGTTTTGATGCCCTCATCCTCTATGTGAAACAAGAAATAGATGTAAAGGTGCCTAAATCAGGCAAGAATGTGCATGAAAGCAAGTCAGGTATTACGAAAGTTATTTATTAATTTATCATTTACTTATAAGATATCTTGGTTTGATGCTCGTTAGCTTAATACACCGTTGTCCCCGTTTCAAGGTATTTGGTTTAATCGAAAGAACTTCAAATGAGCATCTTTTCGTTAGCATCTTTTATGGGTTAAATTAACAGAACCTATGAACTCAATTTCAACTTCTGCATCATTTTTAACTTTAAACTTGTCTTCTTTATTGCTTGGTTTTTGTCTATTTTTAAACCCCTATAAGGCAATAACAATATTAATGGTTGCTCGACTGTCAAACCACCACAAGTGTAATAAGGCATTAACTAAATTAGATTCCAAACAAACATAAGCTAAAAGATTACCTTCTTGCTTATTCTTCTTTTCTAACTAAAACTTATAGCTAGTACATCCAATTTCTTATCTTCTTTTCTTGCAAAAGAAACAGTGAAATTCCTTCTTAATAACAGCCTTAGAACCTCCTACACCTTGGGTATCACTTTTCTAGCATATCCAAATCCTTTGCCTTAGTTGGGTTTAGTATTGGACACCGGCACCATCACTCTTTTCACTTTTAAGCTTTTTCTTTTTTGAGGCACATTTGGATATTAGGTCATTCACACTCCAAGCCTCATATAAGGCATTATAAACAATTTTAATCTGGTTAAACTCAATCGATAGAGAATCAAGAGCATAATGAACTATTTAACTGAAAGGGTAATGTCATGGGATTTAAGTTTGGTTTAAATATGAACTATTTTTATAATAAAGTCCCTAACACTATTAGTATTGCCATATTTTATACCCATTGACTCACTCGTCAAGTTTTCCGCTTTAAATTTATTGGATACTTAATATCTTTGTCCTAAAGTAGTCAAAAAATTCTTTAGCATTGCTAATCTCAAGTAGTCCACTCATAAGGTGCTCGGATATGGACCTCTTCATAGTATACAGGCTCAAACGATTTGATTGCTCTCACTTAGTATAAAAATTCTTTTGCTCATGCGTGTTTTCATCAATGGATTTGGAAGGCTTACTCTCAAGCAGAGCCAAGTCAATATTTTCAATTCCTAGGGCAAACTCTAAATCCTCTTTTCATATCTTATAATTAGAGCCAATTAATATTTCAATCGTAGCATAGTTATTGTTTACTGAAAAAGAGACTGTTTTAAGACAAAAAATGCAATACATCAGAATGTGGGCAATAAATAACAAATGACTATATGTATCATGAGAGTTCCAATGCAACATTACAAGCTCCCCTTTAGGCAGAGAATGCAACATGCTAGTAAGATCTCTCTATATGAAGCCAACCATAATAATACATTGGCCTTTAAGAAAATAATTCTTTTTAGACATATAGATCCTCTAAGCCAATATACACTTTAATAAAAGCTTCATGCCTATCCTCAGACTACAGCACACAATAATCTATTTTGGGTAGACAATTATATGCTGTAATATAAGATCTTATAACATTGGTATGGAAAGTAATTCTATAAGCCTTAATAAACGTGCTACTTTGGCAACTAAACACCCCCATCAACCATAAAATTCTTTAAAAATAAGATAATCATATTACCCACAACAACACGTATGCATAACCAAATGTATGCATATGACCGCTCAACATGATGTACATAAATCGTATATACAGTATCGGATCATAAAATAATATTTATTACATTCAAACCATTAGTCTTGGATTTAACAAATATCAATTATGTTTATGCACATATTCTACATATTAAGAGTACATAAATTATTTACCGTAAAAAAGTAAGAAATAAACATTGTATTGAACTTGTAGAAAGCAAAAATTAATTTACAGTTAACCAGAATTTTTTCAGAATAGGACATGAATATTAACAATTAAATAACAACAATAATGCATAATTCACCACGTAAATGTAGTGGTAATTAGTATTTTAAATGTTAGGCCTAGATTAGATTGGCCTGTAATTCAAATTGGGCTCTCAAGAAAAACAGGCCAAGACCATGCTATGACCTGAAATCTGCCCTTGATCCCTACAAGACAAGTCCCATTAAATCTTGGCCCAAAATGAGCCCATGACCCATGATGGGGGTCAAAACAAGGACCTCAAACATGATCCATGGCCCAAAACACATCTAGACCAAATTCAGAGAACAACTTTAGTGTAGGCCCAAGTTAACCTTGGCCCAAAACGTAGCGGACGAAACAGGTCGTCTCCCCTGTTTTCCCAGCGGCTCAACGAGGGTTTTCTACACTATTTCCATCAACCGCTCGCCGACGAAACTCACCGGCCTCCCTTTCCTCCTCCCCACCGCGCAGCCACCGCCCGGCTTGCGCCCGGCCAGCCCGAATAGGAGACCACGCTATGGCCTCATAAACACCCGTGCCCCCCTCCTTCAATCTCCTTCGCCTGTGCTGGCGTCGGAGGCTTCCTCCTCACCGCAGAGGAACCTCCATCCGGCACACTGCCTCACGCCCAGCAAAACAAAAGACCGGTTCCCTAAGGAAGACAATCTCACGGCCCTCCCCCGTCGTCCCTACCACCCCAGTCCCATCGCCTCCGTCGGTGAGCGGTTCACCGGTGTTGGTCGGGGGGAAGAAAAACAGGGTAGGCGGAAGAACGGGAAGACGATCCTGATTTTCCCCTGTTTGTTTTTTTTATGTTGGATCTAAGGCGCCGGTGATCCGTTAGTGAGCCGATGACTCGTCGGTTGCCGGCTGCGGTGGGCGGCTGTCGGGTAGAGGCAGGGGGCGGCCATGGGTCGTAGTCGTTGGATCGGCCAAAACAGGGTGAGCTCTTGGGAGGAAGAAGAAAGGACGGGGGTCGTTCCCTTACATCATTGATTTTTTTTAAAATTTTTTATTAAACCTGTTTATAAAACCTAATCCATACTAGGAAAGAAAATCCCAATCTAATTTAATCCAAAATTTGGAAGCTCAGATGATACAGCCCAAAAATCTAAAGCAGATAGGTTAATTGCTAGCATGATCTTAAAAAAAATTAATGATCCATAAGATTACATTAAATAATAATAAACTAAAAATTTCATGAAAATTTTTAGAAAAAACTTCTGCTTGCTTCTCCAAAACCGGTTACAAATATGAGAAAAAAAAAAAAAAAAAAAAACCTATTCCATTTATAATAAAAATTTAAACCATCAGCAAAGTGTGTTTAAATCCAAACTATATGGGTTCAAGTCCAAGAATCAAATTTATTTAATTAAATTTATTAAATTAAAGTTATTAACAATTAATTCTTGAGGCCTTTTTCAAAAATTCTTCCAGGGTTCCTCAATCTTCTTCCCAGCATCCAATAAATAGACATCAAGGAAAAGCAGAATCAATCCGTAATGTATTCCAGCCTCGTTCATGGATCGTCTTGAATAAGTGCTGCTGAAAATCTGCTGTTAACTGATCTATTGGAGGAGGCTGTAGATGGAGTGCCAACACAATAATTTTTATCACTCCATTAATGAGGGAGATGGGTCTATAATTTGTTGCAGATTTCTTCTGCTCCTTTGGAATTAAAGGAATGAAAGCATAATTCAACCTCTGCTCACCAGTGTCATCCAAGATCATTCTTGTCACAGAAGCTTAAATTGGTGCTCATAGAGCCTTAATCAATCAGCCTGAAGTTAATTTACTCTATTTTATATAGCTCAGAATTTAACTCGAAAAAGCTAGTCAAAAAGGTATTATTTGGATTTCTTAATTGTGTGGGTTCTCACATACTTTTCTGTTCAAGTGGTGACAACCTTATGAGGCTAAAGATGTATATATCCAAATCCAATCATAAAACATATAGTCCATATGGTTATAAACTTAGAATTTTATCCAAAAAATGCTAGCCAAGAATGTATTATTTAAACTCTTTGATTCTGTATAAATATTCAGAATCTTTTCAGTGTATAACTAAAATGCAACTAAATATTCACCGGTATGAACTCTTACAAAGATCATCCTTGATACAGAAACTCACGTTGGTATTCATAGAGCTCTAACCAATCAACTTGAAATTAATTCACTCTATCTTTTACCTTAAATTCACCTATGTTTTATATATGACTGGTCTTAAGTTTAGATAAAGAAGGAGAATCATAGTAGATTGATGGGCTAGCATAAAACTATAGTTATACCTTATAAATCTTTAAAAAGTTACGACAAAACTGTTAAAACTCCTGTTAGTATTTCATTTCCCGCAGCGATCTCTGTGCCACCAATAACCAAAGACATGATTTTGTTCTACTTATGCTGATTATTTCCCAACATAAAACTATGGCACATCATGTTCATGTCTTCTAATATCTCCTTAACTCGGATCTTCTCCATGGATCTTTGCATGAAAGTTTAGTTTCCTCTTGTTATCTAAATTTTCAGTTTTACGTAGCCAAAAGTCACTCAATGATGAGCGCTGCATCTAAAATTTTCTTTCCATCAATAAAATAAAGCATGTGTAAAAGAAACAAATCAAGACATCCAGTTGAGTTCAGAAAGGCCTTCAATGGAATCCTCTTCTCGTTAGACTCCAAGGAAAGAGAACACAACAAAGATTTGGGAGCTATAAAGCTATGCATCATAAACTCTACGTTAGAGCCAACCTCAATTCTCCTCAGGGATGCTCTGAAGCGCAGGCCTCCAGCCATTCTGATAACGCTTCCCGGCCTCAGCTCTCATCGTATGCCGTCTCCTAAGCGCGTCCAGCAACTGCTCCACGCTCGGCGGCCGTGCCGCCAAGCGATGAAGGCCGGCAACGCTCTGACCTTGGGCCGTCGATGCGACCATCTGTGTCAGCTGTTGCTTGGGCACCAAAATCTTCACCCTTAGCACGCCATTCTCATCGTCGCAGGCGATCACCCTCCCATCATGTGCCTGCTCGATGGCTTCGACAGTCCTGAGGCTCCTCATGATCTTAAGATTGGGACACCTTGTCAAGACTCGGCCATCTCTTCTCGTTGGTGAATTGTCTTGAGCTAAACTTTGCTCCATCTCCATCTCCATCTCCATCTCCATCTCGTCTTTAAATCTTTGGCAACCAATGGACTACAACACCTTTGGCTTATATAATGAACAAGCCAGCTCATGGCTAACTGAAGTCTGAAATGCTTGTATGAAAAGAAGCTGTGAATGAAGAAAAGAAGTTCAGAGTTCGGTTGGTTTATGACTGTGTTGGATGATTAAAGATGGGTCCCATATCACATGATTGGTGGTGGAAATTGATTTAAGGCTCACCGTCCCGTGTCAAGTTCTTATTGCTTAGGATGCCTTGAGTCACTAGGGTTTTCTTGTTCAAGTCTGGGCTGCTGACAGACTGTATAAGCTAAGCAGTGATACGATCCAATCTCATCGTTGAATCCATTGGATGTGTGGGTCTTAGTAGGCTTAAATTTTCAGTAGGAAAGGGACAACCAGCATAGCAACAGCAGATCATTTTGGTTGTAGGAGTTTCCTTGACTTGGAGACATGGTAGACTTTGAAAGGTGATGGGCCAAGCGAATCTGGATGAAATTCTCTTTCATTTATCATCATTTCCCTTGGTTATGCAATTCTCTTTAGGGCATGCATACATGTTGGAGATTTTATAGGCTAAAAGCCGAAAAATGACCGGTTAAGTTTTCATTTCTTGATAGCCAAAGGGCTTTGGTGAATTAGATAACACTGTATAGCCTATCAAAATCTACCTTTGTCTTTGTTTGTAGGACTTATCATAAGGTTAGTCTAAGTAGTGCAATCAATCAATTTATGAAGGATGGATAATTGTAATACCCCAAATTTAGTTCCACATTGGATGGAAGAGAAATGTGCTATGTGCTTATAACTCAAGTCCACTTGCTATTCATTAATTTTTACTTGAGTTTTTGGGCCACGTGGTTTCTGCCCGCTAGAAGTTAATTGGGCCACCAAGTTGGTGGGCATGGAGTAAGGGCTACCCATGGAGTGATGGTAGAGTTCCGCCATGGCGTGGAGTCACCTTTGCAGCACCAATAATCCAACTCGGAATAAATCCTGACTAGCTTACGTCGCATTATAAGGTGGGGTAGAATGTCGCACATTGGATGGGAGAGAAATGTGCTATGTACTTATAACTTAAACCCACTTACTATTCATTAACTTCTACTCGCCACGTGGTTTCAATCCGCTAGAAGTTAATTGGGCTAGCGGGTGGGCTTAGGGCCATTCTTACAAAAGAGCTACTATCTCATTAACCTGAATCTAGGAAAAGTAAGATCCTATAGAGATGATTTTAAAATGAGGGACATGGTACATCCATGTAAAAGTATCCAAATTTCATCATTTGAATCTCAAAGTAGTTCGGTCAAAGCAAAAATAAATTATTTTCAAAAAAAGACTAATTATTTTTAATTTTAAAAAATGAGGAAAAATAGATATTTTCATTGATCATATCTGATGATATGGATTTTTGATAATCTTTAACAAGATCACACGTAGGTTAAATAGGTCAGTGCACTTTCAATCTTAAATAAAATGGACTATGAAGAGTTCTATAAAAATAAAAAATTAAAAATAAAAAAAAATCTAAACTGCCACAGAGTCCTTCAGCAACCAGGATTCCTTGAAATCCGAGGGAATCAGAGCATCATCTAAGTTGCCATTAAATACTCTCCATTGACACTCAAGTTCCTGGTCCTCGCTCTCTTCCGCTTGCTCCTTCTTGTTTCATAGGCTTTACCATTGGTCTTATAAGTTTCTTTATTTTTCCATTGGCATTAGTTTTCCGTTGTTGTTCAGAAGCATCACCAGTTCTAGATAACATCAATATCTATTTTGAAAAGTTATGACTTCTTTGAAATTTAAGAAAAATCTAATCCAAAGTATATATATGGATGCTTGCGTGAATTTCTTCCTTATCCTCAATTAAACTAAGAAACTATGATTTAGAAATAAGAGATAGGTCGTGGTCCTCCCCCTAGCCACAACCTCTCCAATTGAAGATAGGAGTTGATCTTAGGTCATTTGTTCCAACCATCAAATCGGTTTCTATTTGCTTTATCAGTTGTTCAATATAAATTCCTACGCCACACATATAACTTTTATTGCAAATATAAAACAAAGTTGCATCCCACGTCCAATCACCAAAAAGACTCAACTTCAACTAATGTATAACATCTTAGAAGCCTGGCTCACTTAGGCGTTTGGTTCTCCAAGTAAGGTGATGGCTTGAGAAAATTCATATTCAAAGCAACTAATTAGCATATAAAAAATAAAAACAAAGCATAATATTTATTTAATATAACGGAACTAAAAGAAAATTTTTTTTAAAAAAATAATCCCTAAGAACTATATATAATACTAGTAATAATTATATAAAACACAAATTTAATTATGAAATACTTATTGCAAGGATAATTATGGAAACTTAATTCAGTTGGCTTTATGTTTTACAAATTTAATCATTCATTCTAAACTAGAAGATCCCGTTAACAAATCAAACAAGAAATACTTTCTATCTAGATTATTCTTTAGCCGGACCATCGAGTTCTAGAACAATTGCTCATTCCTCCTACCTATCTGGTTCACATAGAAATTGAAATTCAAATTAGAAGCTTAGGTAAGCCAAATTTTTAGATAGGTATGTCAAAAATGCATTAAAAATTGTAGAAGATATCTGAAAAATTAAATTTACTTTAAAAAAAAAGAAAAAATAATTTTATAGAAAGTATTAAATAAAAATCGGCTCATCTCTTCCAATACTATGGTTAAAGAACATAAAGGAGCATCAAATGAGAAGAGAAGAAAGAGGTATCAGATGAAAAGAAATGCGTTAGTTTATAGTTGGTTGAAATGGATTTGCAGTTCTAGATATATAAAAGAGGAAGAAAGGGGTCTAAATTTTAATTTCTCTTGATACATGATTGGAATTAGAGATAGGAATCAAAATTGATTTCGATTCAAATTTAAAAGGACCTTGCCTTGAATGCAGAATTTGCATCCAAATTCAATGAATCCAAGATATTTTGCATAACAAACGAAAGGGGGCATGAGACCATGTGGTGATGGAATGCTCACGTATTCAATTTCTCAGTGGTTCCCATTTGGCTTTAGTTAAGAATAAAGATAAGCTAAAGATAAAATGGGAGGAGCGTGGTGCTTTTTGTGGCCATTGATTCGAAATTTGATTCGTTCAGTCAGAGCGCAAGTGGTGTAAACTGTCGTTTAGCCTCGCCGACTCGTCGCATGTGAGAGCCGACTCTATCGCCGACACGCCGAGATGACACGTCGACCTCCCAGCTGACGCTGATAAAATCTAAAACAACGTGGATCAGCTCTAGTTATGACCGGAAGAGATTTTCCATTCCAAAATAATATTAAATGATAATAAATAATTCTATTATTATTATTTTAAAATAAAAATATATATGAAACGTAGCTCACAAAAAATATATAATTCTATTTTTTTTATAAAAAAATTACATTATAGGTTGATTAAAATTTTATAGTCAAAATATGTAAGGTAAAGAATGGGTAGAGATAGGATGGGACAGGTGTCTGTCCCTAAAATTTTTTTGATTAAACTTGGCCTAAAAAAAAAAAAAAAACGTAGTGGATCGATGTTATTGAGTTAGGTTTGAGTCAAGAGCTGATTTGAGTTCAGACCTGATTTGATTCAGACCATGCTCACTGCTGGATAGAGGTAAAGGACTAAGGTCGAACTTATTTCTAATCTAATTATCAAGATTCTCATTTTTGCATTCGATGACGGAATGAAATTGATAGGAGGTAGGATATAATTTTCTACCTACATGGTTGAATCATGTCATTATCTCCCACATTATTATGCGTTATTATTTAGCAGAATGCATTTAATATATCCAAAATAATATGCCTAAATAGTTATAATAAAGCGACAATTATTGTTTGCATCTAAAGACATTACATCTTCTTTGATAGGATGTAATATTCAAAGGATAAAAGGGAGTGGCGGAGGTGGTGGTTGCGCTCTACCCATCTAAACTGTACTCGCGGCAAGGGCATTGCCACTGATCTCCACTCTGGATGTCAGGATTGGTGGTCCCTTGATGTTAGACAACTTGGCATCTACTCCTCGACCAATAGCACCAACAAACCTGTGATCGAATCTTTTGGACTGGATGGAGGCCCCCCTTGGACCAAAGGTTTTGTTGAAGCTATTCTAGAGACTATTCCGGATGAATTCAATTAGATATGATCTAAATCATGTCTACGTCGCCCTAATCCTAGATTTCTAAGATGTCTAATGTTCTTGGGATAAGGAGGTGGCAATTCGTGTTGTTGTATCATCGTCATATCTTATCAAAACTGTGGGGTAGAATTATTATAATCCAAGCCTAACATAAGAACCCCTTTGCAAAGTTTGCTAGAATATTACATTTTTATCATTAACTAATAAAAGCTCAACCGTTCAACCACTCTATGAGAGTTAACCTATTTCTTCCACCTCTATGTTGCCATGGGCTTTGGAGACACAAAAGAGAGAGAGAGAGAGATGAGCTAAAACAGCTTTCTAAGAAACCCAAAGTATAAATCAACATAACCAAGTAATATGATATCAACATGATTAAGTAAAATAAGGAGGATGGATACGGGACTGGTTGAATGGGGAGGTAACTGGAGGTAGACATGGCACAAGATAGGGTCAGAGGATCTTGAAAAGCTTGATTGGCCATGAGAGCCCTTTTGAGTTGGGTGACAAGGTAGATAAGGTAAAAGTCCTTACTACCAAATATTTTTTTTAGGGCAATAGGTGACTACTCTTTCTTGAATACGAAGTGGAGGTGTTGTGGCCCTCATACCATAATGGCCAACTAACTAAATTCGCCTCCAAATTGGTGGTCAATCCATGGCCATCGTTTTACAAGGCCTAAGTTTAAGGATCTAGGGTCTAGATCCAGTGTTAAGACACTTCTAAATCAAGTTAGAAAGAGGCCTAGTCCAAGATTTATCCCAACAAGGCCTCACTTTAAGGCAAAAAAAAAAAAAAAAGGATAGATAAGGAATTGGTTGAATGGAGAGGCAATTAGAGATTGACATAGCATATGATGAGGCCGAGGGGATCCCAAGAGGCTCAATTAGCTAAGAGTTCTCTAGTGGATCAAGTGACAAGGCATAAAGGGTAAAAGACTCTACCATTCGAACATTTTTTCCTAAGGCAATTGGTGACTATTCTTTCTTGGAGAAGAGGCAAAGGGTATTATGGCCTTGATACCTCAATGACTGATCAACCATCCATCTCTGAATTGGCAACTGATCAATGGCCATGCAGCTACAATTAAATGACCATGCGGCCACCATTTCACAAGATAGAGAGGTATGGAAAAGATAAATCACGGGAGGTAGTTAGGAGAATGTTGAAAATTAATCTTCACCTTTTAGGCTCTGGCAAACCTCTATGGGTGGTAAAACTTGAGATGGAGATAATCTTGCTCAGGAGGAGAAGAGATATGATGATATGCCCATGAATTGAGGAGAAGTCAAAATTTAAAAGCCTAAAGGTATTGGGCATTTCTGCCCTTTAAGCTAGAATCATACAATACTGCTAACCATTTGCAAGGTCTCCAACATGCAATCACTTCAGAATTAGTGGATAGATCAACTCTGGATTAATCATAAATCAAGAGAGGGCGTTTTGAAACTAAAAATAAAAGAAAATAGGGGATCAGGCTGTTTAACAGGATACCGAGCCATTTGGGAGCATAAGCACATGGGTGTTTTATACTTCTAACATTTTAGGGTCTAATATCACAATAACACTATATGGGCTGGCATGAATATGACGTGATTAATGAGTTATATAAAAAATCTAGCACGAATAGGACTCAATTATTAAATAAGTAATACAATACGATGTATGTAACCCATTTAATAAATAGATCGTATCAAATTGACGCAACACAATTTGCTTAATAACTTACTTGATGATGATGTTAATTGCAATTCCTCCTCCAATGACATTGATGATGGGGAGATTAGTATGTAATATATGATCAAAAATTTACTAATAGTATTCCTTTGAGTGTATAAGCAAAGTATGAAGAGCTAGTAGAGCAATCTCATAGATAGCCACCAGTAAAATCTAAAGTAAAAAATAAGAGGAGCTAGGAGAGGTCACTCACAAGTAGAGAGCTTTGCTACCATACTTCTCTATAGCTATAGCATGAGAAAGCCATATTTTTCTATATAATTTTTCTAATCTATAAGTGGTTTTCATACAAGACTTAGATTCTTCCTACATGGTTCTTGACCACTTATGCTTCCTATATATTAGGTGCTTTTGGTGGACCTCCTCAATTAAGAAGCTAGAAAATATGAGGTCCACCAAAAGCACCTAATATCTAGGAAATAGAAGTAGTCAAGAACCACGGAGGAATGATAATAAGTCTTGTATGAAAACCATTTATAAATTAGAAAAATTGCATAGAAAAGTATAGCTTTCTCATGCTATAGCTATAGATAAGTATGGTTGCAGAATCCATTCTAATGTGGTTTCTTGCATCTATAATATCATCTTAATAACTTTTAGATTGTAGAATATTTTTTTCATTGAATAGCCATTAAATTGATAGTTGTTGCCATTTGTAACAAGAGTAACAATACATTATAGCAATCAAAATGATATAACCATAATTTTATCAAATAATTTTCCTTTAAGGATGAGTTACATTTAGGAACTCATAAATTTAATAATTTTATCCGACCAAAATATATTCGCATTCTTCATATTTTCTTTAAGAAAAATAGATCATAAGAAGGGTTGCATTTGAATCCCCATTTTTTTTTTTTAAATTATATTTCAATGATATCTAATGCATGCGAAAATGTTTTCATTTCATAAAAGTTTCTCTTTTTAAAAAGCAAATAGCAATTCCTATTAACTCATCTTCTGGACTCAAACTTGTATTGTTCAAATGATTATTCTACTAAAAGAAACCCTAGATTGACTTTCTGAATCTCGAATGTATTCTTTTCTTACATCTAAATCATATTCAGCATAGGCTATTATATAAATTTCTACAATTAGAGCTATAGTGCATCTTTTTGTAAATTATGATCTATCAAATTAAAAGAAAATAAAAAAAAAAAAGTGATCAAACTAGATAGTTATACATGATATAGCTTAGCAATTGGTATCGATAGCTAAAATAAAATTTTGGTGCGATTCATCAAGTGTTAGCTATCTGGAATTCTAATTAATAATTATATGTGTTCAAGCATCATCTTTTTCACTTAACGATGACAATATTGTTGCATGAGATTGTTACATACATATCAACTCTCACATATATGTCACTTTTCAAGCAAGGAATTGGATGGTAAATACCACATGAGCCACACCAAAGTTTTGTCCTGATATGTAAAAAAAATCTTGAATGTGATGATAATTATTCAGACCCCATGATATTTCCAAATGGTGACAAATGAAAACATACATTGCAATGGGAAATGGTCAGTTCCACTTGGAAGAACCTACCCAAACCCATCATAGTCCACACCTCCATCCATCCTATTTGGGCTTTGACTTTACAAACGTTTTCATGGGCCGAACAAGAAGACCGAGGTGTACTCGACGAAAGAGAAAGAAGAATCAAAAAAATCTACACAAAAAAATCTACACCATCTCAAACGCCAACCACACACTCAACGAGTGGAAAGCTCATGGCCTTGAACCTCTGATCCCAACATTATCTGCGACTCCACACCTCCCTCTTCCCGTGCCCTCATCCTCCAGAAACCACACCAAAACCTCACCCTTCGCTCCACCATGGCCTCCATCGCCACCTTCTTGTCTGGAATCCCATCCTCCCTCCCCTCCTCCTCCTCCTCCTCCAAACTAAACCTATCCCCTTCTTCCTCCACCTTCCTCTTCCTCTCCACCAAGACAAGACCTCGGCCGCCCCTCCGGCCACCTACTACTCTCTCGCCTCTCGCCACCGCCGCGACAAGCGGCACCCGGCAGCCCTCCGTCGGCGGCGACGAGCGAGTCCAGCAAGTCCACACCATCGACGAGTTTGACGCCGCCCTCCGCTCCGCCAAGAACAAGCTGGTGGTCGTCGAGTACGCCGCCAGCCACAGCCCCAACAGCCGCCGCATCTACCCGTGCATGGTGGAGCTCAGCCGCACCTGCAGCGACGTCGACTTCCTCCTCGTCATGGGCGACGAGTCCGACGAGACCCGCGCGCTCTGCCGGCGCGAAGGCATCGACAAGGTCCCCCACTTCACCTTCTACAAGGGCATGGAGAAGATCCACGAGGAGGAGGGCATCGGCCCCGAGGAGCTCGTCGGCGACGTGCTCTACTACGGCGACAACCACTCCGGGGTGGTGCAGCTCCACTGCCGGGAGGACGTGGAGGCTCTGATCGACAAGCACCGGGGGGCGGAGGGGAAGCTGGTGGTGCTCGACGTTGGGCTGAAGCACTGCGGGCCGTGCGTGAAGGTGTACCCGACGGTGATCAAGTTGTCGAGGTCCATGGCCGACGCCGTCGTGTTCGCGAGGATGAACGGCGACGAGAACGACAGCTGCATGGAGTTCTTGAAGGACATGGGCGTGGTGGAGGTGCCCACCTTCTTGTTTCTTAGGGATGGGAAGCTCTGTGGGAGGTACGTGGGCTCAGGGAAAGGGGAGCTTATAGGCGAGATCCTTAGATACCAAGGGGTAAGGGTCACTTATTAGAGATTTCTTTGATGAATTAAGCACTGTCATATGGCAAGGGATTCTTCTTCACTGATTTCATACATGGAATATTTATTGAAAGTTCCAGTACGGAATTAATGGTATAGATTCGGTCATGGAGGATTTTGTGTTCCATCAACTCATATGCTCTGTTTCACCAAGTAATTGTTTCTAGAAATTAAATTTCAACTATTTGTTTTCCCGGGTCAGAACAGAGGAATCAATCCTCTCTGTGTCCATTCGGAATTCGAACGAGATTGGTTCCAAAATTCTAGACCATATATTAACACTGGAAATTGAATCAATCTGATCCTATTATAGTAGATTGATGTCGATTCTCGGTTACTCTTAACCTCTTGCTCTTACCACCAAATGCCTGAGGTTCTTTCATTCTCCTAGGGAAAGGGTGGAATTGAGCTTGCCTGCATCGTCTCAGATTCAATAAGACTTAAGATGTCCCCTGTTCTAGTGAGAGAAAAAATACCACAAGTTTCATCTTGGAATGACTCACGTAGAGGGAGAGTTTAAGATGTTGAGAAACAAAAGCGCAAAGAGTTCACCAAAAGTTCAGAAAAATCTCAGAGAACCAAAAGTTTAGAAAGATCAGTATGGTACAATTTTAAGGTGCTAATTCCACAGTTAGTTATGTGAACACCAGGATGCAAGAGGCAAGAAGTCATAAACAATGGCAGTATCACCATCATTACCAACAGCAGAGTTTCAATAGTATGTAATTTATGAGTGTTTTGAACTATATGAGAATAAAAAAAATAAAAAATAAACTTCTTGAGAAATTACAAAAAATTCTTGATTACTGAAATTATTTGAGGATCATACAAAGAAACATTGATGTAAGAACTAAGATCTGATTTGCAAGAAGGTGGGTACTATGTTCTGGTGGAGAGTATCAAGATCCATATTTTATATATATATATATATATATATGCAGAGCATTTGCTTCAGACTCTCCCAATTTCAGACTAAACTTGTTGAAGATATTTCCCCTAATCATTTGGTTCCCTGGAGTAAACATTATAGCTTCTTCCAGCATCTTGATCAGACCAAGCCTGCAAGATTTTAGAATGGGCGACTTACCTTCCGGTCCCAAGCTTGAAGAATGGGAGTAATTCTCATTGATAAGAGGAAGGGCTTGGTAACTCTCCCTCAACAAGAGAGATAGCAATTCTCCCTCCGCTTGGTAATTCTTGCCAGTGGTCTCTTCCATCAAGTGTATACTTTTATTTGAAATTTTTTTTTATCTAGATAAAAGTTGAAAGTACAAATAACATAATGAATCCAGGATTTATAACTCTAAGCTTATACAAGAATGAAGCTCATGTAATTTCTATTTCCAAAGATACAATCTTTGATAACATCTACTGTCAAATAACTGAGAAATGGAAGCATGATACTAGATATTAGATTCCATGTTCCAAACAAATTTAAAATGCTAGTCACCTTTGTAATGGTTAGAGATACCAGCAATACATATGGAATTCATATGAAGTTAAAAGCTTCAATCATTGAGATGGTTATTCACCATTCTGTAAGTTTATTTGATGGTACAAATATAATTAACATGAGATAAGATTAAAAGCCTAACACCTGTATTCTTATTTCTCCCCTTATTTGTGGTATTTGTACTTCAACACATTTAATATCCTATAAAAGACAATTAAATAAGTAGATATTTCTAATCACTTAGTGCTTATAGGCTTACTATCATACTCCCCTTTCGATGGCGAGCAGGCTATTTCTTGTGAGGTCAGTGTTGGCTTCTATTCCGGTCTATCTTATGTCTAATGCAGTTGTTCCTAGGTCACTTATTGAAAAAATGGAGCAAATGATGTGAAACTTCCTTTGGAAAGGGAAGGCTAACTCTAGGAAGGTTCACCTTCACCTTGTGGCTTGGCATAATGTGAGTATACCTTGACAGCAGGGTGGTCTTCTCCTTCTCTCTCTAACAGTGAGAGACATAAAGCATTATTGTCTAAGTAGGTACTAAGTTGATGCTTCAACCTACAAATTTGTGGTCTACGGTTATTAGATGTAAGTATGGACAGTGGACTGAAGGAACCCCCACTTCGGTTTCTAGTAAATGTTGTGCAATTTGGAAAGAACTTTGCAAATATGGGATGCTTGTTTGACAAAACTTACAATGGACTACATGGAATGGTTCTCAGATTGATGTGCTTTCAGATCCATGCTTTGTTTATGTGTTTCTTTTGACATAGTTGTCTTATTGCTGCAAAGGTTTGGGAGTTCGCTCTTACTGACGTGAATTAAAGCTCATTATTATCTTCAACAGTCCAGAGATAAAATTGTGCTATGTTGCTAATTTGTGTACCAGATTTGGTGGGCAAAGGATGAGAGGATCTTTAATGATTTGGCTAAGTCCTCCTTGCCAAACTTACAAAGCTCAAGCTACTCACTGCATGGCTGTTCTTAATACTTTTAGGAATTTTAGGGAAACTGAAACTCCCATTTATACCATCCTTTTGGGCTAACTTGCTTTATATTAAGATCCAATTTGATTGAATTGAATTAAAAAATATTAAAAATAAAATAATTAAATTTTTTGATTGAATTTATATTCATGATGCCTTTGTTTAATTAGCTCTCTAACACATCTTTAATTATCCAAATAGGAGTTCAAGTGAGGAAGTTAGAAGCAATTTAATGCTAACAAACTTATAAGAAATTAGAAAATACCTTTCACGATGATTTTTTATATTTTTATCTAAATTTTTATATTTAAAAATTATTTAGATAATTTAGAAGTTAATTTTAAGTTAAATATCTATTTTTTATTTTTTAAGGTTTTTATCTTTTTGATTTTCTTTAAAAATAAGTATCCCATAAAAACAGGAGAGTTTATTTGTTTTAAAAGATTAGTATCCTACAAAAAGTAAGAAACCTCTTGATTTTAAGAATTTTTTCTATAAATAGAGCTTAATTGAGATCCTTTGATATCAAATCAATAGTCTAAAAGATAAAGATCAGAAAATCAAGAAGGTTAATGAAGCCATCAAAATTTGAAGATTATGATTCTTTAATATCAAATTAGTTGTCTAGAAGATAACATTTAAAAGATCAGGAGGATTAATAAAGTCCTTGAGTGTCAAAATTTCAGAATTAGTTACTAATATTTTTATTTGAAATATATAAATAATCGAACCATAAGTTAAAGTATTTTATAATATTATTCACAATTGCTAAAAAGAAAGTTTTTTAAGTTTTATAATTTTTAATTAGTTGTATGAAAATCTTGAACTAAATAACTTGTTAAGTATTTTATATAGAGAGAGAGATAGACTTGGCTATACCCAAAAGTAGCTAAACCTGGATCCAATCATCTACTCTATCCTTGAATTCATACCGTTCATAAATCCTAAAGATGAAAAGGTAGAAAAGATGGGGTGGCTTTAGAATTCATATAGATCCAAGGATAGGAAGGTAATCGGATTGTGGAGTCTACAAGTTTCTAATCATTTTTACCTTTTCTACCTTTGAGATTTATGATCCGTGTGGATCCAAAGATGAAAAGGGTTACCAAATTTGGGCTTGGCTACATGTAAGTGTAGCCAAATCCAACTCTCTATATATATATATATATATAATAAATATATTTCATATATTCAAGTTTATTGCTAAATTATATTAAAAATTATCTTAAATTTTAATGCCTAATATTTTTTTGAAATTGATATGTATTTGATGTGTAGGAATTTAAAATTGAAAAGTTAATTTCTTGCATATTATATTTATTAAAAATTTGAATGAACTAAGTAGCTCATGGATGGTTGCTTATGTATATTATTGTTATTTTTTATTACAAATTTTTATCATTAGGATTAAGGCTTTCTTATTCTTATTGTCATTATTGTATCGCAAATTTTTATCATGAAGAAGGCAACTTGTGATTTTATTATGAGAATTACACGAGTGTATAGAAATAATTAAAATTATTGATAAGTGAAATATGATTGACCAGTGTAATACTATAAACTCTCGGTGTAACTACGTTTATGGTTGATGATTGATGAGTAATACCAAAACCTACCTTCGTAAACTATAGAGTTATTGTCATAGATATTAAAATGTAAACATAAGTTTTATTATTTCAAAAATCGATATTATTATTTAAAATGTCACGCATTATTGAAACTATTTATAAAAAGTATTATTAAAATATTATTATATTACAAATATATTTTAAATTGCATCATTGTATTTACTCAATTCCTCTAAAAGTGATATTTATCATAATTTTTTTTTTTTTTTCAAAATCCACGATAAGGATGGGATTCGGGGATGTGTTAATGCGTCAATGGCCGAGCTATGTGCGGCCTGGGAAGGGGTTAAATGTGTTGTGATTAAATTCAAAAGCTAGTGGAATATGGTTGGATGAGGATTGCTGAATGTATGTCCTTCTGAGCTGAAATTTAAGCTGCATGCTGGCACGTAGAGATGTGTTCACTCTCGTTACCTTCAAGGAGAAACTCATCTGCTGTGATTGTCGTGTGGGATGGACGAGGTGTGAATTCGGTCGAGGAAACAGCAGTCGTATTGTCGTGTGGTGTTGGATAAACTGATGAGTATGGGATTTTCTAGGAATTAATTAGTTGGAATAGGATGGGAATTACTCTCATGACAATGAGAAGCTTGAGAGGACTGAGGACCGGTGTACAATGAGTCGTGCTGGAATTTATTTTTATTTTTTATATGCTGAATTAACCAAAATAACTCTGAAATATAACTGCTTATGGCTTTTAGAAAGAATATTTTGGTAAAAAAAAAAAAAAAGCTTAAATAAAATACATATTACTATCTTGTGTTTTAAGCATTATCAAGTTGTACTCATATAGTTTCAAATTTTATACTTAACTATTATATGTTTTAAATGTTATCAAATTATATTTAACATATTACACTTAACGATTGTATGCTTTAAATGCTATCAAATTATACTCATATATTTTAAACCTACTTAAGCTTTACTTAATATGTCCAAACTTTTTACATCAAAATATTTGATAATACTTAAAACACATGATAGTTAAGTTTAACATATGAAACTATGCTAGCGTAATTTGATAAAACTTAAAATATATAATGGATAAGTATAACATTTCAAACCACGTAATCAAGGGTGAGAAATGAGTTAGGTAATCCAAGAATCGATAACAATTCGACTTAATTAGATCGAGTTGGTTCGATTTTGAGTCGGTTCTTAGTTCCAAGGATCAACCATAGAATTTTTTTTAAAAAAAAAAATTAAGTTACCTTTAGAATCAAATTAAGGACTAGATATATCTTAAAAGTTATCTACCATCGTTACTAAATATATTTAGTGTTAAATTGATCAATAAATATTATATACATTCTTTTTTTAATTAACATAATTTAAAAAAAAATAGTCATCAGATATTAAAATAGTATCATCTAAAAGAAAAAAGAAAAATTAAATAATACTTATCAATATTGTGAGTATTTTTTAGCATTTTTTATGTGGCTTTTAGCCTCACATCTAATTTTTATAACTAAAAAAAATTAATATATTTAAAATAATAAAAAAGTAAAAAAGATTTGAAGCTAATAAAAAAAAAATCCCATAGGATCTATTATGGAGCTGATCCAAATCGATTCAATTTAATTGAATTGGTTCTGAATCGGTTTTGATTGACCTATTTAATTAGATACATGATTATCCTTAAATATAATTTAATAATACTTATATGATAGCAATTTATATTTTATTTTTTTAAAAAAAATATTATTCATGTGTATGTATTAAAGTAATATGTTAGTTATTTTGTTAGATTTAACTGATTCCATGTAATAAAATATCAAAAATATAATATCTTTTAAATATAAAAAAATTAAATTATAATAGTTAAAAGATTAAGAATAAAAATAAATTTTGAGTAAATATTTGAAAGCTAAAAAGTAATATTTTTTTTATTTATTTATGCCTATTTTTTTTTTGTCAATGGCTAATTAGAAGTAACAATAGTGCCACAAATTATTTCATGGTTTGGTATTATTAATCAAAGACATTTGAACACTCCCATAAAGGTGAGTTAATCCTGTTGGAATTACTTGTTAAATTTATTTTATTGCAAAATTATTCTCTAATATAATTAAATTTTGATGAAAATTTTATGTTAAAAAAAAAAAAAAGCATAAAATTATAAGAGGAATCATCTGCATAAATATCGGACAACCATTTAACTCCATGAATACTCGGAAAAGCCACCAGAAGAACGGGGAATTTGGATGCCAAGTCAGTGCTTCTTTGGAAAAGCAAAGGATTGGACGTATCGTTGTTCATCGCTTCGTTTTTTTTTTTTTTTTTTTTTTTTTTTTCAATTGTGAATCAAACGAGAGTCAGGATTTTATGGGGTTTTTAAAGGCAGAACGGCACGAGGAAGATGCCAGGCATTATAATTCAAAGTATAACATAAAATAGTGTATAAGATAAGTCATTATAATTCAAAATGGCATTCATTATAATCTAAAATATAAAATAAAATGGCATTTATCCAAGATAAATTATTATAATCCAAAATAGTAGCACATTAATATCGAAACACCATCAAAGTTCTTCATTGCTCCAAAATATAATCCAAAATGGCATTAAAACATTAACCATTGTGGAACAAAATGAAGTTACATATTTAAACAAAAATCTAAACAAGTCATCATAAAAGTTCATGGTGTTCAGTTCGTATTAACTAACTTTGCAATACAATTGCTAGTCTTATGTGATACCCATCTTCTTCCTCGACCAACCTACCCTGATATCATCATCACATGTAAAAGATCTCTTAACAAAATAATCGTTATCTTTGAGAAAGTCAAAGTATTTTTGGATTAAATCAAAGAATCTTACAAAAAAAATATAATTCAGAGTACAGTCGAATAAAGAAAAATAATTTATATAATCAATCTCAACTAATTTAAAATTAATACTTTATTATTATTGTCATCATAATCTTTAAGAAAGACAAGTGCCTTCACAACCTTTTATTTATCTAATTCTAATATTCTCTTTCATACTTTTAGTATCACCTCCACTTGCTCTCTCTTTCTAAAACAATTCATGAGTATCTTCTAAGAAATGAAATTCTTTATCATGCGCAAGTTTATAATTGGGCTTTACCTATAATATATTTCTACTTTATTATCCTTATAAACTAATAAAAAATTATTTATAAATATCAAATAAAATAACTTTATAAGGTATTCACCTATATAACATTTTTTTTCAGACTTTTGGCATAGCTTCAATATTTTTTTGTAACATCATTCTAGACAAAACTACTACTTTTTTTCAAAAGCTCAATTACTAAATAATTTGCACCAATAATAATAACACCAAATAAAATATTAGTGGTTCCAAATGCCACTAAAAATATCATAAATATTGGGAAAAACCTCACTAATAATTTTCTTTCTAACAATTACAAATGCTGATAACAAACTTGACATCCAAAAATACTATAAAAGATCCAAGTTAAATACCCAAAACCTCCAACCAAAGCATTTAATCCCTTGCATTACTAAATGCTGGCCTTCCTAACATTTATAAATGATGACCTAAAATCTAGAAAAATTATCAGTAAATAAGCATGTAAAATGCCACCAAAAGAATCTCCCACATTTCTAAATGTGGCCAGATAGATGGTATTTAAATAAAATTACCAATTTTTATAGATTTATGGACATCAATAAATGTAGGTCAAATTTTACAATCGAAAAAGAAAAAACCATCTAAAGGGCCATTTAAAGTAGTAAATCCTTTGTAATAAATGTGGTGACATAATCCTCTCCACTGAATTAGCTGGCACTTATCCACTAATTTTAGAGGATATCATAAGTAGCATTTTTTTTAGCTTGTCTTAATACTTTGTAATTGATGGAAATTCCATTATTTCTAGTAGTGACATTGGTAGCTTCTTCTTCTTTTCTTTTTTTTTTTTCTTTTTAACTTCTTGCCAATTGTTCTAATTGTGTATTTTTTAAAGGTTCCCTTATAAAGTTAAAAAAAAAAATTACAATTGATCCTCTAATTATGATTTAATTTATATTTCACTAATGTTATTTAAATAACCATTAAAGTTAATAAAAAAAGTGACCATATGACTTTCATATGATCATTCTTTAGGAACTTTAAATAAGATTTAATTAAATTGATATATGTTGTCTTATAATTATTATTATTTTTGCATATCTTGATTCACTCTTAGACCATAAATAAGTTTTAATTAAATCAACTTTGATTAAATCGAAATCTATTATTTTATGATTGTTTTTGACATTTATTGATTTACTCTTAGGGCTAAATGTAGACCGGCTCAGGTTTGATTAGATTGGATCGGATCACACCTTTACTTGAGCCCAACTTAATCTTTTTTTTTCTTTTTTTTTTTTTTGGGGTTTCGGGTTAGGTTAGGATCCAAAAATTATTTCAAAACTTAGGTTCAAATACAAACCTAAGTTTAGTCTAAGCTTAAAGTCAAGTCTAACTCAAATTTCATGAGCAAACTTTAGGCTCAAGCCTTTTCTTTCTTTTCTTTCAAACCCTTTCTTTTCTTTCAAACCCTTGCTCTTAGTCCCATCAATCTGAAGCTCCAAAATTAGCCGAAAAAGACCCAAAACCCATCTTTCCGATTTGGAGTTCAAAAAATTGGATGTCATGGTGAAGCACTCCGTCAGCAACGATAATGGCCCTAAAGCCGATATCTATACAGAGATGATGATGTGAACTGATGAATGAACCATCTTCGTCATCATGTGTAGCACAGGAGGCATGAGAGTTGAGCCGTCCACGGAACTACACCATCATGGGACGGACGGAGCATTCCTTCTCATCCTCTGTCATCGTCCTAATGGGGCCTTTGGATCAATCTGAGCTCACTTTTAGCACTATTCATTCTTCGATGATTATATGACAGCCATATGATTACTTTTCTATTAATTAATTTTAGAATCAATTTAAATGGTAGTGATAAAGTAAAATTAAATCATAATTAGAAGATTAATTATAATTTTTTAAAGTTTAAAAGGAAGCGTAAATATGTGCACCATAGTTCAAAAGACCAAGTAGAATTATAGCTCTTTTTCTTATTTTTATTCGTGATAAATATACCTTTATAGGTACATTGGTGAGGGTAAAAATAAAAAGAAAAAAAATAAAATACTAATCGAGTAGGAAAAAAAATAAAAAGGACTATTGTGATGAAACAATTATTTTTTTTTAACGGAATTAGAAACCTTATAGAATAAAATTTTAATCTATGTTTTATTTCACCCCTCCTCCTAATTTAATATATGCAAAGCATCCGATCTCAATAATATATAACAACAGCCTTCAATTTAAAACGTGATATTCGAGACATTGGTTATCCCGTAGCGCATGACATTATATGCCGTCCTTGTTATTCCGGATAAATTTTAAACCCCACGCTCGCACCCGGCCATGTGCTCTCACAGCGTGCAAAGTCCTCGGATTCCAATCGAACCACGACATTCCCGTCTCCCCCCCACCCCACCAATTGCTATACAAAAGCCCCTTAAACTTTAAACAAATACGAAGGCACGGACTAAGCCATTATAAAAAACCAAAGAAGGGAAGGATAAGTCCCCCACCACTCCACAACGCTCCCTAATCTTATCCCCCAAGTCTGCGTTAAATTAAACAAAATTAATTAAATTAATCCGTCCAACATGCTAGCACGTGTGTGACACCAGAAGGAAGCCGCTTGGAATCCCCCATCTGGTTTTGTGGTTATCCGTTATCCGTTATCCTAGAACGCGTTTAGTGGAAGGAGAGATATTCATGAAATCTAGGATTCCCAAAATGAAATAATAGCAGAATAGCAAGCATATCCTGGAATCATTTAGGAAATTATACCCTGATAATGGCCTATTATTTGAGTAAAGTTTAGGAGAAAATATTCTCTAGGGGCATGCCAGGCCTGTTATACACCCTAAGCCGGATAGCAAGACTCAGAGAGCAACAAACATAGTTTGGATCCTTGAATTTAAAGTCCTTATTAAAATTTACTCCTCTAGAATGTTGCATCCTTAATATTCTGATGGAATAACTACTAGTTGATATATTTATAATAAGATGGCACGTTAGCTAGTTCATTAGCTTTAAGTAATTCCATGTAATAAGATATTAAGAATACAGTATTCTTAAAATATGAGAGATTAAATTGTAACAATTGAAAGTTTGAGCGTTAAAATAAATTTTAGATGAAAGTTAGAGAATAAAAAGAATACTTTAGCTTAAAGTTTTTATCCTTTATTTTTGTCTATTATTTTTCAATGGCTAAATTAGAAGCAATAATAATGGCATAAATTATGACCATATTTTGGATAAGGATATTGAATGTAAGAATTTAAAATTTTTTAAAATTTTACTAAATTTTATTATATAGGATTACTAGTTAAAGAGGAGAGAGAGAGAGAGAGAGAGAGAGGGAGCATTTGATACTTTGGTATGCATTGGAATCCTTACAAAAATATTAAAAAATAAATTTAGATAAAAATCTACATTGAAATGCTCGCCAAACTTATTTCATTCTTAAATTACCTTTCGAACTAATTAAATTTTTGATAGAAACCCGCAAGAGTTGTTGGCATATTAAATTAGAACATTTTTTAATTTCATAATTTTTTAAGAAAAAATATGATTTTAAAATCAAGTTAAATAAAGAAAAAAAGAAATCGTACTCATTTTATTAGTTTTAAAATTAAAAGTTTATTGTTGACGGATTTCATGAACTCTAATTCTAAATGTGACTTATAAAACTTTACAGACAACCATTTAACTTTTAAGACACTTCTGCTCCTATCCGTACATCAAGACAAAAGGCCAGAATTGTCCTGAAACCATTGCCCAAGAAGAACGAGGAATTTGGATAGGTTGTCACACAAATGGTTTCCTCCTGCCTTGGATGATGGAAAGCGATGATCACAATAGCAAAAACAGGAAGAACTGGACGTGTCCTCATCTGTCGTTTTTTTTTTTTTTCTCTTAATTTTAATGTCAATCCAACGAGGTCCAGGATTTTTTTGGGTGCGAGACATCCGCCCTACGACGCCGGGAAGCGTCCACCGGAAACGGCGTGAAATCTCGCTTCACGCGTGAACGGTTATCTGCGGGCTTGATAAATCCAAATTAATTTGGCCCTTTTTTAAATTTTCCTCCGGAGATATTCCCTGCATCACGAGGGATCTCAGCCGTCCAATATGGTCATCACCGTTGGATGGGCTGCTTCTAGAAGCCATCTCCACATGCGTCCACGCGTTAGCTTGAGCCCGAAGGATGGGAAGAGGAGGTGCCACCGCCCTGGCGCGTGACCGTCACACGTGGCCGTGTCAGACGACACGAGATTCAAAAAAAAAAAAAAAAAAAAAAAACTTTCCAAAAAGTCCGGCTTTCCTCGTGGGCCCCACCTCGTGACTCCCACGCCTACGCCCTCCGCTGGCCAACTATCCCAGCCCACCATGTTCAACCAAAAAAAAAATAGGGATAATAATGCAGCAACGTTATGCGACACCGCTTTTCACACCCAAAGCATTCCCGCCTGACATGGCAAAGCCTCATTGCTCTCCCGTCTGATTCTAATCGTAAAAATTGGAGCCACGTAAGCTGTACGATGCACTGCTGAGCTCGTGGTGCTGCGTACGATAAGAATCCGTCCTGAGATTTTTGAAAAAAAGGGAGCGGAATGTACGTTAAAAATAATAATAATAATAAAAAAAAATATATATATATAAGCTGGATACGGTAAGCCAGATCTCGGTCCCGTGCGTCGCCAGACCATATTAAACTCCGCTCACTGTCAAGAGCTAGCCTCGATCAAGGAGGACAGGAGTTTGCGTGCGGGCCCATGATTGATTGATTCTGCGATCCCGCCGGACCATCTTACCGAGAAATCTTCCACATAAGTAAATCCAAAAGAGTCCCTGTTGCGCAGTTCTGCCTCTGTTTCTGGATCGGAGGGGGACGGGGAAAAGAGAAGGGAGAAAGGAGAGAGAAATCGCCGGCGGCAATGGAGACGGTGGCGGTAGTGTGGACGGTGGCGCTGGTGGCGGCGGGGCTGATCTACTGGTTTGTGTGGGTGATGGGGGCGGCGGAGGTGAAGGGGAAGCGGGCGGTGGACCTGAAGATGGGATCCATCACGCGGGACAAGGTCGAGGACAAGTACAACCAGTATTGGTCCTTCTTCCGGCGCCCCAAGGAGACCGCCGAGGCCTCGTCGGAGAAGGTCCCCGCCTTCGTCGACACGTTCTATAATCTTGTGACGGACATCTACGAGTGGGGCTGGGGCCAGAGCTTCCACTTCTCGCCCTCCATCCCCGGCCGCTCCCACCGGGACGCGACCCGCCTCCACGAGGAGCGCGTGGTCGACCTCCTCGGCGCCCGCCCCGGCCAGCGCGTTCTCGACGTCGGCTGTGGCGTCGGTGGGCCCATGCGCGCCATCGCCGCCCGCTCCGGCGCCCACGTCGTCGGCATCACCATCAACGATTACCAGGTCGGCCGCGCCCGCGCCCACAACAAGAAGTCTGGCCTGGACTCCATCTGCGAGGTCGTATGCGGCAACTTCCTCGAGATGCCGTTCTCGGACTCCTCCTTCGACAGCGCCTACTCCATCGAGGCCACCTGCCACGCCCCGCGTCTCGAGGACGTCTACGCCGAGGTCTTCCGCGTCCTCAAGCCGGGGACCCTCTACGTCTCCTACGAGTGGGTCACCACCGCGCTCTACCGCGCCGACGACCCCGAACACGTCGAGACCATCCACGGGATCGAGAGGGGGGACGCGCTTCCGGGCTTGCGGGCGCACGACGAGATCGCGGCCACCGCGCGGAAGGTGGGCTTCGAGGTGCTCGACGAGAGGGATCTGGCGAAGCCCCCCGCGGGGCCGTGGTGGACGCGGCTCAAGATGGGGAGGATCGCCTACTGGCGGAACCACCTCCTGGTCTCGGTCCTCACCCTCCTCCGGATCGCGCCCAAAGGCGTCGTCGACGTCCACGAGATGCTCTACGAGACGGCGCGCCACCTCTCGCACGGCGGCGAGACCGGCATCTTCACCCCCATGCACATGATCCTCTGCCGGAAGCCTTTCGTCACCGCCGTCCACGAAGAATCTTCTTCTTAGTCCCACCCCCACCCCACCCCACCCGACCTTTGGAGGTAGACTTTGTAGCAAGTTTCATCCTTTCTTGTTTTATTTCTTTTCTAATTTTATTTTATTTTTCTAAAACTTTCTGAAGTTATCTATCTTATGCCATTAGAACAAGAAGAAGAAGAAGAAGAATTGAATCGGACTTTTTTTTTTTTTTTTTTTTGTTCTTTTCCTTAACAAAAATAGTGCGTTAGATTTATTTCTCTCTCCAGCTGGTGTGGTGAATGAACTGGCTACCACTCCGAATCTCCCACTTTGTTGATTGATTTGAATGACAGTAATGCCCTTTTTTTTTTTTTATATATAGAAGGTTGTAATTATTGGTCTTATCTTATGCGACTGTCCTCGTTCTCCGAATCGGACGGTGGAGGACGGGTGGATTCATATATTATAAATGAGAAACATGGGGTAGGTGTCAGGGGTGGTGGCCGGTGGGTTGGCGTGGGTGTCGGCTTGCGTTGGATTTGAGCGGTTGGCGGTGCTGCTGGGTGAAGCACGTGAAAAGATCGGAGACAAGGCCCAAAAGTTACTTACATCTCTCTCTCTCTCTCTCTCTCTCTCTCTCCTCTCTTCGATAGGAGGTGGGGAGGTCTACTTATAAACAAATAATGAGAAGTTGTTCGAAATTATTAGTAGCGAATTGCTCCTTCCTCCGGTGAAGGACTTGGTTGTAGCTGTTTGCGTTAATGCGCAGTGCATATTCCCTTATTAATTGCTTGTGGGAATGTGGGTTGCTGCCACTGGCCTGGTCTTGAGCTTTGTGACCGGAGACTAGTATTAAATCGCTCGTAAATAAACCAGGAAAGGAGGACATGTCTTCAATGATTTACTTTACCTGCTGGTGGTGGGCCGGTTGGACTGCAGATTTACTCTGTCTTTTATATATATATATATATATATTAATATCTCCCCTTGCTATAATGGATTTGATCGGATCTTCATCCATCCTCCCTCTCATTTTTTTTTTTCTTTTTAATTACAGTGCAATTAATAGTAGGGTAAATGATAGAACAAATCTGTTTAGATCACCCAAAATATTACCACTGTGGGAGATGAGTTTGAGGATTTGTTATTGGAATCTCTCATAAATGTCTGTTAGCTTTATTAATCTTTGGATACATCTCTTTTGTGTCTTCTGGGGTAGATGACAAAGTTAAGGGACCCTTATCTCATGCGTAGTTAAGATTCAATTAGTAAAAGCTAGTAGAGGGTTTGTACAATAAGAGAAGTTTATAAGGGTTAATTAATGCACAAATATGGGAGATTTCATGGACTAATCATCACAAACATGTTGTAGAATAATATTACTGTTGTCCAAATCATTGGTTGCTTTATAAAAAAATCATTTTTTGAGAATGTTATGAATTTTCCCTCAAAAAAAAAAAGAGGAAAATGTTATGATTTTTTTTTAGGAGGAAAATCTTTAAATATATTATTTTATTAAGGGAACGACATTGTTCCCCAAATTGTCATAAAAATATCTAAGGAGAGACCCTATGACAGCGATCCAAGGTGGGCTTGGAGACATTATCAACTCTTTATGATAGAAAAAGAATGGACAAGGACAGCCAATGAAATTTGAGCCTAGATAAAGTTTGAGAAGACTACTGAATAATGCTTTAAGAGTGGAGCACCCTATCTATCACTATATACAAAGACAAACCTGTATTCCCCCAATGTAGGAAGGGATTTAGGGTATGCTCACTATGCACCTCTTGGGTAGGTGCATAGTTCCCACGAATCCAGTGATTAAGTCATCTCCAAGCAAACCCTAAGATGCTATATCTTGGCTAAAATGCTATGTCTTGGGCTTTAATAGCGTTGAGGCTTGCCAAGGAGTAAGATTAAGGGGTCTTGAACCTTACATAATCACTTTGATTTTTCTTTACACTACATCTTGACTAATGATCTTTTGATTCGGTGGCATCATAGGTTATGGGCCATGTGGTGGATTAGATTATAACACGTGAGGCGCACAAGCTAGATGGGCAGTAGTATTGTAGACACAAATCTCATTGGCCGACTCGTAGGCTAAATAGAAAATAATGTTGGTAGTAGTGATAGAATTGGTAGAGCAAGTTGATCGACAAAATCTTAAAGGTTGAAAGATGTTATTCTACCATACCTCACAGGATAGGACTCATAATATGTTATTTTAAGATAGCTCACAAGATAGGATTCATTAGAAGGGCTAGATCGGCAAGGAATATTTAATCGCATAGTGAGAGAGCTATACCATGAGAGTTGTGTAGAAAAGAAGATGTGTGAGCGTCACGGAGTCACGATTAAGATGGTTCAGGATATATTTATAATTTGATTATATAAATGCTCAATTAAACTAATTTATCTTTATTCTTTTTTTTTCTTGGCTTAATTTAATCTATCCTTGGGATAGATATAACATGGCTTCTCTCAATCTAACCCTTCCCACCCTTCTTTCAATCGGTGTTATTACGGTAGTTTTTGAAGGTTAAAGTAGCAGCACTATGATTTATTTATCTATTTTTATTTCCAATTCTTTCAATGGCACACGTATATAGCAAACACAATCAATTGTAGGCCAATATACCATCACTCTGACGTTAGTGAAGAACGTGCCTTCAATCCATCAGATTCTTCTAGAGAGAAAAAAAAATACATGAACAATTCCTAAAAAAAAAGAAAAAATATTTAATAAGTATGCAACAATTAAGCTAAAATAAACAAGAGAAAAGAGGTATCACCAAATTTATTATCAAGAAGATAGTCTTCATTAAATTCAGATCAATCAATTATATGCTAACTCTTGTAATAACAAGAGATAAGAAAGAAAACAAATAAAAAAAGAAAGTCAAGGAAGTTTTTTTTGACGATGGACCGACTCAACCGAACTTGCTTGCTTTCTCTGTCCTTGAAAGAGACTCTTTGGAGGATTTCCATGGCTTAAACTTTTCTTTGCTCAAGACCTATTTGGATCTTAAATGGGATCTTGGGCTTGGATATGTAGATCTATGGGAATAGGGAAAGAGAAAAGAAAAGAAGAGGATAGGCAAGAGTTAAATATAAGGGAGATTTCGAGTCAAAATGATGGATTAAATTGAAGGCAATTAAGCAACTACAAGAGAGATTAGAGTAAGGGATCCAATTCTCTAATTGACGTGAATTTTTTGAATTGGAGATGGTTGAGATAATGCCTAGTAGCATCCATGTATTAGCTAGAGGAAGCCATATATCAAGGGCTTGATTTGATAGTTTGGATAACCTCTTCCAAATCTAATAGCATGAATGGATGCTTCATCTTGATATTAAAGGAAAAAAAAAGGTAGATTTGGCTAAATTTAAATATAGCTAAGTTTAGGATCCGATCATCTTTTATACCTTTGGATCCACACGAATGTAGGAGCCACCTTATTTTTTTAATTTTTTTTTATCTTTAGGATTCGTAAACTATGTAAATCTAAAAATGAGGGAGACGACTGAATCTAAGTTTTAGCTACACTCAAATATAGCCAAGTCTACCTTTTAAAGAAAAACTTTATTAAAGCTTTAAAAAAAGATATATATGATATTCTCATCCTTTTCCATTTTTTAGTGATTTTTGAGTGGATTTTTAAAGCTTTTTTGAATTAATTAGCGGGTAGAGATGTCCAATAAATATGAAATTTAAATTATAATTAGAATATATTGGCACTTTAGGAGGCCATGATTCAATTTTGTAATCAATTTAAGTTGGTTTGATTAAGTTTTTAAGCCATCAAATTTAGAGTAAAAAGTGACTAAGTTGGGCTAAATAAAGGTGTAAAAACAGGCTGTGCTGATCCAGGCTCGGTATAGCTCGGCACGAGATAGGCCATGCCAGGCATGACACGACTGCTATAGTAGCTGTGCCTGACATAGCACAACCCATCTTGCAGGCCATGCTAGGCTGCCCCCTAAGGCTCGTGGGCCATGCTATAATAGTATGACTCGCAGGCTGGCATGTAGGCTGGCCAGTTAGGCATGACAAGTCCAGCATGCGGGCCTGACATGCCAGGCTTGTTAGGCCAGCTCGCGTAATGGCATGCAGGCTGGCCCACTGGGATGGCATGCTTGGCATGGCCACCGGGCATGTGTTTGGCATGCCAAGCCCAGTTGGAAAAAGGTGAAATTGCCCTTTCCAAAATACCTTCTATAATAGTAAAAATGGCTAGTTTTTAAGGATATTTTGGTCTTTTGGTGAAGAAGACCTATTTACCCTTTTCAACGACCATTAACAACTAGTTTTCAAAATTATTTGGGCCATTTGGAAGTTCTCAACATTTATAAATAGGCCCCAACCCTTCTTCCTCACCCCACACCAAACCATAAGCACTGTAAACCTTTTTAAAGTTCTCCTAAACTTTCAAAAGCTCTTCAAAGCTCTCATAAGCCCTTCTCATCTTCCTACAAGTCCTCCAAAGTTTCTGAAGCTATCTTTATTTTTTTCTACTTTCTAGTTAGCTATTCTAATCTCTCTCTAGTCTCTATTTTTATTCTCTGTCCTCTATAATCGACAATATCTAGTGCTGGTAGCTCTCGCCAATCTCGCAGCTAAATGTTCGAGTTCAATGTCAACACGATGGAATATAGGATACACTAGTCATAAACCGAACTTAATGTCCCTGAGCCCACTGTTGCCACTAGTGCTGCATCAACGATCGTCAGCCCTAGAGCTAGACCTAGGGCCTCTACAGTTTGGCAGCCCTTCATTAGCAAGGATATCATTGGCAAGGGGATTCGTGTAGTCTGTAAAATCTGTAAGAAGAACTACAGTTGTAACACTTCCGAGGAAATCAGTTACCTAGCTTGACACCGAAAGAAACATGAGAGTGTAACACCTGAGTCACCTAAATTCATATTAAAATTACCTAGGAAGGTAAGTTAGAAAAATTTTCTTATTCTTAATATTATATTATATTATGAGTCAGCATAATGGGCCGGTATTCGAGCCGGCATGCGGTACAACACGTGGGCTGGCACAGCTTGTGTGCTAGGCACAGCATGGCTCGGCCTACCTCGGGTCGGGCCTGTTGGCCATGCTGGGTTGATCCCCATCACTGGTGGGTCGTGTTAGCACGGCCCATGTGCTATAGTGGGCCTTGCCGATATGGCATGGCGATCCACAGACCGATCATTGTAATGAGCTGAGCTGGCCCGTTTGTCATCTCTAGACCTAAATAGCCTATTTTTTTGAAAATTGATCAGATTGAGAGTGGTGAGGTCTAATTAGATCCTCAAATCACGAGACAAGATAGGTAGAAAGTAGATTAGAGAAAATTAGATTAGGGTAGTAAATTATGTTAGATTTGATGAATTTGGCTTAGCCTATTTGATTTAATAGGTAAAATTAGTAAGGATCTTATTTAATCATTTGCAATTGATCTTTTGCGGATGAAATGTGAGGAAGTGTATGGATTGAGTTTGAGGAGAAGTGGAGTGGTAGAAACTTGACGAAAATTGGTAGATCGGTGTTTAGAATCAAGAAAAGTATGTCATTCCTGCAATTAGATGTAATTTGGTTCAATTTAAGGGTGCAATTGGTTAATTGAGAGTGGAATAGAGTATACAATAACCAATTTAAGGCTACTTGAAATAAGAAAAGGGGACCAGTAAGATGAAAATCCACTAAAATCAAGGAGTTTTAAAATTAGGATCATGATCATCCATTGATTTAAGGCCTTGGAGCCTTTGTAGGAGATGCTCAAGGTTGTCTACATGATACCTTCTTCTAGACATGCCTTAGATATATTTAGATGTTTTTCTTTAATGACTTAATTAAACTTTCAAACCCTCCTTATATCCAATTAAAACCTCAATTTTGCCACCCTTCACCCTTAGATTCCCTTTTCTTCTAACAAAATCTCTAATCCCCAATCCTTCGCTCTCTTTACTCTCTATCCATGAAAAGAGGGGATGAACGAATCCCCCTCTATCTATTACCCCCTTATACTTCAAAGATTGAATTCTCTTCTAACCCTTGTCCTTTCCTCCATTTCTCAAATCTATTTATGCAAAAACACTCTCAAAAGAATGTATATATTTTTTTATTTTAGCCATCTTCCTCTTCAATCCTCTCATCTCTTCTCTTAATTGATAAGGGAATACTACATCAAATTAATCTATACATCTAGATCTTAGATGTTATCGTCCTATCTCTTAAATCCTTCTCATCTCTTTTTACTAAAAACTTAGTAATCAAACACTTAAAGAGTACAAAGCATACACTTTCTCTTCATCTAAGTCATTAAATTAAGCTAAATCACTGAGCATCCTCCTGCTCCCTAAGCTAATAGAAGCTGGCCATCCAACCATTTGATAGTCATTATATCTAGAGCTACACTTTCTCTCAATTAATCCTAGTTATTAAACCCCTCACTCTCCTCAAATTGATCCTAATTTTGTTTTCTTTCTTTCTTTCTTTTTTATTTTTTCCTCGTGATTTCCTAAGTAATTCTATTATTGGAGACCGATGTGGTAGTGTAATATGTTGTTCAAGATGTTTAAGGGCATGGAAAAGATGAAGCATGGCAAGAGGCATACATGACCAACATAGCTAGCAATGGTGTGTAAGAATGGAGAAGATAGGCCCAAAGATATGATGGCTGTGAATTTAAAATATATGCATGATGACCCAACACTGTTGATAGTGCTGTCAGACGTGTCTTCTCTGCTAGTTGGGTCAGAGGTATAGTGAAAAAAAAAAAAGAGTCAACTTGCTTGAATTTTGAAGCTATAGTCCTACTGTTTTATACTGTGTGATGAAGCTTTCTGTTCAGTTGGGAGGAGTTGGAAGGGTCTCCTTATTTCATTTGTCTAAGCCTTGGTGTCATTTGTGTTCCTGCCTTTCTTCTTCACTCTCCTTCTTCCATATCTCTCTTTCTTGATTTCATTTGTCGTCTAATGCAGAGTGTTTTGCTATTGTTTTGCTTAAGAACTTCCTCAACAAGATCAAATTCAATCTTTTGCTTGGATATAGCCCTTATAGCACAATAATCTTTAATATCTCTTTCCATGGCCTTCTAGTTGGCTTTTCATGGATTTCAGACTAATATTTTCATTAGAAATTTAAAGTCATCATTATCAAGCCATATTTCACCTAACTATGAACTAAATTTATTTGGCAAGATAGAAAAGATTTGGTATATTGCACATCCTAATCAAAGTAACACTTCAATTAGCTTTCTTTGGTTGGTACCCAATCAAGCTATTGCAATCACTCTCCCTCAATTTTAGGTATAGAAATCCACACAAGTTTTGGTAGTCACTCTCCCTCAATTTTAGCAATAGAAATCCCAACCTCAAGCTAAATAATATAAGCTTATTTTGTATTCAACTATACCACCATTCTTTGGTCTATCACGCATGCCCTATTGGCTCAATTATCATGCATTGTCTTCTTTTATGTGCTTCTTTCTTTTTTATCCTTTCAAGCCTCATTAATTTTTCTTTCAAGCTTGAAGGTTATGATTTATAAACTAATAATGCAACAACTCAGGATTTTATTTAAAAAATCTAAATAGAAACTATTATTTAAGCTCCTTAATTTTATACAAATACTTAGGATCTTTCTAATATATAACCAACATGGGTCTAAATACTTGTTAGCATGGGTTCAAGCTCTAACATTCTTGCTAAGCTAAAAATTTATATTTAAATTTACATTTAAATCTAATTAAGTTTAATCATAAATACAGAACCCATTTGTAGTGTACCTTAGTTCGTATCAACCGCAGACTGAGTTTGTTCATATATTATTTCTATTACATCTCATACTACCAACTGTGCCGAACATATAACACAATCGATTTTACCTTATAAATTATGTAAGGTCTAATTTTTTTTAAATATTTTATCAATTGCTGGTACATTAAAATTCAATTAAACATCATTAGCTTATAAGGCTTCTAAAATATGCAATTACAAAAGTTGGTAGCAGATCTTTATCTTCTAATACCTCACTTTAGCTTGATTATAAAATAGATAGAAAAAAAAATCAGACTTGCATAATTTTTAGGGTTATACTTTGTAGTTATGTGGCTGTGTCATTGTTTAACCTAGTTAGTAGGTTGAGGCATGGCAAAAAACTAATAAGTTGATACAAATTTAACTTGCTCTATTCCATTTCTTATTGGATTAACTGAAAGATATGTGAGGTTTAGAATGAATCCATGCTCGATACGAGCAATTCAATGGGCTGGAAAGCCATTTGATTCACAAATTCGAATCATCCAAATTCAAGCCATTATGTGCACCGAGTCCTTTACATCCTCATGAAAAGGACTTGCCTTCCCTTCACCATGGAAATTAGAAGAAGTTGATCATCTTCGTAGTCACAAATTTGGCATTCGGGTATATGTTTCAAGGTTAAGATTTGTAAGTTGATAAAAATTGTAATAAAAAATCTTTCTCGAAGAAAAGAAAAAGAAGAAACCCTGTGTTGCCAATTAGATTGAGCCTCAATACACACATTTGAAGCATCAAAAGCCATGGTTGGAGGGAAGAGCACTTCCGCCACAAGGATATACGAGAGAGATTACAATGCATTAAGAGGAAGAAGATTATAGAGTCTTCGATCCAAAACAAAGAGGATCCAAAATCCAGGCATTAATGCAGCCAAGGGAGTAGGAAGAGGTCTCCTGCACTAATGCAATCAATCATTGAACCAATCATATAATCGAACCCTCTGGATCCTGTACACATCCCAAATTTCCATCCACTGCCGAGAAGCTCCTTTCAACAAAGAATCCAATTGAATTAGTTTGTCACCAGTGATTTAGCTAAATAGCTTGAGTGCATTCTAAGCCTGTCCCTTTATCCAACGTGCAAGCCACAGCAAGGCCATCACCATCGCTCCCTCTCATGAGCTCAGCACGGTAACGGCTAGGGACGCACCACCGTTCAGACACCAACGTTTTAAGCCCAGTCAATGCCCCAAAGAAAGGCTAACCGACCGTTCGTTTCTTAGAGTAATGCCTACCTGTTTCCCTTGGTACCACTTCAATTTCCTATTTATCAGGAGCAGTTTCAAGCACTACTCAGCGCCTCTCACCTTCCCAAACTTAGCTGAAGAGTTTCTAAGCTAGAGAGAGAGAGAGAGAGAGAGAGAGAGAGAGAGATGAAGGAGGATCTGAGAGAGTTGGGTCACTTGTTTGCATGTGTCTTCCTCTTCTACTTCTCTGTTTTCATGGTGATTCCATCGATCACAGACATCACCCTGGAGGCTCTGTGCCCCGGCAAGGACCAGTGCTCGCTGGCAATCTATCTCAGTGGCTTCCAACAAGTGGTAAACTTCACTCTCTTGGCTCTCTTCTTCCCCCAAGATTGATTCTTTTCTCTTTAGCTTTTCTTTCTTGTAATACTCCAAAACCATTGCAGAATGGTACCACAGTTAAAATAACATTTTAACTTCATAGTACTGTTTACTACGTACTGATGCGATGATCTTATCTGTAGTTTTAATATTTAATTGCCTCCAATAATATTTTAATGTAAAAATCTTCTATTATCTTTGGGAAACTGATATGCATTGAGAGACATCATGGTGGTCTTAGACATCCTCAGATACTCCATTAAATCACCTTCAATATATTTATATAAATGTGTGTGTGTGTGTGAAGAAAGAAAAATAAAAATGAGTGAGAAAGAGAGAGAGAGAGAGAGAAGAAAGAAAAAAAAAAAAAGAGGTAGTAACTTTACCTTGCATGCCCACATCATGAACCAAAGTTCTGGATTGAGTGGCTTGGTCCAAAGTGGATTCCATGACACACCTTGCAATGGAGATTGTGGAGGGTATGGTTCTGTTTGGTAGTAGGCCTACTGAAAGAATGGTTGGAGAGCACAGCAGCAGCCCAACTAACATTCTACTGCAGTTTTGGTGGACTCTAAGGTTTAGAATTTTTAGCATCTGAGCTGATTGATAACCTGCCCCTTGAAAGTGATAATTTGACTTTAGCAAAGCTATGAAATTGACATCTACCTTTCTAGATCACTTTCGGTAAATCTTTTAGCAAGAAATTCACCATTGTCTCTGTAACATTCACTATAGAATGATAGAATGTGGATAACTGCTGTGAATTCACATTTCAACTACTGCTTTTAAGAAGATATTATATTTCAAAACTATTTGGCATGACAATTATAAAGTAAATTTCTGTCACAATCACATAGCTCCTCTTACACTCCAACACATTTTTCATAGAATCTTCCGTCAAGAGGTTGCCCACCACTCAAGCACAGGACTCTGACCATCTCACATGTAATCTTGAAATATTAGATATATAATTTGATTGTCCAGCATAGTTCTAGTTGCGTACACATCTGCAATGAAGAAGCTTGGCATGTATCCTGATCTTTTGTGCCATAAGTATATGATGAATGGCCAGCACTACATGGGACCAATAAGTCTCCAATCAAAAATTTACTCCTGACCCTTTGTCCCAGTGTAAATGCTGGAGCCAAAGTGCCTTGTGCTGTGGGGATGTCAACACTTCTGCTGTCACATTTTTCTTTCTACAAAGGAGATGGCCTTCCTATGTCAGCATATTCCTACAAGAGCAGTGAGGCAACTATCAAAGTTCTAAAAGAAAAGCAAAGCAAAGCAAAGAAAAGAAAAGAAAAAAAAAATGCTCATTAGACCAAAATGACACCCTAGAATGATTTGCATGTAGAGTCACAGGGTTGGAAGTCCGCCAAGCATTTCATTAAAAAAGAACTTTAGAATCTAGAAATACAATTATAAAAACCTATAAAATGACTGACACGCAAGGCTTTGTTTCTAATTTCCCCTTCTTCAATTTTGAGCCATGACCATGGCAAGTAGTTCCTCATTTCCAATATGTAATTCTTTAACTTGTCAGTAAGTTTTATTGTAAACTCCTACAAAATAGCATGCCATAAGTAGTTTGTGAGGCTGAAGAAAACATTTACAGAATTACATATTGAGGCAAATAAAACTCCAAGACATGGCTGGATTGTTTAAATGAATGAAAAGAAATGACTAATTTTCCTAATTACACTCAGCAAATCATTTCTTGCAGATCACAGGGTTGGGAACTCTCATGGTAACTCCCTTGATTGGCAATCTATCTGACAGATATGGCCGGAAGGCCTTGCTGACCCTTCCCATGACAACTGCTATCATTCCCTTAGGTATGTATTGTAACCCATCTAATCCAAATAAAGGTTGATAGAGCTATAAAATAACAAAAAAAATTCTCAAAAAAAAAAAAAAAAAAAAGTGGCATTTGTTGGAAAGTAGATTCAACAATTCAAACCTTCTACTAGTTTGAAGTTTGTCTTGGAAAACCATTGAATACAGGAATTTATTATATTGGTGACATGCAGCTGTTTCTAGCTTTTTCTTTTAACATAAAAAAAAGAAAAGAAGATGATGCTCTATCAAGAGGTGTGCTCTGTTGTATCTTTCTTCTGTTGAAGTTTCAGATTATTAGAATAGGTACCATAGGATTTTTTCTTTTTCTTACCTGGTTGTCTACTAAGAGAAATGAATTTTAAATCTTGTCTTCACCCATGTTTGTAGCCCACTGGCTGTGATCCTTTCTTTGAAAAAGAAGTATTAGATGGATCCTAATAAGTTAGTAGTTTGAATGACTACATAGGAGCCTTTTCCTTGCTGCCTGTCCTTATATTGGTATCTCAACTTTTAAAATCTACAACATCGAGCACATTGAAAGCCAAAAAGTTAAGATGCCACCAAAACATGAACATTTGTCTTCTGGAACTGATTTTTTGTGAGCATTACACATGCACCTTTTCAATTTAATAAACACATCACTATCTTTATACATAGTTCTCAAAAGTTGAGGGCAAATAGCACCTAATGTCCCTTTATATTTAGTGGTTAAGATCATAGAGACATAACAACATCATCATGTATTAATATTATTCTTTAGCCACCTGAAATCATTTCTCACGGAAATAAAAAACCCTTCAGTAGAGGTGGATAGCAATTAATTTCTAATAAATAATCTTTTTTTCTTTTTTTTTTTTGGGAGGATAGGACAGGCCTATTGGCAACAGGCATAAACTAATGAGAGTTCAGATAGTTAATATGCCAAAAGAATGACAATTTAGACAAATGATATAAAAATGATGACTTTGAAATTTCTACTTATAAGAAGCTCACCATGTAAATATGGTGAAGTGGCTGCTAATCATGAATTTTATAGTATTTTTGAGATTATTTGTTTAGAATTTTTTGTAATTTTGAATTCCATGGAATATCATGAGATTCTATAAATCATAATCTTCAAAGAGGGAGGGCGGTGGAGCCCCAAATGGATAGGCTTTGCTTGCAAGTTCTCATTCACCTATGCCTCAAAAACAAAGTGGCTGCATGACCTATTGTCTTTTGATGTCCAAAGTGCAAAGCAACATGACCACTAGATTGGACTTTGAGATCAGCAGCAACATGTTCCACATCTCCCTTCCCTTTTATTTTCTTTGGCCTAGCAACAAGAAAGAATAAAGAAAAGAATCAAAAGAAATGAAATTGACCGCTTTTAATGGTTATTATTCTCTGCTGAGCTAGGAAGAACTTAAAGATCATATACCCTTTTCTCCTTTGAAATCTTTACCCTCTGTTCCTTTTGTTCTGCTTGTTCTCCCTGTCGGCGAGGATGCAATAAATTTGTTATTTAGTTTGATACACCAAGATTCAAAGAAAGGTGAGGACAATGTGTCATGGAACCACAAAGTTAAAGGCTTAATGATGGCCACAATGGAATCTCTAGGCCAAAAACTTCTTAATTGAAACATCTATAATGGACCCAACTAGTACAGTAGTATTATTAGGTGTTGTGCCTAGGAGTTCAACTTGTGTGTGTGTGTGTGTATGTTGGGCAAGCTTCCACTAATTATCATTATAAATGAAATAATAGTTATTATTTGTCCTGATTTTCCTGGACTAGGAATATTTAGAAACAAAATGATGACTTGTGTGACAAAGATCCAGCCTCTTTGGTCCAACTGACCCAACTAATCAATTTTTAGAACATGCCTCTTTAATCTCCTAGTCCAACAAATACTTTCACAAGTGCAATTCTGGTCAAGTTTAGGTGGAATTCAAAAGAAGCTGGGATTTGTGCTATTATTGCCTCAATTCACATGGAAATGCTCCCATTAGAAAGCAACTCCATGCAATAGCATCTATATATGAACAAAATGCCCATGGATATATCTTAGAGTAAGCTAAATAACCAACATTTTCAAGCTTATTCAATAAGCAAATGAGATTCGATTTTCATAACCTTTTTTTAAAAAAATTTTAGTATGATGATAGTAATGTATTATTAGGGTTTAAAACCTAGCCCTCTTCAAAGGATAGACCTTGAGGCAAAAAAGGCCAACTAGTAGAGCTAACAACTATTAGGATGTCAAAGCTTGAGTTGCTTCTCAAAAGTTAGCTTACAAAGTCATTAATTAGCCTAGAAAAAATACTCAAGACCATTCTTGTTCAAGTATGTTAAGTTAGAGGCCTATGTTGACTCAAAGTTAACATTTATATTATTAAAGATTATTATTCACTGACTCATTATTTTACAGCTATATTGGCTTATGATCGATCGAGAGCTTTCTTCTATGCTTACTACATCATCAAGATGATTACTGGCATATTTTGTGAAGGCAGTATGCAATGTCTTTCACTTGCATATGTGGTAACTACTTATAGCACCTTACTCTTTCAGATTCATATATTTTGAAAGAATTTTTATATATTTAGATGCAATATCCTGAATACATTTCTCCTTAATTAGTTAAGCAATTAGCGTATTTAGTTTCATATTTGCTTGGTGTTTAATACACCATCTTCCAACCTTCTCATTTTTATATAGTCATGAGCTTTTTAACAAAAATTTTCACTTACTAATTGCTATATTGGTTCATAACCTTAATCATGAAGTGCGTGACACACCTACATTAAATGACATATCAAGTTAATTATTACAATTAAAGTATAAGATTGCTATATTATGTTATATTTTCTATTCAACATTATATTAATATTAGATATGTTTTAGTATATCAAAAATATAATATATTATCAATATGATACATTAGTAAAACATCATGAACATTCTAATACAATATTTATTCAAACATTACAATTATCAATATAAATAGTACTAACATTATAATATATTTATGCAAAAGGGGCTTAATAATATTATTGTAGTATTATAATAAAATATAAAATTTATACTATAACATTAAACTAATAATAGAATAGGTTAGTTTTGATGAACTATTATGTTAAACAATAACCTACATACAACAATATATAATTACTGATGATATGTTCATCAAAGCTGCAATGCGCACCGGTAAAGAAACTATTTTGTGATCATAATTGCTTCATTAGCTCTAGATATGTTAGAGCTATCCAAACATAAAATCAAAACTAATCATCGATGGTTACTCACTCGGGATGTATACCTTTGCGGGTAGGATTTGAAAGTTGCCTTAGTGCATGATATCTGGGTTAATTATTAGTCAAAGTAGAAGAAGAGAAATTAATATGTTAAGCAGTGATGATCAAGTTGCTTGAGTGGACAACTATTTCAAAAAAACTGAGAGCTAAGACTGCGAGTATCCAACAATCTACGCTTCTAATCAAACTTCTAATAGTTTCATATTAAAGAAAGAGATCAAGAAAACACCTGCATGAATGGACGTCACGAGCGCCATCGGTTCATTTCTCGCAAAGTTCTCGCTGGACCTTTGCGTATGGCCATGCGATATACGCATCGGATTGCCAGCACGAATCTCAAAGTCCTCGGTCACTGGAACGCTGCCTTCGTCGATAGCTGGCTGACATGCTCCTCCTCTGGCGCAGGCGGACAAGGTCGGCGAGCGGCGGCGAGCGACGGCGTTCGGCGTGCTATCCGGCGTCTTCGCCACCGGGCTCGTCTCCGGCACCTTCGCCGCCCGATTCCTCTCCCCCTCGTCCACCTTTCAGGTCTCTTTCTCTTCCTTTCGTCCTCTCCCCTTCTTTTCCTCACCCTCTCTCCCTTCTGCTTCTCTTCCACCGCCTCCAGATTTCCGCCACCGTCGCCTTCTTTGCGGCGGTCTACATGAGGCTTTTCCTGGCCGAGACGGACCGCGGAGCGGCCGGCGGCGGCGGCGGCGACGAGGACGCCTCCCAGCCCCTCTGTTCCCCTCCGTCCTCGGACGGCGAGTCGTCCCGCAGACTGCCGGCCCTGAGGAAGGTGCCGTCTCTGGACGACATCATCGGCCTTCTGCGGAGCAGGTATTTTGATTCCTATTTTGATTTTGATTTGATTAAACTTTTCCCTGAGATTTCTTTGTTTTCCTTCGGCTAAGATCAATCCTACGTCCCGCATTTCTGATTCTTGATGCGATTTGTTTTGATTGATTTTTGTTCGTGGATGAGTTGGAATTGGGAACGGCGTTCAGAAAATGATACGCTGTTTGCTAATCTCAATCTTGACTCAAATGGTTGAGGTCTGTTATTTACCTTCATAGAATTTTCTTGCTCATCAAAAGTGCTTATCAAAAAGTATAGTGGAATAAATTAAACATGTGTTACGAGTGCATGATGATCAATTAGCAAGAGAAGGGATAACAGAGGAAGTTCTCATTATGTCTGCAAGATGGTTGTGCTTTTGTTTTGATATGATAAGAGAAAGACATTATTTTTTAAATTAATAAAATGTCATCCAGTGGTATCTTATGTGTGGATGGAAAATTTTAGTTTTTCATTGATAATTTTCATCCTCAAAGACATGTTGTAGCTCATGAGAAAATTTTAAACTTCTGGTGTATATACTGGGCGATTGTTTAACCTCCTAATATAAATTGATGGGTTATGGGTACATATTTAAAAATAGAGAAGAAGAACTAAACGATATAAAATTTCAAGGATTAGGTAATAGAATTTGAAAGGAGAGAAATTAATAATTTTTAAGGATAGAATGATGAAGGAAGAAACATAGAGTATAGATGGAGAAATCAATAGCATGCGAAAAAAGATGACTAATAGTATTAGGGAAGTAGTTATATAAATATTAGAAAAGTCAAAAAGCAAAAGATTATATGTTAAGAAAATTTGATGGTGGAATAAGAACATTCAATTAACAATTCATGCTAAAATGTGCTTAAAAAACTATCTACATGTAAAAATAAAGAAGTATTTAAAATCAATAAGATGGCTAAGAAATAAATTAAAAAAATAAAATGAGTGGTTAGATTCAAGGCATATGAAGGGTTATATTGAGCTAGAAACTAAAGATAGGAAGAAAAATATATATAAAATTATAAGATTAAGAAAAGAAAAATTAGAGATATGCATCAAAATTGATAATAAAAAAGTTTTGGTTAAGAAAGATGAGATCAAAGAAAGATAAAAGAGCTATTTTAATAAATTATTAAATAAAAATTATGTAAAAAATTTATAATACCTTACTAGTTTCATTAAAGATAGAAATTTCATGTACACTTATAAAATTAGGATATAGCAAATAAAAAATGCTATGAAAAAAATAAAATAGAAAGAGCAGTGGGATCTAATGAAATTTATATGGAAGTCTGAAAATGTTTAGATAATGTGGGAGTAATTTAGATGATAAATTTATTTAATAAGATCTTAAAAACTAAGAATATACTTGATGAATGGAGGAAGAACACTCTAATATTGATTTATAAGAATAAAGGTGATATTCAAAATTTCTTTAATTATCGTTGTATTAAACTCATGAGTGATAATAGGAAACTTTGAAAAAAAGTGATTAAACATAGATTGAGATGCAATAAAAAGAATTAGAAAATCAATTTAGTTTTATGTCAGAAAAGTCAATAGTAAAAGTTATTTTTCTTCTTAGGAGGCTAATGAAAAAGTATATAGAAAAGAGATAAGATCTTCATAAGTTTTTATTGGCTTAGAGAAACTATATGATAGAGTACCTAGAAAAATCTTGTAATGGGTGTAAAAAAAAAAAAGGAATACTCATTAGTTATATTAATATATAAAAAAATATCTATGATAGATTGGTTATTAGTGTAAGAACTACTGGCAGTAATACTAGTGAATTTTTAATTACAGTAGATTTATATGAGGAATTTGCTCATAGTCTTTAACTTTTTGTATTAGTTATGAGTGAATTTACTAAACATATTTAAGATGATATTGGTGCATGTTATTTATAAATTGTATAGTATTAGTAGATAAAATTAAGGCTGAGATTAATTATAAGTTAGAGTTATAAAGAAATGCATTTTAATTTAAAAGTTTTAGATTAAATAGAATAAAGTCAAAATACATGAATGTAATTTTAGTACAATTAAAAATAGAGATGAATATAGAGTAAAAATTAAAATTCATGAAATTTATAAAAGTGATTATTTTTGATATTTAAGATTAATTATTTATAAGAAAGAAGAGATTGAGAATTAAAGTAGATTAGATAAAATGTAAAAGTGCAAATGGAATATTATGTGATCATATAATACTTGCCAAGTTGAAGAGAAAATCTTATTAGGTAGGTATAAGATCGGTTATGCTTTCTACTATGAAATATTGAAAAGTTAAAAAATTATATGTATCCAAGATGAATGTAGCTGAAATAAGAATGCTGAGATGAATGTGTGGTAATATAAGAAAAGATAGAATAAAAAATGAAGTCATTTATAAAATGATAGAGGTAGTATCAATTGAGGATAAATTAAGAGGTGAACTTAGATAGTCTATACATTTCCAATGTAGATCTAAGGATGCACTGGTGTGCATGATTTGATACATGTAAAAGAAAAAATGGGAGTAAAAGTAGATTAAAAATTATACGAGATGAAGTAATAGAGAAAGATTTCATATATTTACATCTTACAGAAAATATGATTCTAAATCGAGGAAAATGGAGGAAAAGGATTCATGTAATTGATCTTAACTAGTTTGAGATTAAGGCTTTTTTATTGATCGTGTATATGCTTACCATAGAGATTAATTGCTTCCCCTCGATCTTGTTTACAAACTTCTCTTTAGCCATCTCCTCTAGGTGTTGCATATTTGTTTTTCTATACCTAGCTTTCCAAATATTTTCTTCATTTTGGAGGCTAAGAATTTATGTGAGCCTATCCTTGCAAATATTACCCAAGCGGAGTTGACTTCATGCGTCAAACTATGATCAGTTCAGGTTTGTCAACTTGAATTGACTAACCCTCAATTCAACATTTACCTTACATGAAACTTCTCGCAAGGCAATCTGAGAGCACATATGAAACATGTAGGTTGGTGGCAACCACAAGGAAACCAACCTTATTTTCTACAGTCCAAATGAAGAGAGAAGAAGGCAAGATTCGATACAATAAATGTACCAAATTTTGAGGCAAAAACTAGATGATAAAGAGAATTTATAACGTGATCCCAATTATGGTAAGGAAAAGAATGGACTGAAACAGTGTGTGTTTTCATTTTGTTTTGAAATGTGTAATCTTTTTTCTTTTTAAAGAAAAATCTCCTTTTTTAATCTTTTGCTCAAGATAGTTATCTTTGACTGGGACAATATTGATAGCTCAAGTTGTGATGGCTAAGAAAACAAGTTGAAGTGCCTAAATGTGTTCTTACATTCTTGCACTTTTTCTTCCTTATTCTTTTCACTCTTATATGGTTAAGAGTAAGTGACTTTTCTTACAGACCTTTATTCTGTTAGAAAGAGTAACCCTAATATGGCAATTCCTGGCAAGCTTGTTAATAGAAAGGACGTGGTGCAGCATTGTGTTTTAATACAGAAGTCTTTCATTTGAAATATATGTATTGATTCATTTTTTGACAAGCTGAAACATGCGTGCATTTCCCTGCCCAATTGTTTAACTTCTGACTGATGTTATCACTGGATAAGTCTCAAAGGTTTGCCGCCTTATCTTGCAGCTTGACCTTATCAAAAGCAGCAATTGTTGTATTTTTCCACAGTTTTGCTGAAAGTGGCCTTCAGAGTGCACTATTGGTACGTTTTATCCTCTACTAATTTGGGATTGGTTTCCTATTTGCTTGGCCTACAATAGGTTATGTTACATAGAAATCTGCAATTGTCTTACTCTGTTGTTGATTAAAAGTATGTAAATGGGAAGGAGTGAAATGATCAAATAGGATTAAAAAATCCATGAAAGTTGGAATCAAGTATCTAGAGAGCATAGCTTGATATAAAATACTTTTTTGTTGACTATGTTGATTTCTGAATTTACCTTTCTCATGCAGTGAAAATGTATATTTCATAGTTGTTGAATAACCTATGGTACTCCAAGTGATAGACCTTGTCTATTGCTTGGAAGATTTCCCAGATCACGAAGATGATCACCAACTTGTGTTTCCTAGGTGACCTACAAAGCTGAACAGCATTTATGTGACATCTGAAGATAATGCATTGGTGTACATGTGTTTCTGCACCCTAGTAGCAAGAAAAATCGATATAGATTGTTGTGCATGCTTTGGTCTCTCCCAGGAAACTAGCTCCAAACCAGTTTCTTATTGAGAATTTATTTTTGAGAGATCCACTGCTGCACAGTTGCATCGAAATCTTCCTTTGGCAAATGTCTAGTAATTTACCCTGCTAGTGTTAAACAGCTGTTCCAATCACCCTCTTAGCTTCTCAAAAGATTTTCAAATTGCATCGCACAAGAACCAAGAAGTCAGCAGTTTCTTATCACTGGCTATATATCTCTGCATCTTTTATGGCAAGTGAACATTTTAAATTTGGTTCCTCTTAGGCAGTCCACTGAAGAGCTGTGGAGAACTTCAATTACCTTTAACAATCCCACAGTCAGATAACTTCAAATTAAAAATAAAGACCAGAGCATGGAAGGTATGAAAAGTTACATTCTTTCTTCATCAAGCTTACTACAACCAAAATCAAGCAAAACTAGTGGCCTTTAGTTCATTGAAGGTTTCTCTGATTTTAGATGGCTGATAATGTGATATTTGTGATTTGAAGCTTTAATTTAGTGATGCAACTGCATTTCACACTCTCTAAACAAGGCATTTTTAGTGCCTTATGTCAACGAGGAGTCATTTTAAGGTTAAAGGATATTTTTCAAACGTGAGTATCATTTTAGATATTACCAACAATTTTACCCCAGTTACTCTCTTCCCTCTCTCTTTCCCTCCTTTTCCTCTGACAAAAATTTTCTTCATCTCCACCATGTAAGCTTCAGTTGAGGCATGTAATATGTTCAAGGCAGTCCCATGACTTGTTCCATTATTTTCTTGACCATAAATTTCCAATGACAATACACCTGTGCTTATATACCCTTTAATAAATAAGTGCTATCCACTGTAGTGTCCCTCTCCAAAAGGAAGGCAGTTGGATAAGTTCAATGTCCTACTATTCTGTTATTTATCCTCCAAAACACCGGCTGCTCTTCTTCATAATCATGCAAATTTATTTTACTGTGGAAGCCTTAGGTTTTTTAGTTCCCAACCCAACAGGGGCAGACGATAATGGAGACTAGGGGGGCCATGGCCCTTCCAAAAATTTTAAAAACCTTTATGCCCCATACAAAGTTCAAGGTATATAACTCCAGAACAAAGTTCACCATTTTTAGTCTGCCCCCCCTCCTTTAAAAAAAAAAAAAAATGTTCCAAGGTCCGCTACTACAACCCAATTAACTTGGTACCAATCCTTTGTCTGTTCTCTGTGGAAGAAGCTTTCCTTTATTAAATAATCTCTGCCCTCCAAGTGTCATTGAAGGTGCTCCAACATCTTAAGGACAACCAGAATAAAATGATTTTAAAGTGGTGGTATGATGGTCAATTTTCTACGATAAATTTAGTCAATAAAATCTCGAACTATGTAGGAGGATTGCTCTTCCAAATAGACAATATTTACATTCTCTAAGATTTGGGAGTCAACAAGACTCAACTAAGAAACATTACATATTGGAACTTGCGAATTTATGATAAATTAAAGGTCCTACCTTGTCTCCTCATGACCATCATTTTCGCAAGGTAGCTGTGGACAAGAGTCTAAGATAGCAACTTCCAGAGTTAATTTAGAATTGCACCTCAAGATAGCCAAATTGCACTCATGGGCAACTCATTGTAAGTAGGTTCATGATCCTTAAATGTCACTTTTTTTGGATAATGTGATTGCGAGAATAAATTGAGGCTGAGCTTTGTTTTACATTCAGCTCCTTGACTCTTACATATGTTGGTGGGTGTAAAACCAAGCTTCTCATTTGTACTCCACTATTTAATGTTTTAACTGAATATTTAATGTTTTAAGTAAATACCAAATCATCAACTTGAGCAAACTAAAGTGAATGCCAAATGCATTTGCTTGAGTTTCTCCAAATTAATCTTATGAGTTGTACACCTTAAGGATAAAAGGCCAACTTCTGAGACTAAGAAAAATGTTTTGAACTATAATTTTTCCCATGTTTGTGTAACTGATTTGTGAAAGTACGGACACATACACAAACTTTAGTCGGTCTGCTTTTCAACTAGATGGAAACAATGTCCAAGCTTTGGAACACCTCAACTTTCTAACAATTAAATTCAATGTATATTTGCATCTGCATTTTTTTTCCATATATTTTTCATCTTTCAATTTGAGAACACTTTTATAAATCAGGGAGTTATGCATTTGGAGATTCCTTCATGAATAAACTTTAAATTCTGCATTCCTGTCTTGAAGATTCTGTTTGCTTATCAGTTTTTACTTGATATCAACACAGTACTACCTGAAAGCACAGTTTCAGTTCAGCAAAGATCAATTTGCTGATCTGTTGCTGATCATGGGGATTGCAGGAGCTTTCTCTCAGGTATGATTTTTCTTTGATGGTGCTTGAAACTATTTGCTTGTATAATTACTGTAAACTTTCTCACTTACTCATGTGCATGCATGTCTATGTGCATGTACAAACAGCTAACTAGAAATAGTTTTCATCTGAGAATTGCTGGTTTTGCAGCTACTCCTGATACACTTACTAATTCCTACTTTAGGCGAGGAGAAACTCCTTAACATAGGGCTCTTGGCAAGCTGTGCACATGTAACTTCCTCTCCTTTTTAGTCACCCTCTTTCATATTTGATTCTTTTTAATTATTAGCCTCTTATTAGTGAATTCTAACTTGCTCAAATTTTCTCAAAATTCTGCAGGTTTTTCTTTACAGCATTGCATGGTCATACTGGGTAATTTCTTCTTTATGCCTGTTAATTTGTGTAGTCATCTTTCTCTTGGACTATTTATCTAATTGTGATGGTTGTTTATATTTAGCTGTCCGTTTCTTCTAAAGTCAATTAATGTATGTTCAGACATACGTATGCATCTGCACATATATGTGTATGGATACATAAATGCATAAGCATGGTCGAAGATATTTGTAACTTGTGTTTCTTTTTTTTTTTTTTTTTCTTTTGCCCTCTAATTCTGGATGTCTATCTGTCTATATCTCTGCTATAACTAATATTTGTTTTTACCGTATCCCTTTTAAGATGATAAACCCACACAAGCAAGTCAAAACTCTGACAAGTTGTGCTCAGAGATCATTCATCTCATCTTTACCTTGCTTCAATGGAGGACTTTGAAACATCTTCATTGATAGTACTGATTATTTAAGGTAATGCTCATTTTATTATGTAATACTAGCCATGGGACACATGCAAGCACTCCAATGCACATTTGAGGGAAAGGAGAAGGGAGCTGGGAGGAATAAATTTGTTTTAGAGAGAGTCCTATTTGTTAGGGAGTTGAATCAGAGAGAGAGCGTCTAATTTGTTTGAGAGTTTTAGTTAAGGGGTCTGATCTTGATTGGAAAAAGGTGAAAGAGCACACATATTTGATAGTTAAAGCTGGGTAGGGAGTGAGATAATTAATGTATTTTTTTTAAAGATAAGTGGGAATGTATTCTTGATATAAAAAGGGACAGATGGATTCAAAAAAGAATACTTTTTGACTCCAAAACTGTCATTTTTGTATATAGCATAGATTATATGGGGTCGAAAGTATCTAGGGTAAAAGCTAACAAAGGTTAAGATCGACATGTAAACTTTTTCATTATTCAAAATCAGGGTTGTCAAAGGCGCGCCTAAAGCACAAGACACAAGGCACTAAGATTAGGCGCATCTTATATCCTAAGGTGCGCTTAAGGCGGGTTAGACGCTTCTTATACATTAGATGGGGTGCTGTTACCTTGATGCACATAAGGTAAAAAAACATATGTTTTTAATTTAATTTGAGAGATAAGAAAGGCGCACCTTTTTTCGAAAGCTATATTTATAATATTTTTTAAATCTATTATATTTATTACGCTATGTTGACTTTATGATGTACCATTCCATACATGATTATTTTTCTTACCTTATAAAAAAAGCTAAAAATTGGAATATAGAGGCGGAACAACAAAAATTATGCTCTTATCTGAGAAAGAAGAGGAAAAACATTAAGGGACTGCAAATTTCAGTTGAGAAAGAGAAGGCTTTTTATTAAGCTAATAGGCTAAATATATTATTATTATGATTTTTTAGCTTTTTTATTATATGTTATAAATCTTGCTTAAATAAATTATTTTATTTATTTTAAAAATATATGCCTCACTTAACTTAGGCGTGCGCCTGTGCTATATGCCTTGTGCCTAGGCTTCAAAAGTCTTTTACGCTTAGGTGTGCCTAGCGCTTTTAACAACACTGTTTAAAACTCAAGTATCAATTTTAGCATTTTTGAAACCTACAACTCAATTGGCTAAAGTCATTTTTATCATAGAGTTACTCAATTTCCAATATCACTCTAGATGAATTCTAGTGAATTAGATAAATACAAACTAACATCAATTCTTAAAAGTTTACTGGGAATGTTAAAATCTAGGAAGCATGGATCCTTCAAATCATATGCTAGTATTGTATACCTATTAGATATTGATACTCCTTAGATATTTCTTGGATACATTTTTGGTACTTGTATTAAGCCTCCTATTTTTCAAAAAGTTAAAAATATTCCAATTATTTTTATGATATGCTTTAAATCATGGTATGCCATACTGGTTAATATCATCATATACTAGGCATATTGTACTGTATCAGTACTAAGTCAATACTTGGTACTAGTGCATATTGGTCTCGATGTGCTAAATCGACCTGCCTACTAAGTCTAGCCAGTACAGAGATAGTGAACCTTGCTTTAAATACTTCTTCAATACCTCCAAAAATGAGAGAGAGGGTTAATTTATAGTCATATTAATATCAAAATCTATAGTATTGATCATAATCCACAGAATTTATTAGTGATGAGCTTATAGAAGTTAATGGTATCATATAAAGTAAGGACTATGTTATTTTGATGTGGGTGTGTATGGACACATTTTTACATAAGCGTATGTATATTTTTTGACATATTCTAGTCGTATTATATCCTACCATTTAAGACATACCATATAGATATATTTGTATCCTATAACGATTTCTGTGCTTCATAGCTTAAAATGTTGTGCATTCTTATCTGAGTTTAAGCTTCATTACTTGTTTGAAACTATCATCTTTTTATATAAGAAATATAAAGATTTTTGTTTTTTTAAAAATAATTTAATCATAAATTCTAGAAATAGATGCATGGATTCTTTCTATTCCCATCTCTGTTTCCTTCCCCACACCCTTCTCTCTTCTTTCCTCCTCTTTCCCCCTCCTTTCTCTGTGTGTGGATGCCTCCTCTCCAAATCGTCCAAGTGAAACTGCTTAATAGATCCTATTATGAGTTTGAGGTGGCTTGTTTTCATATATTATCTTTAGACCAGCAATTTTGCATCCATGCATTATGTTTTATGTTCCATATATTGTGGAATGTGCTTAAAATAGGCATTCAACTTATATCATTGTACCATTTTATGTTTGTGTTAACTAATCATGAGACCCCAAAAGCTCATGCTATTAGGAAAAGTTTAGACAACCGTGAAAGCTTGAGCTATTGGGGCAGGGTTAAACAATATATAATATATCGAGCTTTAATAATCCTCCACATGCATCTTGGACGAAGTACAAAAAGGCATAAAAGATCAAGAACAATTCAACATAACAACTCGTAATGAGTCAAGAGAAGAAAAGACTCTAGATAACAAATAGGTGATATAAAGAAAGAAGGGTCTAAATAGAATTTGAACCCATGACCTTCAGCTTTTGATACCATGTTAATTGGCTATTAGACCCCGAATGCTTAAGCTAGTAAGGGGCCAATAATGTATATCTAATCTTAAAAGATACAGAATAATATATTCCTAATATAGATCAATGATATTTGATGTGTATTCCTCACAATATCTTAGTGACATTACAAGACTATAAGAAGCGTGGACTCAAAAACTAGCAGAACAGGATGTTATTGTCGGTATTGTCCCATTTTGATGCAAAACTGATGCTAATACAAATGTCAGGACACCGAAATAGTATAGGACTGGGACATATTGGTCATCCCGACCAGTATTGACTAGTTCTAAGGCTGATATGGCTAGTACAAAGCCCATCTTAATTGAAAGGGAAAACTTTTTTTTAACATATAAAAAAGCATGGGAATGGGAGCAAAATGGTCATCTTAATTGGTTCTGACTAGTGCAAGCAGTACCAAGATGGAAATTTCTTTTTCTAGAAAAAGATGGAGGGTCATGTTGGCTGAAGCAACATGAAATGTGAAGGACAAATCAATCTAACATTAAACCTGATTCAAAATCATACTAGAAATATAATTTTCTGACTTGATAATAAATAAAACATGCTAAAAGTATTCAACCACAGAAATATAGAAATCAAGTGAAAATTGATGCCGACTCTTATAGGAAATCCATAAGACTTTTGACCTAAAATTTCTGAACTTTGCATCCATCCATCGAAATAGTTATTAGTTTTGACTATGAGTGGTACAAACTAAGGAACAAAATTTATTCCTTGTGTTAAAGGCAATTTACTTCTATAGTTGATTTTGTTGTCAGATAACAAATGCCAATCAGATCTATAAAGCAAGCAAATGTCTTCTAAAACTCTGCTGCAATTGCCTCTTGCTATTTTGTCATCCATTGCATATTGCATGGATTTAAATATTGAGCTATGGACCTATACTAGTCACCCACTAATTGCCATGTACCTTGATAAGTGGATGATATGGGGTTAGCATGCCTTAATGCAAATAAGAAAAAATGAAAAAAAAGGGGCCTACCAAGCAGTATGTGTTGATATGCCTTGCTATAGTGCAGCATAGTGTTGTACGCATTGGCATGGTGTGACATGGGATGGTTTGAGCCTGGTTTGCTAAAATTAATTTGTGTCATGGTCCCCTGACTAGTCCTTGGCTGGTATAGTGCATATTGGACAGTATGGGGTGAACATCTTATGCAGCAGTGTTGGTTGTTTAGATTAATATGAAGATAATATTCAGCAAGGATGAATTGGATGCTAGTTGGCATGGAGACCTGTGTTGAGCTGTCATAGCATGCTTGAGCAAATATTCTTGTTAAGTACCAATGCCAATGATTCATTATCTAAAAGCAAATGCTAAAAAAGGAACCCTTAAACTGAAGTAACAGGTTGGCATCTACATAATGATAGAGTTGGAAGCTCTGAACCTGGGCGGCAGCTCCCTGATGGGTCATATGTCCATGTTTTTCAAGTGTCTTTTTATGTTTTAGCATCGCTCTTCTTTTATATATATTTATTTAAAATGAATTGTTGCCTTTCCTTCAAAATTTATGTTCACAGTAACTGTTGCATTTATTTGCAGGTTCCTTATTTAGCTGCCTTATTTGTAGTTGTGAGTGTTTTCATCCAACCATGTGTGAGTGCTTTTCTATTGATTGCACTAGATTTCTTTCCTTTTTCTTTTCTTTCTTTGCTTTTTTTATTTTTTGTTGAGCTTAAGTTCTTAGTAATTGAACTTCCACTCTTGGAGCAGATAAGGAGCATTGTATCCAAAAAAGTTGGACCAAGTGAGCAGGTACTAATTCATATGTTGCAAGGTTATTTTGGTTTAGACACCAATGGATGAATATATTTAAGAATGCCATATTTACATCATAGGTTTGTCTGTTTGAGACATTTTATATAATGTTTCTCCCATATATCCTATCCTCTATTTGCATTTATGGCCTGTTAGAAATTTATATTGTTCTCCCATCATCTTCTCTCTTTGTCTAGGCAATCTCCAACTCAAGGAGAACTTAAGTGTACTCCTTAGTCATATGTACTTAAATTGCAGCCGGCAAGGTAAATTTCCGTCCACCCGCTATGTTTCTAGATATTGTGTCAGGCCCCTTTTACACTGAAATATTCTTTTCCAGGAATATGCAAATCAAAAAGCTCTTAGTTCCATAGTCTTCCTGACTTAGATTTGTACTTCATAGTCAAAACCATTTTGATTGAAAAAAGGCTTTAATAATTATCATGGCAAAAAATCTTTATTTCCTTAGATTTATGTATCCTACTCTTAGTGTACCACTAGAGAAGGCAGCTTAGCAACTTTAAGGTATTGACATGAAGTGAAATTCCAGTTATTGCACTGTTAGGGTACAATTAATTCTAGGTGAATTTATACTAATTATAGTTCCAATCAGACTCATGCCAATAGTCAACTAAATTTTTCTGCATCAATTGCTTATTCTGGTAAAATAAGGCTTTCTTAGCTTCTGCTATGTTTTCAAAAGTTGCATCGATCAGCCCCTTGCCAATATATATATGTTGTATCAAGAGCCCATTTTAGAGGGGCGGCAATCTATTGGATTTAGTTGAATCTGGCCTAAACTAGCCCCATATGGGAGTGATATAATTGGGGAGAATGAAGGGTTTCCTTCAACCAATCCATTTGAATCTCTTAAACAAAATAATAAATAATAGATATTTTAGAAATGAGGGCTTTAAGACCTTTACTTTCATTCATTTTCATAAACTGTACTATATACCATAGGTGGCTAGTAAAGTCTATACTCTTTACTCTTACGTCCTTTGTTGAGTTTCTACAGAGTAGAACTTTAGAGCCTATTTTCTTTGCTTTCACTCTCTCTGCTCACTTGTATTGAGGTTATATTGTGTGAAAAGTAGAGTCTATATTCTTTGCATTCACTTCCTTTATTCTTATTTTGCAAAACTACAATATATGCCCTCTATTTTTTATAGTGAGGTCCTCTTTATTTGATTTGGACTCTTCTTCTCACTAAAAGAGGAGTTCCAAATTCTCAACTATACTATAACGTTCTACTGTTGTTATTTGAGTCAGATTGTTTGATCTTCTTATAGAAGAAGATAAAAACTTTCCTCTTTTTATACTAATGACATCTAGCCCTAGTTGAATTAGATTTCTATCCTAATCAAAAGATGATACAAATTATAAAAATAATAAAAAATTTAAATTCTAGGATAAGCTAAATTTTAACTTTTATATTAATTGTCTATTGTTACATCAACAAATTCTTCATAGATTAAAAGTTATGACTTCTTGAAGTTTTGATACTTAATTGAGCCTTGGATATGATGGAACTTACTCCCAAAGCTTATCCAAACCTACCAAAACTAGCTAGATTGGTCCACAATAAGTTAAATTATCCTCCTAGATTAATGAACCAAGCTATACTGCTTAGAACCACTTGCTATGAGTGTTTAAAGCCCTTTTTAGCTCATTGTCTACTATTTCAAGGTGGAAATGAGTTGATTGAGAATTCAAAAGCCAAGACCTTTCTAAACCATTTTTGGGATTCAAACAACGATAATCCAATTTTTTAGACCAGAAAAATGTTCTACCTTTGTAAATAGTCTTTCCTCCCTTTTTAAAGTCCTTCAAAAATCTGAGAATAAAATGGTGTTTAATTTTAAAAAAAACTTGGGAAGATATGTATTCTTGGACTTGGTGGTCGTCATTCATTGAATTCATGTAAATCCAAATAAAATCAAGGTGTTTGACATATTAGAAAACCAAAAATTTGGGGTGTTCAAAGAATACAAATACCAGAGTCTGCACCTTGTGGACAAAAAGATTTAGTTGATGGATAGGAGATAAGAAAGTAAACCACAAAAAATTGATGCAAAGTAGAAGAGATGTTACAAAATCCACCAAAGTAAAAGTAACAACAACAAAGCGAATGCATTACTTAAATTTTATTCATGACCCAAGTATAAATTTGTTGTCCAAAGTAAGTATAACATGGAAAAGACACATTTTCCCTATTCCTAAACTTCAACTCAATTTAGCTTGAGCCTATAACTTTTGAAACATATTGACTGCAAAGTTAACCTGTTGATCAACCAAATTTCATGAAAAAAAAGGATTCTTTGGAATCCTATTATACACGACCCTCAATGACTTTATATACAACTGTATTTTTTTTTTTCTGGCCACGTCATACACCTCACTACTTTCAACACACATATTCACAGGTTACACATCTCCACTTTTGTATTACTTTGCCCTGATCAAATTATAACACTTCCTAAAATTAATAAGGATGGACTTTTGTGTTATTTAGTTCTAAGTCTAATTTAAGGTATATGGCGTCACATAATATCAGCTGAACTATGATAATCATGTGGTGGTCTACTTTGAATTAACATCTACCCCGTAGACCGATTTAACTTTAGCATAATTTTTTTTTATATTATATATGTTAATATTGTCAGTAGCAAGGTTTTAAATCTCATGGAATGAGGCTATCTCGTTACTTGAGACAGTAAGTGTCCCAAGATGCCTCGATTAGGATGCTCGGACAATGATGGAATAGTCTTGTCTCGACACTGGACAACTACCTGTTTTGGCATCCTATGGGATATCCCGCTAGGACCTAAAACCCTGATCAGCAGTTTTACATTTTGACGCATATTCCAGAGTTTCATTATAATTAAATATTTAATCTGGTATTCAATTTTCACAAGATACTAGTTTCTTATTGCTAGAACTGCTATTATAAATCAGAGAGATGTTTACTGTGTCTCAAGGCTTTATTGGTTGTCTAATAAACATTACTTGTTTCAGGGAATGGCCCAAGGATGTATAACTGGCATCAGTTCATTCGCTACAATTATATCTCCATTAGTCTTCACTCCTCTAACAGGTAGTTAATTGGTTATTCTGTGGAACACTCTGGTTGAACGAAAAGATCGTAACTGGAAAACTGACTTCTTTTTTCTTTAGCTTGGTTCCTGTCAGAGGATGCTCCAGTTAAGTTCAAAGGCTTCAGTATCATGTGTGCTGGATTTTCATCGGTAAGCCCTCAACTACAATCATGTTTCCACCAAATCTTGTAGAGCTTTTGATATCATTAATCAAATGTTTGTGCAGTTGATAGCCTTCATGCTTAGTATTATGATGAGGGCTGCACCTCCAACTACAAGCTAGAAACCTGTGAATGCCATGCATGTACAGCCCTGATGCTCAAGAATGTGAATTCAACTCAGCATGTCATCTAGTTTTTCATATTTCTAAGATCGGTTGGATGTAAGAAAGCAACAATCTGAGAAGCAGAGATTTTGCAAATTGCTTGTCTTAGATGATTGTGGTAATGTTTCATCTCTATTGTTTTTCAGGCTGCTATTGAGCATATGGAATGGACTGAGGAGTGAAAAGGCAGCTTGCCCTTGGTTTGAGGCCACATATAGGAAAGGCAAGATGCACGGCAATCTCTTGTAGTTATGTTCATTTAGATGGTTCATTTGTCTCTCTTTGGGTTTTTAGTCTGTTCCTTGTTTGTGACTGCTGCTGCCTCCGTGACATATCCCGGTACCCTTACCAAGATTCAACATGTATAAAGCACATATTCTTGGTATTCTGTTTAGATTGTAAATCAAGCAGTAAGCATAAAAACAAAAAAAATTTACTGTCTCTACAAATAAAAAAAAAAAAAAAAAATTCTTTGACATGGACTTAGGGCTTGTTTAATTCATGGGAATGGCGCTTTGGAATTGAAATCGAAATTACTGATTCTGATGGATTCTATGAGGAATTAAAATCAAGTATTAGATCAGATTTGAAACTCAAAACCTCCATCTAAGAGCACAAACACATTTCAGCCATTCGAAAGAAAACTTTGGAGGCCATATATTTGACATATAAAAATAGTCACATTTAATATTATAGGACATAGACCTAGCTACTAGCTTATAAAGAAAAAAAATGACAGATGAATTAATTGAAGGAGGCATTTTTATTTCTAAGAAGGTAAATGTAATAAAGAGGAAAAGATTTGAAGCTCATAAAGTTTATTTGACTCGTTATACAGATAAATTTGAAAGTTACTATATCTTACTATATGTCGATTCATTTGAAGCCGAATCTTTGAAGATGGGTGGAATTAGTGCAGTTAGAGAAGATCCGTATGTTTTCCAATGGTTTACATGAAAGATAATATTTTTTAAAAAGAAGACTCGTCAAAGAAGAAGCCCATATGGTGAAGGATGAATGAGGCATAAAAAGAAAGCATGGTTGTATCACAAACTATATCTGAATAAATTTAAAGAGTAATCTTATGAGATTCGTGCTAAGTTGTAATGATGGGATGGAATATGTTTTGAAAGACCATCAGATTAATGCATTCATAAAGGTGACATTTAACTTATGCTTCAATTCGTTAGGAGCCAAATTTTTTAAGTCAGAAAAAGTTGATATAGCATAGAAAGATAAGAATAAGAGAAGTTTTGGCTTTTAAGAAAATTTTATTATGAGTCTCCTTAGGAGTCTTATTTTGTCCTAATCTTTGTAGAAAATTTGTCTTATTCTCTTCAGGAGTCCTGTTTTATTTTATATAGGATATATTTTTGTCAATATCGAATTAGTTTGATTCTCTTCTCTTATTTTTAGAAGTATTTTAGTCCTAGTCTGATTAAGTGTTTTGATTATAATCTGATTTCTTTTGGGCTAATTTTGCTCTATAAATGTATACCCTATTAAATCAATGAATAATGAATTGAGTTATGCGAATTTTTTTTCCTAATTTGAGTAATTCCTTGCTTGAGTGATGCGAGGCTATAAATTCCGTATGATAGTCGAAGATGCTAGATCAAAGACCTTCAAGAAGTTAGTGCGAGACTACTAGTAATTATCTCCCTTTCACTTGCCTGCATTAGAACATGGGCAACATAATGGCTCTTGTCCACAAGGGTCCTCATGGACGATGACATCAGTGCTAAGAGGAAGCTCGAGGACCAAGCGAAGAACATCGCAAAATTCTATGGTGGCAAATCGAGCCCAATCTTAACTACAAACCTTAACCCTAATAATGACCCCTTTAAGATTCAACTGGAAAAGGGTAAAGCTCTGCTGCTCCAAAGATCGCATGCATTCTCTCGTATAGCAACAGTGAATATCCACCAAATCAATCACAGCCCTTGATTCCTTTTTGCTATGTTGGACCTAGGCCTACTTTGAGCTCATCTATTAGGTTTAGTTTGGGTTCGGGCATGAGTTGGGCTTGGACTAAGCCAATACTCTACTCGAACCTAACTTGAAATTAATACAAGATTTAATTTTGAGTCCAAGCTTGATCCAAAAATCGGATAATATATCTTATAGCCTAGCCCAATGAGCCTTGAGCGGACATGGGCTCACTTCCATACCTATTTGTAACTCTGTCAAGTGTTAAAAGTAGTGAAAAGCTAAGACAATTGAGAATGTGAAAGTTTTAGTGCTATATTTTGAAGTAGAAAACATATTTGATGGCACAGGTTCATTTGCATGGAAGCCTTCTAGGATCATGAGAAGACATGCAAAATTTAAGGAGTATTTGAAAGATGGTTTGCATGAAGAACATTGATGATTAAGCAAGTCCTTATGAAGGCATCGTGCAAGCTAATGATCTTTTCACACTAGAGAATAAAGACATTCTATGATTAACATATTGTGGATAACAACATTAGCATAAAATTTTGGGGTATACAATGTTCATTCCTCATTATCATTCTTATTGAATGAAACCTTCCTTATTTCATTTCCCTTGCAGTCATCTCCATCCTTTTTTTTTTTTTTTTTTTTCTTCCGATGAGCCACCTAGAAAAGAATCTATTTGTTGCATTAAGTTTTGACTGTTGGAACTTGGGTATCTTGACTTTGATGTTACAATTTAATCATCCCTCTTTTATCCACAATCTTCCCTTTAGTGTTTCATAGCTCAGATATCTTCTTCTCTTAGATGTTGTTTGATCCCTTCTCAAAGTGGGATCAAGATAGACTAGGATTGAAAATTCCAGCAGACACATCATGTTGTCTTTATTCAATTCATTGTGTTTTTTTAGCTCTAATTGCAAACTGAAGTCCTTCCAAAGTGCAGAAACTCAGGTTTGATCAAAAGAATTCCTAGATATAAAAGGCAAGGGCTCGGCATGCCATGGTTTGAGTATATTTAATTGAAAATGACCCGAGCTAGAAGGCTACAAGGAGAAGTGATTTGTAACCAAAGGAAATTTGGAAAAGATATCATATTAGAGAGAACATTTCTCTTCCATATGGAATTATTTCGGTTGCACACATCATCAAACTAGCAATCTTATAGGGTAGATTTGATGGGTCAAGAATGGTGCAAACTATAAGCCTTCTAAACCAAAATTCTAAAACTTAGTATTTGGTAAAAGCCTCATTGTAATGAAAGGAGATAATATATGAAAGAAATGGGGTGACACCTGACTCAAAGATGGGACCAAGATTGAGGAGGCTATAGGGACAAGGATGACTACCTAAAAAGAGAGATTCAAAACTGGAGTGTTCGATTTACTCTTGCCTTTCTTCAGCTTGTCTCACCATAGGCTCTGAATCCATTGTTACATGGTCCGATAACTGGAAAATAAATGTGATTGTTGAAAGGTGAGAGGAGGAGGATGAAGCTCTGAGGAGAAAATAAGGTTGAAGGTCTGAAAACATATTCTTGTAGAAATTTAATCACCAATAGCATAGTGCCATTTTCCACTATATTGAGGGAGTCTTATTGTGACGATATTTATTATACTGTGACAACAATTTATCATCACAAACAATTTATAAATTTTGAGATGAAATCTCTTGCATCACTAAACATTTATGATTTTGGTAGCATAAAATTTCCATCACTTATTCTTATTTTGTATCTAAAAATTAGATGTTATTCTTTGTATCTAAAAATTAGAAATTATCTTTAATTACTGTTAGTGACAAAAATGATATCGCCACTGATGGTTGCTATTTTAGTAATAAAAATAAAGTTTAAAGACCAACTTAATACTAATTTAGTGATGAAAATTATTTTTGTAGACAATTTTCATCAACAAAATTGTGGTGCCAAATCCTTCTCATGAAGATGTTTATTATACTACGACAAAATCTGTCATTACTAACAACTCATAAATTTTATAACAAAAAATTTCTTGCGTCACTAAATATTTATGCTTATGGTAGCATCAATTTTTTGTCACCTATTACTATTGTCATTTCAAAAAGTGAAAAATTATTTATAATTGCTATTTGGTGACAAAAATAATAGCATCACTAGCAATTGCAAATTTGGTGATGAAAATATAGTTTCATAAATAGATTATCATTAGTGCATTTTTTATAGCCTATTTTTGTAGAAAAAAATAGATGCCACAAAAATGTTGCCAAAAATGGGTGTTTCTACTTGGGAAAAATGTTTTATGATGAAAAAAAGGTTTCTACCATCGAACTAACTTTAATAATTTTTGGATAGCAATTATTTTTTGCAAAAAATATTCACCATAAATATCATGCAACATTTTCGATCACTATTTAGAGGAAAAGAGTATCATCACAAGTCATAAAAATATTTTTATATTGGTTTTTTTATCATGAATTATTTACTTATTAGGCTTGTAAATGGGTTGGGTGTGTTTGGCATATGCTTAACCTTGATTCTACTTGCTTTCATGATCAAGCCTTGTCTTTGGGCCTAGACATAGACTAATGCTTAATCAAGTTATGTCAAATTAGGCCCATAAGAAATGTTTTAGATTCAATAAGTTATTTGAGTTGGATTAGGCTAGTTCAAGAGTATGGCTTGAAGTCCAGACTCAAGTTTTAAATTTGGTTTGAGATTGGGTTAGTTAGATTTATAATTTGGGTCAAAAATTTAGTTATCCTCTTATATTTTAAACTGAACTTAGGCCAAGTGCAAACCAAACACCTATGCACTGGATGATTAACTGAGCTTAGGCCAACTACAGGTTGATAGAGAGGATTGAACATAGAGATGATGATGGAAACTAGGCTAAGTATAGGCTAATATAGAATGTAGGCCAAGTATAGGTTGATAGAGAGTATAGAATGAATGCAACCAAAAAACAAGTGTAGATCGAGTGTAAACTAAGTATCAAAATTTAAGGCAATCCTTAGTCAAGCTCTAGATCAAGAGTGAGAATCATCCATTTGGAGAAGTTATAGTATAACTTTATCTTGTAGGTGAAATTCAATATGAGAGGGAAGAGTGCTCAAACCATAAAGAAACAAAAAGTAACTATCACAAGAGATAGTACTACTTAACAAGGTATGAATTTATGGGGACAAGTGTCAATTCATAGTTGATGTATAAGTGCAAAGTTATAATAGTTATAAAGAACCTTTCAACATATCAAATAATGGATATTCTCTTTGTTTGCACTAGTTTATAGTAGCCTAGCTTCATCCCTTTGCCTTATTTAAGTGATTAATATCTTGGTTTCGAAAGTCTTTAAAGGTTTAAGACAATAGGAATTGTATTGCATCTACCTCTTCTAGTGAGAAACCAGTAGCACACTTAAACATTTATCCTGCCAGTTGATTTGTTGAGATCTCTTAATGGGAAAAAGGTCAACTTTAGCCTAGAAATATTGTTAGATACAACAATTATTGTAGAAGAGGTGATTGAGAATTTCTAAATAGGATAAAGTAGCTAGGCAGAGAATATAAATGCTATAGTAAGATGCTTGTGAGATACCACATAAAGATAATGAAACTGATTGGGAGTTTTGTAGAGGTGACTTAGGTTTATTCCTTGGTCAAATACCAAGAGGCTAATGAGGTGACACAGATAGCTTTAGGGGTAAGGATGCCCAAAAACAACTAATTCAAGTTTGTTACTATGGTAAATATATCATTACCATTAGTCTTTGAAAAATAGGCCTAGGGTATAGCACAACCTGAAGTTGAGCGTTGAATGTCAATTAGAGCAATTGGCGATACCCAATCATTCATTACTTGATGGATACCTTGGCCAAGAGTGACTAAGAAGTAAAGATATAGGCTTAAATAATTTGATTATGGGTGATGGGTTATAAGAAACAACTCTCTTAATATGTTTAGGTGAAGAGGAATCTATGCTAATTATATAAAGAAGTTCATGAAGTCATATACAAAGCTCATTAGGCCAGGCATAAGATGTGTTGATTGATAGGCAGACATTGATACTATTGGTCAAAGATGTTGAAAGATTATACATGATAGGCCAAAGGATGCAAGACATGCCAAATACATGGATCTATATGGAGTCCCAACAATGGAGTTGAGCCATGTTATTAAATTGCAGGTGTTTAAAGATTGGGACATGAACTTAATTGGCCAAATTAGCTCACCATCTTCTACAAGTCATGAGTTTGTTATTGTGGCTACCAATTACTTCACTAAGTGGTGATCATGAGTTTCATCAATCAATACATAATTCATGGATGCTAGAGTCAGTTATAGCTAATCAAGGGATGGCTTTTACAAGTTGAGATGCTTTAACTTTTGCAAAACAGCTTGGCTTCTATATTGTCTATTCAATTCTGTATTACTTAACACAATGAGCATGTTAAGTAGAGTAACAAAAGAATCCTAATAGCTAACATCTACAAGTTTCTTGGAGATAGATTGAGAGTACAATATAAAGTACCATCAGAGGTACTATACTCAAACCATGATAGTTAAGTAATGACACCCTATTCATTGATGTGGAACCATGATATAGTTTTGCCAATGGAGATGGTCATCAAATTGCATCAAGCAATGCGTGAATATAAGCTAGCCAAACAAGACTACACTCAAGCCATGACAATCAAGTTGGGTCAACTGGACAAATTAATTGAGGTTAGCCACATTAGATCGATTATATGTAGAGAAATTTAGGGTTCCACATTGTTATAACAAGATGGTTTGGTGTAAGTCTTTTGGGTTTGGAGCCTTAGACTGGAAGATAATGCCTCCTATTAGATTGAAGGACCCAAAATTTTAGAATAGTCTCCTAATAAGGAAAGACCTTATATTATTCATCAAGTCGAACATGAAGGAGTTCATAGGTTGCAAAGTTTGGATGAAAAAGTACATGATTAGCTTAAAAAATTGAAAACATTGAAATATTAACTATTAGTTTTGAAAATGCATGAGAAGAGTTGAGATTAGGATGTCATTATTCAATATCTCAAAATTATAGAAGTGTTCTTGGCCTATGAGCTAATGAGATTAACTATTATTGGTCGATTGGCATTTAAATAAAATAAAAAAAATGGCATGCATTGTGAGACCCAGCCTTTTTAGGCTAGCTCACTTAAAGATTAAGATGTAATTTGACTAGATTAAATTAAAAAAATATAAAAAATAATATAATTAAAATTTTTGATTTAATTTATATTCATGATGTTTGGTATTGAGTTAGCTTTTTAACTCATTTTAAATCACTCAAATCGGAGTTTAATTGAGGAAGTTATAATTAATTTAATGAACATCTACCGGTGTTGATGAACTTCAAATAAATTACGAAAATGCTATTGATGATAATTAAGAACGATTTTTGGTGTTTCTATCCGAATTTTTATATTTCAAAAATAATGTTGAATAAGTTGGAAGTTTGTTTTGAGTCAAAATCTATTTGTTAATATTTAAATTAATATTTATCTCTTTAGTTTTCTTAAAGGAATCAATATCATACTAAAACTGAAAAGTTTATTTGTTTTAGGAGATTGATATCTTATAAAGAATAAAAAACCTATTTGCTTTAAGAGTCAAGAATCTATTTTTAAATATTTAATGGATATTTATCTCTTTAGTTTTCTTAAAGGAATCAATATCCTATTAAAATTAGAAAGTTTATTTGTTTTAAGAGATTGGTATCTTATAAAGAGTAGGAAACTTATATGTTTTATGAGTCAAGAATCTATTTTTAAATATTTAATGAATATTTATCTTTTTGATTTTCTTAAAGGAATCAATATCATACTAAAACTGAAAAGTTTATTTGTTTTAGGAGATTGATATCCTATGAAGAAGGATATCTCTATATCCTTCTCTATTTACTTTAAAAAATCTCTCTATAAATAGGACTCAATGGAGGTCATTGGATATCAAATTAATAGTTCAGAAGGATGAAGAAGGTGAAGGTTGAAGGATCAAGAAGATTGATTGAGCCCTTGAGCATTACAAATTGATGATTAGTTTCTAGTAATTTTATTTAAAAAGATAAGTAATGATTGGCCACTTCTAAATTTTATCATGTTTTTGTATAAATAAATATTTATCACCCTAAAATGCTTATTTTATGAATATTGAATGCTTATATATTGATCATGATTGTCATGATTATAATTGATATTGATTATTTATTACTCGTAATGAATTGATAAAAATGTTGAACTAATCATGAATAAGATTTAATGAGAAATGATAAAACTAAATTAATGATTCTAAACTTGATTATTCTAGATGATTTGGATACCCTACCAGTGGGGCTATACACTTGAAAAATCAATGACCTTGAGGGATATACTCGGTTGATACACTACCAGCGAGGCTATACGTTGAAAAAATCCGTGACCTTGGGGGATATACTCTGTTGATACCTTACCTGTGAGGATTATATACTAAAGATACCCATGACCTTAAGGGCTATACCTTGGTTGATACCCTACCTGTAAGGTTGAAACCCTACCTGTAAGGTTGAAACATTGGCGATACTCATGACCTTAGGGGTTATACCTTAGTTGATACCCTACTTGTGGGGATAAAATACCGACAATATGATTCTAACATAGCAAGGACATAATATAATGAGAACTAAATTAGATAACATGACATAATAGAAACTAAGAACGTGATAATTACATATTATATGTTTTAACTAATAATTATATGTTTTAACTAATAAATTTTATATGTATACCGATATTATATTATATTCTAGATGGTTATTTATTACTTACTAGGCTGTGGAGCTCATTATATTTTACCTTTTCATTTCAAGTACTACTCAGAAATAGGAGAGTGCCTAGATGTGCAGAAAGAATAAAGAAATTTTTATGAATTAGTTGTTAAGACTTAGTATCTTTTTCAGAATAATTATTTTGTACCCAATGTTTATTTTACCTAAGAGCACTTTTTAAATTTATGATTGAAACTTTATATTGCTAATATGATATCATGTTTGATGTCTTGTATATTTATAAGAAACTCCTTATAAGTATGCGGCAGTGGTCGTAGCTTCTAGCTTAGACCACGGGTTTGGGACGTGATAATTAAAGTGGTATCAGAGCAAGCTAACTTAGGTAACGAAATAAGAATAAGAGACATGAATTGAGTGTGGGTAGGTGGATGACAAAGATTTAGGTGGGATGAGTATATTATCAAATAAGAACAGACATATACTTAGAAAGAGGTTAATAAAAAAACTTAATCTTTAATTTTGTTGTAATAGGATCACATGGTCCCACATTGAGGAAGGAGAACTGCTATCAATGTTGTCAGGGAATCTTCAAACTGATAAGCTGATAAAACTTTTGTGCGGGAAGGAGTGAGCAACCCTCTTCAAAATAAGAGGCAGAACACTATTAACCAACCTAATCGTACTAGGAATGTGGGATTTTGATATCATACTAATAATGGATTGGTTAGCCACACACCATGCCTCAATAGACTGTCAAAAGAAAACCATTAGTTTTTGGATTCCAAAGGAAGAGAAGTTTAAATACATTGGAAGCATGGGAAATACTCCCCTATGAATTATATCTATGTTGCAAGTCAGAAAAATATTACATAAGTGTTCTGAGTGATATTTAGCTACGATCAAGGACATGCAATAGGAGGAATTAGTATTAAGAGACATCCATATTGTGTGAGATTTTGTGGATGTATTTCCAACTACCGCAAGGCCAGGAGGTAGAATTCTATATTGAATTAGTACTAAGAGTAGGACTAGCTTCTAAGGCTCCATAGTGTATGGCCCTAGCTAAGTTGAGGGAAGTTAAGGATCAGTTACAGGATCTTTTGGATAAGGAATTTATTTAACCCAATGTATCCTCGTGGAAAGCTTTGGTTTTATTTGTAAAGAAGAAGGATGGGAGTATTAGGCTTTGCATTGATTATCGGGAGTTGAATAGGATGACTATAAGAAATAAGCACCCTTTACAAAGGATAAATGATTTATTTGATCAATTATAAGGAGCTCAGATTTTCTCAAAGATTGATCTTTAATCAAAATATCATTAGTTAAAAATTAAGATAGAGAATCTATCAAAAACAACATTTTACACTTGCTATGGCCATTATGAGTTTTAAGTTATGCTGTTTGGGTTGACAAATGCACCAGCAGCCTTCATGGATTTAATGAATAGGGTATTCAAACCCTTCCTAGATCACTTTGTTATTGTACTTATTAATGATATATTAGTATATTCCAAGAGCAAAGAAGAACATGAGAACCATTTGAGGGATGTACTATCAATTCTGAGGGAGAAGGAACTTTATGCAAAATTCAAGAAATGTGAACTCAAGTTAGAGAAGGTGGCATTTATAGGACATATCATCTCTAAAGATGAAATATCAATAAATCCTAAAAAGATTGAAGCTATAATGGAATGGAATAAGCCCACAAATGTCATTGAGATATATAGTTTCTTGGGTATAACAGGATATTATAGAAGGTTTCTGAATGGGTTATCTCGCATAGCAATGCCATTAACCAGATTAACACAAAAGGAGTCAAGTTTGAATGGACCAAAGAATGTAAGAAAAGTTTTCAAGAATTAAAGAAGAGATTAGTGTTAGCACCTATTCTTACTATACTATCAAGGGACAGAGGTTGCACTGTATACAATAATGCCTCCAAGAAAGGTCTGGAATGTGTATTGATACAACATGGTAAGGTTGGGGCATACACTTTTAGACAACTTAAACTCTATGCACAGAACTACCCTGCTACAATTTACAACTAGTAGTGGTAGTTTTTGCTTTGAAAATATGGAGACATTATCGTTATGAAAAATACTACAAAGTGTATAAAGATCACAAGATTTTGAAATACATATTCACTCAGAAGGAATTGAACATGAGACAATGAAGATGGCTTGAGTTACTTAAGGATTATGACTTAACAATTTATTACCATCCTAGAAGTGCTAATGTGGTGACAGATGCTCTGAGCCGAAAGGCAGTTAGTAACTTGGCTACTCTAGTCGCAAAGCGAAAGCACATTCTTAAGGATATGAGGAGAATGGAGATTAAGATTCTCTTACAAAACTCTATGGTATGTTTGGCAAACCTTCAAGTACAACCAATATTGATTGATAGGATTAAAGTTGCACAAATTGATGACCTTTAATTGGAAAAGATTAGGAGATCAGTGGAATTAGGAGATCAATCGGAATTTCAGATTCATGAGGATGGTTCTTTGAGATATAGAAATCAGCTCTATGTACTAGGTAATGAGGAAATAAAGCAAGAAATATTAAAAGAAGTAACATGGGAATTGGAAGATATCATGAAATAGCAATATCCTCAACTTTTTAAGAATCTAGGTACACAAATTTTGAGGACGAATTTTTTTTTTCAAGAGGAAAAGAATGTAAGACCCAACCGTTTAAGATGCAATTTGACTCGATTAAGTTAAAAAATAATATAATTAAAATTTTTGATTCAATTTATATTCATAATATTCAGTATTGAGTTAGATTTCTAATGCATTTTAAATCACTCAAATCGGAGTTCAATTAAGTTATGATCAATTTAATGAACATCCAGCTGTATTGATGAACTTCAAATAAATTAAGAAAATACCATTTATGATAATTAAGGATGATTTTTTGTATTTCTATCTGAATTTTTATATTCTAAAACTAATGTTGGATAAATTAGAAATTTGTTTTGAGTTAAAATATATTTTTAAATATTTAAATTAATATTTATCTCTTTAGTTTTCTTAAAGAAATCAAAATTCTACTAAAACTGAGAAGTTTATTTATTTTAGGAGATTGACATCTTATAAATAGTAAGAAATCTATTTGCTTTAGGAGTCAATAATCTATTTTTAAATATTTAATAAATTTTTATCTCTTTGGTTTTATTAAAGAAATTAATATCCTACTAAAATTGGAAAGTTTATTTGTTTTAAGAGATTGGCATCTTATAAATAGTAGGAAATCTATTTGCTTTATGAGTCAAAAAAATTATTTTTAAACATTTAATAGATATTTATCTTTTTAATTTTCTTAAAGAAATTAATATCATACTTCTTACTATACCTCTTCATTCTTAGATGTGGCAAGGTCCATTTTCATAACCAATGATATTAAGGTCTAATGAGTCTATGTCAGCTTACTCAACTTTTCTTTAAAACCAACCAATTTAGTAGTTTGATTGATGAATAGGTCATTTGCTTAGAGAAACACATTGATGAAAGCTCAAACTCCTACCATTTTAGGAGAATTTGAGGTCCTCAATGTTGGTCCTCGATGTTGCAAACTGAAAAGTTATTGGCAAGGACTACTATGAACCCGCCCTAACACAATTTAAATTATAATGAGTCTATAAATTAATAAAAATTAGTATCTTTCTTACCTCAATGCCAAAGCTAGTGGTTGAGGAATTGGAAGGAGATGACTTGAGAGGAGGTATAGGAATGAAGATATCCATCTAAGTTGGAATAGTACTAGTTGGTGTTTGATCAAAGCTGCTAGAATCAGATTGGGCTAGGATGGCTACACCAAGGGTTAAGGAAAAGATCCTTGGGATGGTTAAGCTTATATGAAGACACCTTCGGAGTTGGGAATCCTCATCTTTGGCTGATAGGGGGGTTCCTTTACCTATGGAGTCCATCGATTACATACATAGTTGGAGACAAGAAAAACTTAGAACCAAAACACATGGTTGAACCTGAAGTACACTATTTTTTTTTTGCTTAGTATCTAGTACTTTAGCTGGAAGGCAGCTAGTTTGGCTTGATAAGCTATTGCTTTTTCATGTTCGAGAGCTGAGAATTCAGCCTTCATGGATAAGCTAAGCTCGAATGGCCTTGAGGAGAGTTGAAAAGCTAGGCTATCTACTCCCAATCTAAGCAAAATAGCTCAGTTAATGTGACTGTAAATATACCAAAGTTGATTACCCCTTGTTGAAACCTTACTTTGCTCCTTTTAACTTTTCTTTTTCTCCATCCTCAACTAAAATAAAAAGTAATCAAATGCCTATATCTAGCATAAATATAAAGGGCATTTCTCTTAGCCACAAATATACCAAATTTGATTGCCCTCAATTTCCTTCAATCCTCCCATGTTATTCTTTCTCCTTTCTTAAATGCTTATGGTCATATTTAGTAAAAAATATTTATTTCCAATTCTATTTTTCTTTCCATTTAATGGGAGTTAATGTGAAATTAAAATGTTGCCTTGTAAGAAACATATAGTCTCTTGCATGCATTGTATTTGCGCCAAATCATTTTATCCTCTAATATCTTTCCATGCCTCTTCATCTTTCTTTAACAATAAAGACTCTACCACAGCACCAATTCTACAATAACCAAAAAAATCAAACCGTGACTTCCTTTTCCCTTGCTCTCTCCTCCCTCCTCTTCTATCTCTTTCTTAACCTCCCAATCCTTGCCTTGGCTAAGGAAGGTTTTAGTGTCGAGCTCATCCATCGTGATTCTCCAAAATCTCCACTTTATGACCCTTCAAAAACTCTCTACGAGTAACTTCTTGAGGCCTCCCACTGCTCCATCAAATGTGCTAACCACATCCACTGCGCCTTCTCCTTAATTGCCTCTAATGACCCTCCTCAATCTGAGGTCAACTTTCAGGCTAGGACCTACCTTATGACTATCAACATCGGCACACCAGCTCAAGAGATCCTTGCCATTGCTGATACCAGAAATGACCTTATATGGACCAAATGTGTGCCATGTCTTCAATGCTACCCACAGATCGGTAACATCTTTGATCCTACAAAATCTAAGACTTATAGTTAGATCTCATCCCTATCTAGCAATTGTACTGAGCTTGTCAAAAATAGCTCCACTCTTGGCACAATATGCCAATATGACTACGAGTATGGAGATGGATCAAAAACTTTAGGTGACCTCTCATCGGAGACCTTCAACTTCGACTCTACGAGTGGCCAACATATTCACATCTCAAAGGTGCTATTTGAATGCTCGCATCAGATAAATGAGACATTCAACAATTATAGTGCCGGGATTATTGGCCTTGGTGGTGGATCTTTATCATTAGTATCCCAATTAGGCTCCACCATTGGTAAAAAATTGTCATGCTGCTTGGTTCCTTACTCTAATAACTCATCCTTAAGTCGACTAAGCTTTGGTAAAAGTACTATCATCTCAGGACCAAATGTGGTATCCACTCCTCTTGTCCAGGAAAATATTTTCTACACTGCATCTCTCCAAAGCATTACCCTTGAAGGCCATGGTATCATAAAAATTAACAAGGATGTCATATTCGACTCAAGTACAACCTTGACATTCCTCGAGATAAGTGTGGTGCGAGCATTGGTGAAACAAGTATCAAGCATCATCAATCTCCCAAAGGTAAGAGATCCTAATGGGTTGTTCAACCTATGCTTTAGTGTCAGCAAAAATCTAGAGACACAATTCCCAGATATCACATTCCAATTTGATGAGGCAGCTGTGAAGTTGAAGCCCCTGAATACCTTTGTCCAATTAAATGACCATATTGTGTGCCTTGCTATTGTGACAATTGGCGAATCTAGGAATATCATAGGCAATCTTGCCCAGCAGAACTTCCATATTGGCTTTGATCTTGTAAGCAAGAAGATCTCATTTTCCCCTACAGATTGTACCAAGATATGAAGAGTCCTAATTAATGATCAATAAATACTTTCCATGTTTGCATGGACGAGTTTATCCGGATTTATCTTTTCATTGGATCAATTAACATGCAATGAAATCTTTCTTAAGTTGATCCAAAAGTCCAAGATCATATAAATCTATCCAATGTACTCAAGCTCTTTATTTCTTTCTCTAACAAATTAGAAATAAAAATTAGGTTTGACAAATGGACCTATGATGGTTTTATAGATTAGCATGGGTGATGTAATGGAGAGTGGAGAGCTTCATGTACATAGGACATGACAAGTGGTCACAACATCAAAACCCAAAGATTGGTTTCAACTAGTCTCATGGGAGGCCAAGCTTTCAACTATGTAACTTCATTCTTTTTATTCTTTGCAAAATGGTTGGTGTGCACTTATACAAGTAGAGATCTCATTGATATACAAGTTAAAATTTAATTTAACTTAAAAGTTTAAGCGGTTAAATTTGAGATCTGATCATTTATACCAATCCATCTATCTTTCACTAATTATTTCATGTGGATTGAATCTCATCATAATCCTCAAAATGTGGAACCAGATGTGTACATTCATTTTAGATTTGATATTTGTTGCCAAGAAAGATGTCAAAATCAGAATAGTCATGGAGAAAAGGATGGAGCCTGTTGATTGATTTTCCTATTCAACTGTCAATAATGGTTAATTCCAACTCTTGAATCTAGAGACTAGATAAGTCTACATAAATCTACAAAAAAAAAAAAAAAAAAGAAAAAAATCTAACTGCATGTAATATAATGCATAGTTATTAATATATGAATATCAATATGAATATAATAATATTATTTGACAACAATAATATTATTGATATTATCATTAATTAACAGTATGATATTAATATTACTAACATGAGTAATGATATTATTTTATATTAGCATTATAACGATAATAAAATAATGCATATATAAATAACAAATAATATAACATACTAATATAAATATAATATTCTAATACTTGCAAAGACAAATCATAACAATTATAGCAACATTATTATAATAATATAGTTAAATAATTAAAAATTAATAATTAATCATATATTATACATATAATGTATTATCTAAAGAAAATAAAATTTCATTATTATACATTTAATAGTATTAATATTATTAATAATACTAATATTATATGATTATGACCGGAAAATAGTGCAAATATAAGCCGTATTATTAAAAATTTGATGTGCTGATAATAATAAAATATAGCAAATAATATAATAATTGTAATAATATTACATGTTATTAAATAACATTTAATATTATTTTATAAAGAGCCATAATGTATTTTTAGTAAAAAGTAATATTAGTAATATAATATATAAACAATTACTTGCAGCATTCATAAGAATGTCCAAATGAGCTACCACTAGATGAGAATCTGATTCTCATTCCCATCCCTCAATTTCTATCAACCAAAGATAATCTTAGTATTTTCAGCTTCACAAGATGGAGAGCCATCAACCAACCATATCCTCAGAAGCACCATCTGGAGGAGGGGAAGAGTTGCCTGACAGCGACTGGCAGACACAGCATCCAGAGGAAGTGGAGCAAATTTACCTAGCTTTAGTGGCCTACTTCAACATATTTTAAATTTTACATTCATATCAAATCACAAGTATTTATTACACCTATTTGCACCAACAAGGACAAAAAAAACCACCTACCATGGTTTGATAAAACCCTGTTTATATCTATGCACAAGAAGAGATTATTCATCAATCCTAGAAAAAATTATAGAAGGCAGTGAAAACAGCAGACTGACATCAAAACTTAAGCCTTAAATAACAAGTCTTCACCTTAGGCTTTATGGCACATTTATAGAGCTTTTAAATTCTAGTTCTTATTGCGTTGATAATACCATTCACCTAGCATACAAGAATATCAAACATCCAGTTCATATAAGAATTTTATAAATATACTGTAGGAACTAGAGGCCACATAAAACAATCTTCACATTGGCTCCAATTCTAACAAGCACCTGGACGGCACCACCTACAACTATAATCGTCGACCAATACTTTGGATCTCCAGGACACTGTAAACCCTTGGACTCTAAAATCAAGACCCTCCAATAAAAATCATCCATTGCACAAGTATGAGGCATTAAACATGATCAAAGGTAGGCGAGCCTCAACCAATCAAAACCATCACATTAGCAGCAGATATGCAGATTACTACTGATAATTAATAAAACAATTGAGACAGAAAACACAGGGCCAGAGGATAATAGAATGAGGGATTCTGATTTGTTCTTTCTCATAGGCATTGCACTTTTCAATCTCTAACCCTCTTCAACATTTTTACCCCAAAAAATTTTTGTCAGAAACTGTGTAAAAACTTAGTAAAACAAGTTCCAATTGAGGTCACATCCCACATAGACCATGAAGGGGCATTAACCTGCCCTCCATTTTTTAATTAAATTGTCCTACATAGCTCAAAAGATAAATGACAACAATAGGAGCTAATCCCATGATATGATATAACAGACATATGTGAATGCTAATTCTTGAACTATAAAACAACACCTGACAAATAAATGAGAAAAGAGATACACTAAATCAGCTATCTACTCTAACTAGAATATTATAATTTTATTTGTATTGTACCTGATTTTTCAGTATAAATTGTGGATGCATACTTTGTTTATATGGATGCTCGGAAGTAAAGATTCATTTGATAGATGCAAGGACAGAACTATTTGAAGTTAAAAATAGTCTCTAAGCAAAATAGTTTAATTTATTCATATGTACAATTTTCTTGAAGTTTCTGTTCATGGTCAGCGCATGATTCAGTTGACTATAGAATCCTCTGGGTTCCCATAGGAGTCTCCGTTCTCATCAGAAGAACCATCTCCACCGGTAAACTGCATTATAAAGTCCACCAACTCAGCATTATCTGCCCAGTCTTCACCATGGTGTCCCGAGCTAGATAGTCACCTCTGTAGTGCCAGCATACCTTTTATCATCTCTTCTGGAAACGAGAACCAGCAAAGTCTGCTTCTTCTCTTATGCCGCCTTAACTGGTAATATCTTATCATCAAAGCCATCATCACAATCATCACGATAGTCATCATCATCACGAACAGGACCAACATCATCATCATAATCACCATAGTCATTGCAAACAGGACCAACATCAAAATCACCATCATCATGAAGAGGACCAACATAGAAATCATCATCACCATCAATGTCATAGTCATCAAGTGTAAAGCAATCAATATGAGTAACCATCGGTTCCTTCATCGCGCAAGGAGCAGCAGAGAAATTAGCACTTCCTCTGCTGCCCAATCTATGTAAAGCCTTGAAAACTCCAAATCAATTTTTCAGGCACGAAGAGAGGGGGAGAGTTTAAGCTAGAAAATATAGTGTAGGTCCCAAATGCTTAACTTTTGTTTTGGAGAAAACTGGGATATGAAATGTGCTAAACATTATACAGATGACTGGTCAGATAAATAAGCAAAAAACAAGTTTACAGATTAATAGACAGACAAATTCAAAAAATAGGGGTTCTGAAATAAAGATATAAACCTTTGGACATGATCTACAAGGTTTGAATTTCTACAAACAAGCAAGTCCATGCTTTGGAGACAACATGTGTAGCTCCCAAATAGGTCGATAATATATAATTAATTCTTCAGAAAACATATTCATTACTTCGCCATGTATATCCTTTATTATTTGCCTCTCAAAAAAGTAAAATATATAAACCCCTTCAAAAAGTCTAAAACTTGTAATACATACCCTTCTAAAAAATATGAAACTTACATGTGTTCTGCTAAAAAAATTAAAACTCACATGGGTCCCCTCTAAAAAATTTGAAACTTGCAAACAAGCCCCTGTAGTTAGATGAAATCCTCTAAATGATAAGTAACCATTATATTTTCCTTTAAAAAAAAAAAACCGTAACAATATGATTATTTTTTTCAATGTACAAGGACTTTTGGGAATAAAACCTTACATAAGTACTTAATTGTTTACCTGTCCTTTGAAGTGTGAAAAGTAGAATCATACTATTGGATTAAGTTCTACACATTCTCCTCAAAAAGTTTTCAGAATTTAAGAACAACTAGGGGAAACAGTTAATGTACAGTTAACTTTTAACCTAGCCAAACTAAGATTAGAATGAAGTGACTGCAACATGATTATAAGAGAATGCATGTAAATATTGTACTTTCAGAACGGGCATATATGCACTATTGACACTTCGAAGGGTAAATAAAAAAGTGGAATTTTTGACAAAAATCCTGAAAATACAAACGTCAAATGAAAATAATTGATACCAATTGTACCCAAAAAGAATTGATAATGAATTAGCAAAAAGCAACCAAAATGCAAGAAGAAAGCAGAACCTCATCCATGTTTACTGGGAGGGGGCTGGTTCTGGGGCATTGGGAATCCATATCTTAACATCCTTCTCAATGCCACTACTTGCAATCACAGCAGCATAGGGATGAGGTTCGATGCAATTTACCACATATCTGTCTCCTTCCATGACACGCAACAATTCCCCATCTCTCTTCCTCCAAATGAAGATTCGACCACAGTCTGATCCACTAGTGACATACTCACAGTTGGGACCAAAAAAGCTCACACCCTTCACCGTCTCACAGTTACGGTGTCCCTTGTATGCTTGAGGTTCAGGCTGATTTGCATTGGCAAGTTTTGGGGATCCAGGGACTGGATTGGGTCCCAAACCTTGATCTTTAGTGAAAAGACAAATCAGATCATACTTGTACGTGGCCAGCAGCTCACTCTGGTCTGAGAATGCCAAACCTGTTATTCCAACATCTCTGGTACCAATGAGATGTGGTGGGCAGAAACAGTTGGTTGGATAACCACAATCAGTTGATCCATCCCATTTGTACTTGCGGATGTCATAAACTCGAGCATATTCATCTTTGCCCGCAATTGCAAAAAAATTGGGATTCCTTCGATCTATTGCAATAGCATATAGAGCAACAATCGGCTGAAACTCCGATCTATCTGGAAAAGATTTGCATACAAATAGCTTTGTAGCAGATTTTGTTCTCAAATCAATCTACATAAATGGTGACTTTGTTAGGCTTCTGTAAAGGTCACTCATGATCGCAAAGGAAATGGAGAAAATGTAAAGCATATAAAAGAACTCACATGCTGAACTAGGCCATCTTCACCACAGGTATAAAATATGTGAGGGCTTCCAGGCTCAATAGCTAACTTATGAGCCCGGCCTTTATGTTGGGCTAGCAAAGTAATCAACACCTTTCCATCTTCACCTATCTCAGCATGCCTCACCTAGTGATATGATTGAAACACATGCACTCCTTATGTGTTCACAATACATACCATCCAACGGTTAAAGGGAGGTAGAGATGAAAAGGAACAGCACATACCTCCCCATCTGCGGCACAGGTAACAATGATCCGATCCTCCATATATGGCATGAATTTTGCTTGAAAAACATTGTATGAATGGCCTGAGTAGAAGGACAATTTAACAAGACCAGCATCCCAATTCCACAAAATTACCATTTTGTCATCAGAACCAGACAAAAGAATATCGCCATCTGCATTGAAGCTAACAGTATTTACGCAGCCTTCATGCTTGTCTAGTTTTTTATGGATTCCAAAGCGCAGAACAAGGTCCTGTTTAAAAATATATATATGTGAGGTTTTATGTAAAGAACCCAAGGTTCTAGGAAGTAAGGAGAACACTCTAAGTAGTTCCAATGAAATAAGGTAACAAGATAGTTGTTCAAACAAAGGAAAAATGAACTCATAATATAAACGCTTCATATATAAAACCAAATCAGAAAAATGGCTATTCATAGGAATGTTTTAGATTCATCATGGATTTAGGCAAGAAATTTGGGGCAAACTTTAATATCATACAAAATTCTAGGACTCTTGGTCATACATAAATCAATAAATCCAACCAAGACATAATGTAATGTTATAAATTCATGAATTAAAAACAAAAATGTTTTAATTAGTTTTTTAGGCCCTTAGAAGCTCCAGAAAGACATAGACTTCTGTTCTTTCCGCACACTTGATGTGATGAGGGCTGCATTCATCTTAGCACCTTCGTAATCAAAGTGAGGAGTTGAAGAGAAGTTGAGGCTCCCAGATTGTCCCTTGGCAACAAGAAAATTAGTTCGGGTTTTCAATACAGAAAGCCAGCAATTATTGTAGGTAATAGGTTAGAATGTAGAACTGATTCCTTGAGAAAGGACCCAGCAATATGTGAGACAGCCACATAGTATCATCACATGATCCATCTTCCCCCCTACTCCACCCTCAACATATGCAATGTGCATATTGTGCCAAAAGAAAATTGATTTCATATGATATGCAGTGGTCAACAAATCCTAGTCAGGGGTTGCTTCTTGGCTGTCAACCCAATCAATGATAAAGAGTACTTAGTTGCCACTCTAGAGCAGGTATGCATGTGTCAGTGTGGGTAACTTGATATTTTAGAAACACTTTAAGTATGGAAGTGTTTAGGAAGCAGAAGAGGGTTCAACATCCTAGGAGATTCCAAAATGGGTGTGTTACCCTAGTCAAGAGATTCCAGGTAACAAGAAAAACCTGGACTTAAATCTATCCATGGAGTCCAGCAATTTATCCAACAAGGAACTGCATGCTCTCATAAATCACATAAAGGGCAACTGGAGTTCCCCTGTTTATTTTACAAAAATTTTCCTTGTTTCCAAGATAGCAAGTGCTCATGAATGAACGCTCTATAATCAAAAAAATTACATGGTTTTTCTCAGTGTCTTTATTATAGCCCAAACTTCAAATTTGGGCTTGCCTTTTTCTGACTTGCTTACCTCCTAATTGAAGTCAGTAGCATCAGAAGAGTCGCTTTCTTTAGCCTCATTATAACCTACCATAATTGTTCATCTTCAAGGTACTTTATAAAGTCAAAGCACTAAAGATTATCTACCAATCTATTAACTCATTTATTGAGGATCCAAATGACCCTCAGGATCATTTGGGTCATTTACATCTTCCCAAATCATAGTCATGCAAAATCATCACTGAGATCACAAACACATTCCCCATATCATGGCACTCATCTCCACCCTGAGCACCATTATGCCCTTGAAAAAGCTACAGTAGGTAGAGGCAGATCCTTCAGTCATAATTTGTAAAGGGGCCATGACAAGACAAACTTAGACAGCCAAAATTATCTGACAATATCCTATTCATCTGCCACCACATTTCTATCTCACAAATAGAGTTAGGTTGCTGCCAAGCATGCCCGTGTTATTCTCACTTTTGTCTCTTCCATGGAAAAAGGGCATCTTTGGGCAATGGGTTAGACCTCAACAGCAAAGATAGAGCTCTATAAGTGCAGAAATTGAACCAAAGATAAAAATGCGCCCCTGAAAAAGTAGGATACAATATGGCTAAGGTACATCAATGAATATATTTGCATTTTATACATAAAATATATGTATACATACATGTATCTATGTATGCATGTGTATGTTGGATATGGATGTGCTGATGGACAGATGGATATATGCATGTTCAGCATGCATGCATCTTCAGCACAGATGGATCCATCTTATACGTAAAATATATGTATACATACATGTGCATGTGTGTATAAAAAAACATTTACAAAACATAATAGATTATCAAAATCATATAGTCTACACTTTAGTTAATATCATTAAATCTTACAAACTCTTCATTTAGTCATCATTCAAATCCATATACCCCAATCCATTCTTCATATTTTAAAAGAAAGCAAACACCCTTCCCTAGATACTCAAAGGCAAAGTTTTAAATCTTATGGGATAGAAGTATTTTGGTTTTTCAATGGAACAAGATGCCCTACGTCCCATTCTGTCTTGATCCTCAACCCAATCAAACATCCCAAACAATTTACACTAAGACTCATGAGCAATAATAGACCTGAAATATGACTGATGTCTATGCCAAACAATTTACACTAAGACTCATGAGCGGAGCATATGGTCAACACAGACTAATTCTCAATAGAGAATGGTGGCAAAATAATAAGGGATGAAGAGATGGAGGAGAGGTAATCAAATAGAAAGAATTTAAACAAAGTTATAAATTGAGGAACTCAGCAAGCTGAGTAATGGCCATTTTACCAAGCTTCTTGCCTCGTTGTGCACCATGTGATGAATGATCATAAATTACAACAACAACAAAACTTTAATTCTAAACTAGATGGGGTCAACTAAATAATCACAAATTGCATATCAAAATTACAATTAGCACAAGCATATTTCAGAATTTCCTGATTTCTCCCCGATAATAGTAGATTTAAGAAAATATAACTTATAAGGAAATCCTAACAAATAATTTCAGCACTTTGCCATCTATTTCAGTTCAAAAACTACCCACCTTATACATGAATTGGCTAGTAAATCTATAACAGCAAGGGAGCCTGTTTTATTCAGTTAAATTCCTATCATTTACCTTAAGACTTAGCCTATATAACAGAAAGAAGACTACTTTAAAGTTGATGGACCATGTTGTGTGCAGGGAAGTAGAAAGCAACAAGAAAGAAAAGAGAAAAAATAGGCAAGAGGCACAAACAAGGATTTTAATATGGTTCAGAAAATTGACAGAAGAAAAAGAGAATGAAGGTATAAGAACATTTACCTTCTCTCTTTAAGGGAGAAGGTATAAGAACAGCAAGACAGAAGAAAAAGAGAATGAAGGACAAACAAAAGTTCTCTTCAATTTCAAGTGGATGACAAGAGGGAAAAGAGAGAAAGAGAGGTAATAAGATGACATTGAACCATATGGTGGACTCCCATTAGATGTCACGTCATTGTCATATAACCACTGAAGTGAAGTGATGTTTTCACACTCAACATTGTAAGCTTAGAACCATCTCTCAATAAATATTTCTAACACAAATGAAAAAAATTAAAAAAATGAAAGAAAGAAAGGAAACTAACTCCAATGTCTATATCAGAATCATAAGCTATGTAGTTGTCAAGAACATGCTGGTCAAATGCTTATCAAGATACTAGAAATAAGTTGCCAATATATATTTGCAAACTTCATCCTATAGTTTTTAAAATGCACCTAGAAAATAGAGAATTTAAATGCATTCACTTTCAAGAAAACAAATTTGAATTTGAATTTTCAAGATTTTGTTGGTTTACTTAGGGAAGGGTAAATGAAAGAGAGAAAAATTGGTAATGTGAGAGAAGTGTCATGCAGTCAAGTTGCAGAAAAAGATTTGAAGAGCAATTAGATACATGATATTATGATGAATATGGTGAAATTGTATTTGAAAATCAGATATCACATGACTATCATTACCAAAGGGGTAACATTTAGTACTTGATTAAAGGTCATTATATCACTGATGACAAATCATGTTGCGTCTGAAGATGGTGGATGAATCTGTTCATAAACCATGTTTTCCAACTTCTTCTATCACTCCCCTAACAGCTAAACCCTGAAGAAATTTTACAGTAGAGTTGCAAAGGGTTCAGCATAATAAGGCCACTGGACGGGACAAAAACCCAGATAGCGGCTAAGGTGCAATAGACCAGCCTCAAGATAACCAAGGCGTTTACCCCACTTAAAATCAGTTTCAAGGATGCTGGGCTTTCCAGTTTAGCCTGCTTTCTAATTCTACATGCATAATTTTTGATGGTTACAAAATGAAACGACAGTGGAGAGTAAAGAGAGGAAGGAATAAAGAGGAAAGAAAGACAGCGAATATATTTCTCATCGCAAAAACAGATATCTTGAAATAATTCTCATTGCCATACAAAACTGAAAATTTTCCCTTCAATTTCAGCATAATAAAATCGCTCAATCATATAAAATATTCTAAATTAACACAATAATTTGAGTCCTTTTAGGGGGAAAAGAACGCATAATTCTCCATATACATTTTTTCCCGTCACTTAAAAATTCAGCGTGGTATATCTTGGCATCATGCTAAAAATTACTCTTTTTCTAAGCCGCAAAATAGCCCCCAAATGAAACGAAGAATATAGTGGGAAGGGAAAAATAAAAAGCAAAAAAAAAAAAAAAAAAAAAAAAAAAGAGAGGAAAGAAAGACAATTTGAGATCAAACCTCCGAAGCCACGACGCGATGGGCGAAGGATCTCGGGGAGACGTCGCCTACCTCCCGGTGCCAGAGCTGGACGATCCCGCGGACGAAGCCCCAGCCTCTCTTGTACGCCCTTCTCATCACCTCTCTCTTGCCCTCTCTCCCCACCCACTGTTCGACGAAGAGCCAGGGAGAGGCGAAACGGGCTCGCGTCGGAGATTGAACCGACGGAAGGATTGGATCGGATAGATCGGGTGAGGCCTGAGGCAGCAATGGGGCGATAAGAATACGGTGGCGCTCTGCTGATAAAAAAGGACGATGCCTCTCACTCCACTGCGCGTTCGCATGGGCTCGTGTTACGCGCCGGCCGTTTGCATACGTCATGCGCGCCGGCCGCTTGCATACGTCATGGATGGACGGCGCAAGTGTGCTGCGTTCAGACTTGTAATAAAATAAGTGTGTTCTCATATTTATATATATATGTATATATATATATATATATATATATATGAGAGGACATGGGACAGCACATGGTTTCAAAAAGAAGAAGCATACTTTAAGGTCAATAAAATAAAAAAAATCATAATATTTTAAAAATATAATTTTATATTTAAAAAAAAAATGCTTGTAATTCAAATTCATAATACTATCAATTAACTTTCAATCGAATTTTTAAAACCATATGATTTCGATCATTTATATTTTTATTTTTTTATATTTTAATTATTTTAAAATAAATATGTATATTCATCGTATTAAATATGTAAAAATATTTAAATATAAAAATTAGCTCTCAGCTAATCTCTTTGGGTCTAGGATGTTCCAAGAATACTCAACTAAAATTTTATTTATGCTTTTATTTTTTTATATTTTAATTATTTTAAAATAAATCTATATATCCATCATATTAAACATGTAAAATATTTAAATATAAAAATAGGCTCTTCGCTAATCTCTTTCCTACTGTAGCATATTTTTTTGCAAAAGAAATCAAATTGCCAACCCAACTTTAGGCCTGCTTTTAATTGGGTTTTTTCATCACTTTCTTATAGTTATTTACCTCTCAAAGGCTTATGTTGTTAGGATAACTTTTTTTCAAAAAAATTAGTAATTATTTAAGGTGCTTTCTATTTCCTTCTTAAAAAACACATTGAAGAGCCTATTCAAAAGTTTAAATAAGTAAGGAGGTAAAAAAAGAAAAAGTACATTGGCACTATAAAAGTTTGCTTTATAATCGCCAAAATCTTACCTTTACCATATAATTTGGGTATGTACTATAGAGTGGAAACTCTTGCTCCCAATGCATCATAGGTTTTGATATTTTCTTACAACATTATATGTTATCTATTGCCATGTAAATTTTAAAGTCTATAATATATAATAAAAAACCCAAAATGGAGTCAATGGAAATCAATCCTATTCAAATTTTGTTGCCATGCATGAATGACTAGCATGACACTTCACATCCAAAATAAAAGATATAGAAAAAAGCTCTATTATATGTCATGAAAAAGCTTAATTAGATAAGGTAGATTTCAAAACCTTTCATCTTTTTTAATTTTTTTTGTTTCTATTAGTAGATATCCACAATTTTTATTCTTAGAAACAAAGAAGGAACAAGGATTTTATTCTTAGGGATTGATAATAATAATAATAATGATAATAATAATTTGTTGAAGTTATGATCACCATTCTTCTTTACAATAGAATTCATTAATGAGAAAAAAATATCAAATTTCCATTGAAAATTCAAACAGACTTTTTTTTTTTTTAGTCTTATAAAGGAATAGTTGACTTGCAAATAATCATATCTTGCTCCGTGGGATGGCACATAAAGAAAACCAAAAAAAAATCTCATATGTTATGATATCTCTCAGAAAGAGGATTCTTTGAACAGGTTATCTTGGCTTGCAAATTTAGTGACTTAATGTCTTAGCATTTTGTCATATATTTCAATTTTTCCTCCCCTTTTATTATGAATTGAGAAGATGTTTGTCATATACATACATACATACATACATACATACATACATACATACATATATATATATATATATATATATATATATATATAGCATAGTGAGAGCCGAGCTGAGTGGATATAGTAGACAGGTATATCTAGAATATTTTATGATAGCCATATAATTTATAAATTTAAGGCAAAATTTTACAAAATAATAGTAAAATTTGCAATATTATATACCTCAAAGTATTAGGTAATAAAGAAAATATATAAAAGTAAATTAAATATAACAAAAATAAGAATATTAAGATGAATGTGAAAACTATAAATGATGGATTAAGAAATAAAATAGCTGTAAGTATTGCATAAATTAAGGATAAAGTGAGAAAAAATTAATACCTCATATAAATTATGTTTTTTAATATGATTTTGAAATTTGTCATTTTCTTATTTGAAATTGAACTTGTAGCCATTAATAATACAAATATCTATCTTTTGCATGGTACAACATATTTGTTATATATAAATAAAGTATAAAAAATCTATTCACAAATGAACTTTATTGGTATAAACTTTGTTAGAAAAATCATTTACGAATAGATTTTTTGCACTTTGTTCATATGTGATAAATATATCACACTATGTAAAAGATAAGTATTTGTATTATCAATGGCTATAGGTTAAATTTCAAATGAGAAAATGACAAATTTTAAAATCATATTAATCCAACATAATTTATGACTTTTAGTTCATAATATAACTAATTAGATTATATAGACTCAATTGATATTAAATGCAAGTAATTTTGAGTAAACTAAAGTAAATAAGGAATATAATACTTGCATAAAAAATTTAGCAAATAATATCATACATAAGAAGGAAGAGATTAGCAAATAATATCATATATAGGAAGGAAGAGGTCATTATTGATGATATGACCTAGCATCCTAATGTATGGCAAGAAAGAGGTCACAAGAAGAATTAGATCCCAATTATCATAATGGTAAGTAGGAGGAATGAAAAGAAAAGGAAATTGATAATTACGATTTACTTTAGGAGAACTAAACCTATCAATACTAAAATAATTATGATAAATTACATACATAAATAATAATTATCTATAATAATTAAGATATTATAATAAATTCATATATAGGAGAGAGGAAAATTTTTATCTTACAGGTTGTATAAATAAGTGAAGAAAAGATAGATTTATATTTGAAAAAAGAAAGTTAGCATTGTAGAAAAGAGTAGGTTCAAATTAGTAATTGAAAATTAAAACCTAAGAAAAAATAAGTTTATCTCAACATTTTATGCTATCCTAACATGATTGTACGTGGAATCAATGAATTCTTTTTGTGCATATAAAGAAAAATAATTCAAAGCCCATAATATATTGCATTAACTTAGAGTATTGCACCAATCTTTAGCATCAGACATCATGAAGGGTCTATTTGATTTATAGGAATGGCTTTTAGGAACCGAAATCAAAATCATTAATTTTGATTCTAAGCAATTATTTAGATGGAATTAAACTTTAATTTTGATTCCATCCAAAATTGAAATTAAGCATTAGAAGGATTTAAAATCCATATCCTTACCTAAGTATACAAATTGATTCCAACCTTTCAGAAAAAGAGGAATTTTTTAATCAAAATACCTTTGTGACTCAACACACTCGCTCATCCTCTTCTCACTCCCTCCTTTGCAAACCACCATTGCTTGAAAAAAAAGACAAAAAAAATTCCAACTGCATTGTTGGTAGATGTAAGCTAACCTTTGCATTAGTTTTTCGAACTGCTTCTTGCCAGATTTTGTTGAGTTATGGCTCATTCTATCTGGTATTTTCAACAAAATAATCTTTTGCTTTTTCTTATGGTTAGTTTGATTTTGTAGGTATTCTTCAAAATTTTTGACACATTTTCAACCTACCCATTTGAAATTAGGCCTACCCAAGCTTATTTTTTAATAAGGTGTAGTCAATTTTTTTACACATTTTATGTAATCATGACATGGATGTTATTATATTATGATTTTATTATGGTCTTCCTCTTATCTTTTCAATTTTTAGGTTTATTTATTTGTGAAATGAATGCTAAATTAAGTGCACGTGCGCGCACGCGCGTACACACACACACACACATATATATATATATATATATATGTATGTATGTATATATTGAGAGAGAGAAAGAAAGGGAGAGGTAGACTTAACTATATTCAAATGTAGTCAACTTAAATCCAGTCACCTCCTCCATCCTTAGATCTATATAGTTCATGGATCCCAAAGATAAAAAATATAGGATGACTCCAGAATTCGTGTAGATTCAAGAATGAAGAAAGTGATCAATTTTAGATTTGGCTACATTGGAATGTAGCTAAGTCCACCCTTATCTCTCTCTCTCTCTATATATATATATATTGTATTCAAAAAGGTTAAATTTTTAAGTTTCTAAATCATGAATAAAATTAGAAATTTAGAATAATTATGGATGAACCAAATAATAACAACAAGAATCAATCTAATTCTAATTTAATTTTAGTGTTCAATTATGATTTTGGAGTTGAATCAAATAGGCCCAAAGTCTTTTTTGATACTATGACTTGTCTTATAGCTTTTGAGCAATAAATAGAACAAGATTATTAAAAAAAAGATAATATAATAAACTTGAGCAAGAAAATAAAATAATTAAAATTTTAAAAAAATTATAAGGAAGGACTATAAATATAATAAAAAAATAAAATAAAGTTTATACACTATTCAAAAGTTAATAGTGAGAGATCATTTAGTTTCTTATTTATTATGGTAAACCTATATATATATATATATATATATAATGAAATCCATATTTAGTACATAATTATATATTTTTAAAATAGGAAATAGGGGCTAACAAAGTTAAGGCAAGCCTTAGAGATGGTCTATATATTGTTAATAAAATTATTAGTCTTATATTATAATATGTAATTTATATATAATTTATAATAGAGTTACTATATAAATTATAATATTACATATATTATTTTTTATTATCCTTTGAAAGATATTATTTTATAATAAAAATAAGGAATAAAAAATAATTTTATTTTCACTTACCACATACATTTTGTATAGATCAGAAAATAGAAAGTAATTTTTTTAGAAAATAAAAATAGAAAAATTCTTCAGAAACTAAATGTAGCTTAATTCTTTTTAATTTTTAATCTTTTTTACTATATAATAATTGTGTGCATACCTATATTTATTATATATAGTAGGAAAATAATTGTGTGCAGTGCAATATGAAAATAGTGAGAAGATAAGTATATGTGAGAAGATAATGGTGTGTGTACACATATATATAATTATTTTCTCATTGCATACAGTAAGAAAGACCAAAACTTTAATAGAATTAATATTGGTCTTGCATGGCTAACAGAGATTAAACATTATAATATGATCGGACTAAGCATTAATTAACTCGTAATAATATATAGGGAATCAAAATGCTATAAATTAATATTAAAATTAATATTATAAATTTTTGTTTTAAAAGTTATAATTAATCTCTATTAATAAATATTTGGATCAAATATTTAAGAAATATTATATTTTAATTTCCAGCATGCAACCTGAAATTCTTAAATATGGATTAAATGCAGGGCCTTGATTTATCCTCTTTCCGTATCCAAGCCGGGATGAGACCAGGGATGGGTCAAAACCAGATTAATAGATCGAGCGGGGCCACTTTCAATCAACCCTCCGGTGTTGGTACCACTTTCCTCCATTATTTAAGAGCCCCAGCCGACCCGACTACCCCATCTTCCTCGCCCTAGCTTTCGTCTCCAACTCGCCATGGTACTCTCTCTCTCTCTCCCTCCCCCTCCCCCTCCCCCTCCTCCTACCTCGCTCCCCGTTCGTTCTTTCTCACGCTAACGCTTGATTCTTTCCTGTTCTCGCTTCTTTGCAGGCGGATTCTCCACGCAGGAGGTAAATCCCTAGATCTTACGAATCATTGCGACTAATGGTGTTTCTTGTTTCTTTCTTGTTTAATTTTACGGTTCGAATTCGAATTTTCTAGGGTTTTGGATTATTCTGTGTCATTCGCGTTGTTGATGAGAAACAAAGCCTGAATTCCGTTAAAAATTTCTGCAAACCCTAATTGATAATTTTTTTTTTTTTTTGTTCCTTTTTCTTAGATTTCTTTTCCCCAAGTGTCGATAAGGCTATTCCATAAAGAAAAATCATAACTTCGATAGATGTTGTTGCGTGTTGTCGTCATCCTACTTCTCAATTTGTTGATTGAATTGATCGAATGAATGAATGATTGATTGATCGAGCGTGCTAAGGCCTTTTAGCTGATTGATGTTTGATGGAGTTGGTTGGCCTTATTGGACCGTTTGATCGGTCCTTTTTTGGGGGTTATTTTTCCATTCCTTAAGAAGAGAACTTCCATCTCCGTGTGATCCAGAATCGAATTTAAGGTGAGGTTGTATGGATTGGTTGTATAGAGATGTTGCCTGTTGGTCCAGATCCTTGAAATGGTAAAAACTTATTTTCCATCTACTGCAACCTCAAGAATAATTTGACTGTTGGTCTGATGAGAATTATAAACACTGATTCTGGTTTTCAGAGTTATATGATTTTTACTGGTTGATTTTGGGTAAGATTTCAGGCCAAATTAATGGCTGGATTCATATGTGCAGGTTGTCCAGCAAATATAATGCATGCTTGGCCCAATAATATCTTATATCACTTCACATAGAGATGCTAATTTCACATAATATGTTGGTAATTTTACCTCTGTTAGCCCACTATCTAGATATTTCTGTGGATCAAATGTAGTTTATGTGCCTTTCTTGGTGACCTAGATTCATATGAAGTAATGTGTTCGGGTGGAAGATCATATGTTAAAGGAAAAGATGTGATTTGATTGAATTTTGTGTATAGGGGCTCTCATGTTGATTTTTATTGTTGGAGTGATTTGATACATGTAGAAGGAAAAAGAAGTAGAAGTAGATCAAGGAAGTGGTAAAAAAGATTTAAAATCTCTGCATCTTAAAGAAAATATGATGCTAAAGCAGAATGGAGAAAAGAATTTATGTAGTTAACCCCAACTAGTTTGGGATCAAGGCTTTGTTGTTGTTGTTGTTGTTGTTGTTGTGTTTTAAGGGACTCTTTTTGTATTTTAGTAGAAGATGTTGTTGTTGTTGTTGTTGATGGATGACTCACAGTAGAAGATGAAATACTTGTATTTTGGGTTAAGATGAATCTTGTTTTACCAATACTAGCTTGTAATAGTCGATAGAACTCATATACAAGTAGTTGTAGGATTGGTAATTTATTTACTGAGGTTTGCACCAACTTGGGAAAAGAGAAAATATGGACACATGGAAGTTATAGGGAGTGGAAGGAGACAGTAATATGACTTACAAGTAATGAATGTACATTGTTATTTTTTTCTCAGATGTTGATAGTAGCATTGTTAGGTCTGCTAGGTCATGTTGGCCTGAACACTTAAATGCATAGGCCCTGTCTCAAACTCAGTAAGTAGGCTATTGAGCTGTGTTTGTTCTTAGACATTCATATGTGAAGTCCAAATAAGTTTGGGTTAAGCTTTTGCTTGAGGTTTTAAGAAAATATGGCCTGATTTTGGGCTTGGCCCTGAGGTTCATGCGAAGTCTCTACTTTTTCTGGTTATATTTGGATGGTGAAAAAGAGACTTCATGAAGCCTAATATGGAAAAATTTTGGAACCTGTGTTTCTAACAAGGATGTTTTGATTATGAAAACATAAATCTTATGCTTATATGCTTTCCACCTCTAAGTGTTCTCCTAAGCACCTAGTTGACAACTTAGGAAATCGGATGGTTTCCTTGCTATGTCTAGCAAATTTGACATATTATTTGAAACCAAGGTGCTTGGGTGCCAATAAGGTAGTGGAGGGTGTGAAAATGCACCTACATAAGATACATAATGTGGTTTATGTATTCAAATTCCCTGGGCTGCATGTGCCTAGGTGAGCCACTTAAGTACCTTCTGGGTGGCTGGCCTGCATATAAGTTGTTTGTTTAAATATCTGTTTCTTAGAGGCTGCCTTATCCTTAGCTCATAAACCGAAAGAAGTTAGTATCTTTATGTAAGTTGGTTTTTTTACTCTTTAAAAGAGATGGTTGGAAGATGGCATCATGGTGGTAACACTCACTGTTGTTGAATTCAGAAATGGATTATTTATAATCTGATGGCTCTGCTAAAATATTATTGATCATTGAATAACTGATCTGTTTATGAAGGTGTGGCAGGGGCACATATTGCATTTTCTAGTTTGTGGTTCTTGGCAGATATCTGGCATCGAGTGTCTTGGGATCTAGAAATATGCTCTGATGAACATACAGGACAACAGTCTTTATGAAATACTAATGAATCTGCAGTTTTATGATGTTCTATGTTGTTCTTGTTGTTTTTATTATTGTTATTGCTCCTAATGCTGTTTTTGGCTGTCCACACCATTATAAAAAAGTGCATTTTAAGTTTTTAGTTTCTGTTTTATATTAATGTTTGGTTATCTAAATTTGGTTGATCTCTCTCCCCCCCTCCTCCCCAACCCACCATTTGTTGACTTATTCCTGAATACTGAACTTGCAACAATGGTTGACATGTTGGACAATGGTGTCTCTTCATTATGAGGAACTTCCATGTCCTCATACATAAATAGAAATTATTATTTTAAGATGATGTTTGGTGTTGCTTGTGCTTTTTAAGAGGGTTTTCATGAGAAGTGCTTTGAAGAGAACTTTTTCATTTGTTCAATCAAATATTTGGTTAACACATAATGTAAGAGCAGTGTTTAGGTCTATTTGATTCCAAATATCATGGATCTAGTTGTAGCAGAATCAAATTCCACTTGAATGCAATGTGGGCTTTGATCAAGGACATGAAACTGACCTCTTCTTGTGGTTATTGTTGTTACCTCCACTGCTGCTGCTGCTGCTACTACTGCTACTACTGTTATCGTTCTTATCATTGTTACCTCTTTTATTTTATATGATAAGTGTAGTATGAAAAGTAGAAGAGTATAAGAACTATCACTAGATCTTCTTTGTACAACTTGGTAAGTTGAAATGGCTATGTTGAGATTTGACAATTGTTGTGCAGAAACCCTTCCTGCCATTTCACCATACTAAGATAAGGAAGATTCTATTTTATATTTTAAGCATGGTATGCTGTACTGGATGTACCACCTCGTCCGAGCATATCATACTATTTTGGTCCCAAATCAAGACTTGGTACCATTGGATATCGAGTCTCGATATGCTGTATCAACCTTTGTATCGGGCATACCGACACTATACTAGTATGGTATTAGTATGAGGTTTGGTACCAAAAATGGCGAACCTTGATTTTAAGCAAAAGCTTAGGGTTCTATTATATATTATAAGCAAAAAAGATCTTTTAAACGTATTCTCTTACTTAAGGGGGAAAAATCATATTTCATATGTAATATGTGATCACTGAATTTGGTAGATATGAAGCCTTCGATTATAGTTTGGGCTTAGATTGATGTTCTCTTAGGTGGCCCAGAATGATGCATCCAACCTTGATATTGGCTAAGCACAACATACTCTATGGTTGAACATGATCCCTACCTGAAATGGTAACCTGTGTTCATTCCTATTTTCAACTGACATTACCCTCTGAAAAGAAGAGTAACATATACTTGAATTTAAAGGCCTTGCTTAGGGTGATCAGTGAGCCTTAAGACAGGTTAGTCAGGCATCATCATGATCTAAGAGTGCTGGGAGAATGCAGGATTTAGGAGTTGGGTTTAGTCAGGCTGTTCAATTTTCTGTCAATGGTTTTCCACAGGTTTTGAGGATTGTATTGAAGAAGTGGGGATCTTTTACCTATGGTGCCATACTTAAGAATCTTCTGTCACATTAACACATGCTTCATGATACTTTGATAGTGATGAGGACCAACTTCTGTTATAGGAAACTGATACAATTATAAATATGTCATTTATTGGATCCATATCTTGCCCAGAGAAATGGATAGTAATGGCTCAAGATAGGAATGTGAAAATAAATAATAATGATCTCTAATTGGGAGGAAAAATTAAAACTAGTTTGCATTTTCTATTTTTACTTCAATTTGAAGCTAAAAGGAAACATATTTGAAATTTTCTCCATACATGCAACCTCAGTTATCATGGTTGGAGGCCATAATTTTCACTTAACACCACTTTTTATTTATGTTTATTTTTTTTCTCCAGTTTGACAAGTTAGCTCCTTTGCCTGACTATGAGCATTTCAGGTATTCACGATCCCCTGCTCCTGATATTAGGCACTCTAAATCAAGATCCCAGTCCAGATCTAGGGGTCGATCTCAGTCCAGGTCTCGAACACCCATTCCTAGATCACGATCACGATCGGGAAGCTTTGGCAGGTATGATGTTGACATTGACATTGTTAAATCTAGTTTACTTTGTGCGTCTATCAAGAGTACTTGATTTGCCGATTTAACTATGAGATTTGTCATGTATGGCATGAGATTGCAGGGCTGATGCAGCAAATCCTGGAAATACGCTATATGTAACAGGCCTGTCTAGTAGAGTCACAGAAAGGGACCTTGAGTATCACTTCTCCAAGGAGGGAAAGGTTAGTTTGTGTTACTTCTTTGTTTTGCCACATTGCTGGTATTAACTACGCTCATATCCTCAGGTTAGAGGATGCCATCTAGTTGTTGAACCCCGGACTCGTGTCTCTCGAGGTTTTGCATTTGTCACCATGGATACAGTTGATGATGCTGATCGTTGCATCAAGTATCTCAATCAGTCAGTTTTGGAGGGCCGATACATAACTGTGGAGAAGGTAATATATTGCACCTCGGGTACCTAGATGATGGTTCAGAGAGACACTTTTTCGCTTTTCTTTATTCCTTGCTTTTCTTCTTTTTTTTCTTTGACTTCGAGGTTTTTTATTATATTCAGAAGACAATTGCCTCAGCTATGTTGGCAGCAATCAAGATGATGAGACAATCCATCTCAACTTTAGTCACACAGTTGATGCATGGCCAGCCTAACGTTTTTTCCATGCTTCAAATCAGCTAAACATTGCAAAATTGTCCAACTAAACAACCTCAGCATTCACCTTCAACTCTCAACAACTAATCAACGGACAATACCAACTCTTTAAGCGGGAATTTATGGTACCTGGCATCTAGCATATATCTAATGATGCTACCAATCATGCCTAGTGTCAAGTGTTGTTCCAGTGACCCCTTGCCAATGAGTTAATCATTTAGCGCTCATCATACTTCTATTTATGATCTTTAACCAGAGATGTTAGCATTTTGTATGAGTTGCTCTTGCTTTTTTGGCTATTTTGTTTTGCTTTATCCTTATCGGTTTTATGCCATCTTTGAGTATCATGGATGGACTGTAAAGAATTGAGGAGTTTCCTTGCTTTTCAGTCAAGGAGGAAAAGGCCACGGACGCCTACACCTGGAAACTACCTTGGAGTGAAAAGCACCAGAGATACCAGTGAGTTTTTTCGTTTTCTGATAAATACTGCTTGTTTTGAATCTCAGCATTTTGTTGTTCCAGTTCATGCAGTGCCTGGACAAATTGTTCACACTTGCAAACTATTTTGTTTCTAATTCCTTCCTACGTCCCTCTGTGTGCTGCAGGAGATCGTTATGACCGTGGCAGGTACCGTGGAGGCTATGGTCGCGATGACTATGGTGGTGTGTACCATAGATCTCCAAGACGCTCACCATATCGAGGTGGTCGAGGTTACTCCCCCCGTCGGTCACCACCTTATGGTGGTAGATCAAGAAGGGAGCGGTCAAGATCTATTCCTTATTCTCCATACAGAAGTCCAGATAGAGGCTATGGTCGTCGTGCAAATGTTTATGCCAGGTAATTGATGACAGCCGAACATGTTGGAGCTCTACAATTGGTTTACCGTCTGTGCTTGATATAAAACTAGTACTCTTGGGAGCGAGTTGCTTGGAAGTTATGTTATGCTTTATATTACCGTAGCTTTGTTCAAGAACGTTAGTTGAGGTACTGAAGGATCCTGAAAGAAGTTTGAGAAGACTGGGTTAGTTTATTAAGGCTTGGTTCTTGACATAAGATTATCCTGTGTTATTGCTATCTTGGTTTAATCTGGTGCAATGTTCTTGCATTTTCCGCAGGCATGTGCTATGTGTAGTTGTTTTGTTGCATTCTAGTTCATGACACCGATTAGCATGCTTCATTTGCTTGCAGCGGGCTGAAAATTATGTTTTTCCAGCTGTTCTGCTTGTTCATGCTTGAATGCCACCAACCGTTGTGAATTTCAGATTCGGATGCATTGAGATACCTTGATGTTGAGCGAGCGTATGGCTGCTTCTAGCATCTTTCTCACACCTTTCAACATCTTGGCCTCTTATATCAATCGCCATTTCTTTCCTTTTTGTTGGAGGGAGGAGGGGGTGTGATCACGGGTAGAATTTAGAATCAATCTAATTATGATCGATTCTCAGAATTTTGATTCAGAACTGAATCGTTTCTATCTTAGAACTGTTTTAGAATTGATTTGATCCAATCGGTATAGTTTTTGATTGGTTTTAGAGTATATATATATTTTTTAACGCATGTCTAATGTTAAATGATTAAAATTTTTCCTTAGATGTATTTAATGGAAAAGATATATATTATATTTATTAATTAATTTAATATTTAAAATCTTTTAGTAGGCATGATAATTAGTTCATGATATGTACTTGATGTTAAAGGTTTAAGGTTTGATCTTTGCAAACACTTCATTTTTTATTTCTAAAAAAAAAAAAGATAGTGGGTTCTTCGATCATAACTTAGAAACAAAGCTGTGGAATCAAGAATCAGAGTCAATTTTATTAACACTCAGAATTAAGTTGAATTGATCCTATTAGATGTATGGGTTCCTGGGTTATTCTAAGTTGTTAACCGTAATTTCATGCAATTAAATGGTGCTTATCTTGTGATGCATGGATGGTATTGAAGGCATAGATTAGGAAGGATAGGCATCGAAAGTTCCCAATAGTTTGCACTTGGCTAGGTAGTATTTTCTTTCACAATAAGCTTGATCCACCTTGAATCTACTTGATTGTTGTTGTGGTGAGATTGGCTACGTAGTATTTTCTTTCATATTAACCTTGATCCATCTTGGAGAGATGAATCTTCTTGATTGTTGTTGTGGCCAGAGGGAAAGGTGGGTTGGACATGATGATCCATGTGCGTCGAGCATGGACCATTCAAATGATGGATGGCAAAAATGTTAAAAATGTTTACTTTAAGGCTTATTCTACAAAGAGCATCAAAGTTATCAAAAAAACATTTAGTTGAAAAAATAATTTATTTATATTATTTTTATATTAAAAAATAATTTTAGTATTTATCATTCATATTCTTTTACATTATGATTTATGATTTTCGAAGATAAGTTGTTAAGATCTATATTTTTCATAATATTCTTTATACCTTTATGCCTATTTTGTATGGTAATTACATTCTATCTCTTTATAGTTGATGTTTAATTTTTTCATATCAAGCTATACTTTCACTATATATACTATGAAGAGAAGAAAAGGGAGGGTGTGCTTGAGATCACATACTGAGAGGTTGCACACTTCTTTTGGAGGGGGGAGGGGGGCTTTGGAGGGAGGATCGAGAGGACAATAGAAAAAATTTAAAAATATAAAAAAAAAAGAAAAAAAGAAAAAAATATGCTAGACTTAACGGTAAATAAAGAGGGTGAATGAAAGCTTGGGTGGGTTTACCGTAAATAAAGAGGGTGAATGAAAATAGTGAGAAAATAGTGAGAGAATATTGTAGGCTAGTGAGAGAAGATAATAGGCCAAGCATGGGTCGAGCTGGGCCAAGCATGAAAATTATAGGTCGAACTCGGGCCAAATATGACCAGCTTGGACCTGATTTGTGAGGGTGAATGAAATAGTGAGAGAAGGTAGTAGGCCAAGCATGAGTCGGGCTGGGCCAAGCATGAGATGAAAATTATAGATCAAACTCGGGACAAATATGGCCAGCTTGGCCCGATCCATGGGACTCCCTAAAGCCTTAGTCTTAGCTTGGCTCTACTTTTTTTATATTATAATTATATAATGTACAAAATATATGCATAAAATGTCATGACAAGTAAAGGCGGTGGGATAATAAGTTCTTAGGCTTCTAATCCAAAGATTTTGGTTTCGATTTGGTCCCGAATTTTTTTACAAAAAAATATTTTATATTCAAATAATTATATATAAAAATATATATTTTGATATGGGTTAAGGGTCGAGTCAAGCTCAGTCTAATTTTCTTAAGCTTGGGTTTGGCTCAAAATTTGAATGGACCTAAAAATTTTGGCTTAGCTTGGAATGGCTTGTTGGAGAAAAAGAATTTTAAAATTTTAAAATTTGTTTAATGTGAAAGAAAAATAAGAATATATTGAGTTGGATGTATATCTAAGCCAGTGAGGAGCAGTATGTTAAATGCGAAAGAAAATAAGAATCTATTGAGTTGGATGTATATCTAAACCAGCGAGGAACAGAGGTGTCTTGGATGAATTTCAAGTGATTTCCCCTTCAAAATAGAGAGGAGTGATCGAGATGGTATAGAAGGGGCATTCTTGTATTTGCCGTTAAGTTTTTGGACAGGAAGGTTTAAACTAATATGAATGGTCGTTGTGCAGAAAGAACCAAGAAGAAAAACTTGTTACAATGTTAATTTTAAGTAATGGGAGTCCACAAAGCTGTCTTGAAATGGTTATCAAAATTTATAGGCACCTCCCCTGAGGCTTGGGAAAACAAATAAACCCTTCTATTAAGTTGCTGCTCAAATGTAAATGAAAAGACGTTATCATATCAAGATAGGGTTAAGTTTAATTTCAAAATTATCTTTGACATCCACATCTCTGAGGTATAATATAATTACATTCGAATTCCTTCTTTCTAATTTAATGAAGCTAGGTTTAGCATATTTGTGTTATTGTGTTATTGTATAGAATTTAATGTAATTTTTGAAACAAGAAGGGATGGAAATGTAATTATGCCATATCTCAAGAAAGGTGGATGTAATTTACTCATAAAATTTTGGATAAATTTAAAGGAGCATTTGGTATGGGATGATCTATGCAGGATTATCGGTGATCCATGAGATAGTGATGAAATTATCCCGTTTGGTTTTTTGTTGGGTGATCTACATGGCGGTGATCCAAGATCGCTCTTGTGATGATCTTGGTCTAAAATCTATGTACCAAAATACCCTTTATTTATAATAAATATGTTATAATAGCAATAATTTATATATAACATGATATATAAAATTAATATATTGCACCATTATATTGTTATACTATTGTATTATTATACTACAATATATTATATTGTAATATAATATTATGGTGTTATATTGTTATATAATATTAATATAATAATATCAAATTATATTGTATTAGTAACCTTTTATTTATAATATACTATATAAGATATTATTATTATATTATATTATAATTTATTAAATCATATTATATTATATTATACTATATTATATTATTTATATAATATTATAATATAATATACTATTAATATATATTATAATATATGATATAATATCTGATATAATTAAATATATTATATTATATTATATTATATATTATAGTAATATAATATAAATATAATAGGAGTAATTTTGGTATTTTATGGTTAGTAATCTTAAATTTTTATAGCATATCAAATATAGTGATGTTAGATTATTGATGATCCTTGATCGCTATGATATACCACACCAAATATGATGATTTGTAGTCTCTAAAAATTAAATTACCTCAGAATTAGAATCATCAGTGATTTGAGATCATCAGGGTAATCCCAAAATAATCATTAATACATTTTAGGTGTAATTTTATATCTTAAATTAGCATCGCAAGTCATACCGTATAATTGTTGAATCAATAAGAGGTGCGATTATAATTATGCTGAGGAGGAGTAGATGCAATTTATTCAAATGGTTGTTATGGTATCCATTCGTTTACCTGGTGATTGTTTATGGGTCAATAACAATATGGCTCCCTAGTTTGAAGCGCTAGTACGATCGTTTGACCGTCTAGGCATGGTTTAGTTCAAAATCTATCCCTAATCCTCCTTTTTTTTTTCAATCAAAAGCTCATTCCACTTAACTAATTTCATCATATTAAAACATTTTAGAAATACCTTCAATATTGCTCAACCATAACGCGACAGATAGCCATGGAATACCTCAGTAGGTCTGGAGCCTATATACAATCTTTGAATAAAGAGGGATATCGGCCAGGCAAACCAGCTGGAGGATTGGCTGGCCTCTGTTAATAAATATGATGCTATCGTTCTATGGTCCATGGATATCCTCAAGCTCCTTTGGTTTTTTGAAACAAGCTAGCCCATGTGGCTGTATTTGGCAAGAATTAATATAATATTCTTTCATTCTCCCCTTCATCAATTAAGTCCAAATATTACTTAAAATAGGTTCTGATGAAAGTTAGGTATGGTTCATTTGGTGTTTGCCATCGTTTTAAATAAGAATCCAGATGGCAAGCACTAGCAAACAATACCTAAGTTTTATCTTTTCTAAAAGCTAATGCTACTCAACAATATTATTAATATAGGTCTTGTTAATGAGTACTTTTAGGGCATTTTTTAAGCTATATCAAATAAGGGACAATTAATGTAGGTCTAGATGAAATGAGACTATGCTATAACATCATGATAATAATCATCTAATCCTGTACTTTAGGGGTTGTTTCACTTTTATCCCTATACTACAAAAAGTTTTTAAGATGTTCTCTTACTTTAGTTTTTTTTACAGTTTGATCCTATTGTTAATAGGTGCTGACAGCGTGATTGCTGAACTGATGCGGTGAGCTGATGTTGTGGGATTGATATTATATGGTATCCTATGTGACGAACTGAGTTGAGGCATTCAAACGGGTTGGATCCAGGTGACTACCTCTTTTCTCCCCAAATCCTAAATGACTAACTCTTTCCTCCTAGCGATTTATACCCTCTCTCACACTAAAAACGACTAACTCCTCCTTCCCTCTGATATAGGGACTAAAACCCTAACCCTAGCCCATCGCAGGCAAATCCTATCTTTCGATTTTATCTGATGCCTACTGCCCCCACTCTCTTTTCTCTCTAACCCTAGCCCACCGCCCTTTCTTCCTTTTTCCTTTCTCCCTAGCTCGCCGCCCCGAATCCCGTTTCTCCCTAACCCTAGTCTACCGCCCACAATCCCTTTTCTCTCTTCTATTTCTCTCTAGTTGGCTGCCCCCAATCCCCTTTCTCTCTAACCTTAGCCCACCGCTTACAATCCCTTTTCTCTCTTTCTCCCTAGCTCATCGCCCCAAATCCCCTCACCTCCTCTAAACCATAACCCTATTGCAATGTTTACTCATTGCTCGGAGCTGTCATGATCTTTAGTTGTGCGAAGCTGCTTGGCCATCGTCTCTAACCCTGACGATGATAAGAATAAGAGAAGGCATCATCTGCCCCCGCCCCCCTCCCTCCCTCACCAATGTCAGCTCATTCTTCGATTAAGGTAATATTCTAACTTGTTTTTCATGGTTTGCATTAAGACGATATTCTAATCTAGCCATTATTATTTAAATCCTACAAGATTGGCTGCATTACTTATATTAAATTTTAGATGAAATTTATTGTTGTGATTATGGAAATCATTTTATTTTATCAACTTGAACAATATTGTCTTTGCAAGATGAACTTATGCATGTTGATAATTGCATATGCCCTATGAAGACTCGTAATATGCTGCTTTGGCTTTCTAGATTAGTGCTATTGAATATGACTTGAATGTTTCTAAACCTTTCTATATTTTACTAATATTAGTTAATGTGCTGTATTTAGTCCAATGCAATAAGTGTGAATGGCAACTTCTGCAATGGCTAGTAAATTTAGTCTAACTAGCAAATTTAATGTCAATAGTTTAGTTCATATCTTTTGCATGTGTATTCCCTTTAAATGAGTAGAGTTATGCATATTCATCTCATCTTCTTATTCAATTTTTTTCAGTTGGTACTTTACTCATGTACATTTTTTTGTATTGCAATATAAGTGGTGCAAGTTTTTTAGTAGGCCTCCACTATGGGGGCCAATTTGTATGAATAGATTCAAGAAGAAGGTATATAGGAGGAAAGTACAATATTTTTGATAATTATGACCCGAATAGGATGTCCATTCTTGAAATTGAAAGTATGTTGTTGGAATTGGGGGTGTCTAGTTTTATTGAGTTGTTCTATTGCATGCTTGGTCAATCATTGAATGATGGACTTAGAATTTTGAAAAGTGATAGAGATGTTCTTAATATGATTGCCTGCATTTTAGATAGTGGAATCATTAATGTGTATATGGAGCATGATCCATGCACCATAATTGATGAGCCAGAGTTACTTGATTCATTATTATTACTCAATTGGAGTGCTGATGAGGGAGCTAAGGAGGGCAATCATAATTACTCAGGAGGACTTTGAGGATGGCTACAGTGAGGCTGGTTGGTTTGACGATAGTAAGGATCAAGAGTTCAGAGTTAGTGATCATGAGTTGGTTGCTAAGAGTGAGGATGATGCTTTATTTGAAGAGAATGTGGATGCTAATATTGACTTGGAGGGTGATAATACTAAATTGAGTTCACATTGCTCTGGTGATGTATTTCTTACTCCTACTGACTTTGATGATGATGATGTAGATGAACCTATTAAGAGAAGGTTTTCAAAGCTTTAGAAGAAAACAGATATGGGTAATGTAAAGTTCCAAGTTGGTATAGTTTTTCTTGATGTGCATGCATTAAAAGGTGCCATCAAAGAATATGCTGTAAAGAAGAGATGATCTAAAATTTGTAAAAAGTGAATTAACCAGAGTAATTGCAATATGCCAGGGAAACTGTAAGTGATGGCTTTGTGCTTCTAAGATGAAGAGGGAGAATACAATTCAAATCAAGACTTTGATTGATGAACATACATGCACTTGGCCTAAATAGAATAGGCATGTAAATGCTAGATGGATATCCAAACATTACTTAGAGACATTTAGAGCATAGCCTCGTGGAAGTTGTCCTCCATTGTGGAGTAAATGAAAAAGAATAGTATTGTAAAGATATCCAGGAGTCATGCATATAGGGCCAAGAAGAAGGCCAATATTATAATGGAGGGCACTAAAAAAGAAGAGTACGCCAGACTTTCTAATTATTGTGAGGAAATTAGGAGTAATGTTGGTAGCACTAGGAAGATTGAGGTGGATAGACCTTAAATTGATGATCCACCAGCTTTCAGGAGGTGTTGATGCTTGCAGACGAAGCCTGCATGCTGGATGCAGGCACTGATTGGCTTAAATGCATGCCATTTAAAAGGTCCATGTCAAGGACAACTATTTGCAGCCGTCAGTGTTGACGTAAATAACGGCATATTTTCTACAGCATATGCTATTGCAGAGGTTGAAAGTAAAGATTTATGAGGAATTTTTTTTGGAGCTGCTTATGTGGGAATCTATTTGTGCTTGCCATGATACGAGGAATCATCTCATTATTTAGTAGTATAGGGTAGAAGCATTGACTCATTCTTGTTTGGGTTCATGTATGATAGCAATGGTGCCCTTGATGATAGTCACATTGGTGCTTTTAGAGGAGTTTTACACAACTTAGAATGTGCATTGTAATTAATTTCATAGCATGTAAATTTTTTTGATACAAAACAAAAACTGCATTTATATATCATGGGAGTTATATGGTCCTCGCTTTCTCACTCCTCTCCAGCACATACCCACTAGTACTATAACTATGACTAGCCATGGATTATGATACACCAATAGAACTTTTTCCTTGCTTTGATATATGGCCAATTCATTCTCAAGCTTGGAGTTCTTCAAAAATGTTGATATCAATTTTATCCCCTTGGGATTGAGAGGAGGATCGTGTCAAGCAAAAAACCCATAAGCTCCACTAGCTTCATATCGTCCACAACCAAAGAATCTTTTGTTTGTATTGACAGTCATTCATGAAGTAAACATCTTTGTATCTTGGCCACAGCGGCACTATGTCCTCGTGCCAGTGCCAAGGGCATGCGAGGATGAGAATCTTGTGGAAGAAGCCATAGAACAAATCTATGCAACGATAATAAACGTTATTAGTAATGATGCATATTTATTCACTAATTTCTAGATTTCAATTCACAATTAAGACTAGCATATTTTAGTTTAGGCTAAATAAGGGTGGGCATTTACCAAAAAGAACATTAATATAATTAATTAGTTAATTAGTTATTGCTAAAAAAAATTCACATATCAGAACTTTAAGTACTATTTCAAGGGACTTGGTAATGCAGCATTAGGGTATTATTTGACCTGAAATTGGGTGGATACTAAGGGCGCTCGTCAAATGTTAGGGCACTCGACAGTGAAATGACTAGCAATAGGCGCTCACTAGAGAAGGAATCAAGGATTAATGCTAGCCAGAATAGGAGGGGCTGGCCGAAAACTAGGGCGCTCGCTAGTGAGGCTGGCCAGTCTGGTTATCAGGCTGAGCAGGAGAATGTTGCCCGAAGATCGAAGAAAGAGGTGGGGGTGAGTGCTGGTCGGAGAGCAAGGGTATAATATTGGCTGTAGAAGGAGGTGAAGGTTGCTGGCCGAAGGAGGAGGTGGAGGTTGCTGGCTAGCCGAAGGAGGCGGAGGTTGCTGACAGGTCGAAGGAATTGAGACCTACTTGCTGAAGAAGGGTAGTGTTTGGATGGAATGAGAGAAATGGACTGAATAGGATTTTAACCTCTTTCGATTGCTGACTTGATTGCCACATGTGTCCTACCATTCAGCACAATATCCAATCCTACCACATCAACTCACCATATCAGTCCAGCAATCATGCTGTCAGCATATGTTAATGGTAGACATCGCATTGAAAAAAAATGAAGTATAAGAATATTTTAAAAGTTTTTTGGACAAAAGTGAAACGATCCCAAAATATAGAGGCTAAATGTGTATTTTATTTTAATATAATTAACTCTTTATTAAAATTAAAAAAATTAGTATATAAATTAATTATAATCCTAATAAATTTTAAAAACTTAAGTATATATTTTTAAAATATATTTAATACATCGCAAGTGCCGATGGCACTTGTAAAAAAGAAAATCCTATTAATATTACCCTCGTTCTATGGTCCGCAATCCAATACATCCCGAGATCACTTAATGAAAGCCCTGCAACGTAGCATGAGAAAAACCAGCCCCTTAGTTTCAGGAGCCGTTGCTTTTATAAAGACATTTAGTTTAAGGTTTCTTGAGCCCATAACCTGTTGATCTACTATGTCTATTTTATTATTATTATTATTATTCCACTGAGTCTCCCTTTTAGGATCTGCATACATATCTTTAGGCGTCAGTTACTACTAAACCTTGCAGGTCATTTTTGCAACCATTTCTGTCTCCGAATCAACCCCCAGCTGGCAATAATTGATCACCAATCGAGTTCACAGTATTTACTACTTTTTTTTTAAACTAAAAATATTTACAATTAATCTCTAATTATAATTTAACTTGCATTTTATCATTATTATTTAAATAAACATTAAAATTAACAGAAAATGTTTCCGTGCAAATATAATACGGTTCCAAGGCTAGGTGGAAATTTTCTTTTTGACTGTGAGAGTTCACAGTATTTCATTCCACCTATACTCAAGTTCATGAGTCCATGGCGTCAAGGATGGCAATCGGGTGAGACTGAGTCAACCTCAGTCTTTTTATTAAAAAAAATAATTTTTATTTCTATTTTATTTCATCATCCTCGCTTCATTCTCTTCTATCTCACCTTACTTTCAATAATATATTTAAATTTTTAATAATAATAATTTAATAAATATTAAAAAAATACGAGATGAGGCCGGATGGGGAAGAAGGCAGGATGGCATATATTATATCTCCTCCCTCGCCGACGGCCAAGAATAGCACCAACTCGTTCCGTCCCTGGGGGAAGGAGCCACTGCTCCGAAGGGGGCGAGTCCGTACCTTGGCGGTGACCGAGCCTCTGACGTGACGTTTCGAGTGTGATGATTACAAATTACACAAGTGGCAAGGTCAATACGAGAAAAAACAAATTGGTCAAGAAAAAGAGCAAACACCAGCACGAGTACCGGCGGTGTCAGCGGAAAGTCTTGGCCTTTTCTCCCCCCTGATTGCTGCACGGCAACAGAGAAACGGAAAGAGACGTCGGTGAGGGATGGCGATCATGGAGGCCAGAAGGGCACACAAAAACCATACGTACTCTTTGGTCTTGGTCTTCCCGTCAGCGGTTTGGTCTACAGCCCTTCTCCGACCACAGTTTGCCGGCAATACAAGCTGAAAGCCATCCTGCCCAATTTCCAGAGCCCAATTTCCAAAGTAAAGCTGAATCTCTTTTGCACCCCATGCAATGCAATAGATGACTCTCGACGACAACGACGATCACAACGACAGCAGCGCAAGAAAGATGCATCAAGAGTCGTGCAAATAAATAGTCGTAAAAACCTTGCTTCAAGTTTGCCGCTTTACAGGACTGTTTCGCCAACTTGTGCCTCAAAACGTCGCTACAGACGTTAGGCCACCTTTGGGTTTATGACCTGGTTCTCAACAGCTGATCCAATAGCTGCTCTGAATAGAATCTTAGTTGTACCCTTTCTATATTTTTTTTTTGGGTAGGTTTTGTAGATCATGAGCCATTACCAGATCTCATGAGCTGTAGCCAATTCTAGGCTCCCCATCACCGGCTGTTGATGTTTCGCTTTTCAATATTTTAAGATGTTTAGTTAAAATTTAAAAATATTTTAAAAATAATATAATAATTATTAAAAATTTTATTTTAAAAACTATTTCATTATATTTTAAGATCACAACTATAATATAATATAATATAATATAACATAATATAATATATAATTATTATGATTAGATGAAAATATTATTATGATTATAATATATTATGCAGTATAAAATAAGATAATATAATAATATCATAATAGTATAAAATATTATAATGGAGTATACTAATATAATATTATTATATTATGAAACTTTATAATTTTATAATATTACTATAATAGCATAACATAATATTGTAATATTATATTATTAGATAAGAGTTATCATAATTTTAATATTATATTATATTATATTATAAAATAATATATTATCATAGTTTTACATTATAATCATTATCATATTAGAATATTATTATATTTTTAAGCTACATTAATATGCTATATTTTAATATTATTATAATATGATACTATTATATTAGAGTATTATTATAATAATTTATAAGTAAGAATAATTTATCATAATATAGAAAGCTAGTTGAAAGTATTTGTAATATTTTTTATGATTTTTATGTTAAAAAATATTTTTTTAGTTTAATTATGAGACATATGTTAAAAAAACCTACAATGCTTTAAAATGTAGTTACTAAACAAGATATTGTTTTTATTAAAAGCTTTAGTGCCAGCAGTGAAACGGGGCCTTAGTATGCTTCCAATTTTTTTGTCTCCTTTTTGACAATCACTTTAATTTATATGCATCAAAGCTGTAGTCATGGTGGCTTTTTAAGATCCTGGTCCACTTCCGTTCATATATCTTTCTAATCATAGACATTTTAATTTCCATAAAAGCTAATATAGAAAAGCAAAGCAACCTTATTTCTTTCTAGGCCTTGTGGAGGCTATAATAACAATTTTCTTAAAATAATTGAGAATTCTTGAATTATACTTTTTTTTCCTAAATTAAACTTCAAATTATTCTAAAAAGCAGATTAGTCAAGAAATTTCTAAGCATTCACTAACATTTTTGATTTAATCATAAATTTTTCATTGCCAATTCAAGAATCCTTCATTTTTGTAAGAAAAAACAAGAGTTCTAACTACAAACTAATAATATTATATTTCGTTGATTCTGAAGTTGTTTCTTATATTGTTTATTTTTTTTATTGCATCTACTATTCTCATTTTCATGTATATAGATGCATAGATTTATAAATAACTTTATATCTTTTATTTTTGTTGATTTCTTACTAATTTTATCTGAAATTTTTGGATTCTTTCTCTTTTTTAATTCCTCTGTCGAGTTCTGAATGTTTACGATTGGTTAAGTTGTCGAAGAGCATCAAGCTTTAGACTATCGTATAGATGCCACCTGTTTATTCTCTCAGTTACCTTGCTAGTGGCGGAACTTGAAACTTTCTTTTTTTTTTTGGGTCACAGTTGTTAATCACCTTACACCATTATTTTCTTTGGCAATTTTTATGATAGAATTTTGCCAAAAGTCACTCATCAATTTGAAGTTTCAATATCATTTCTATATTATCACAAGTTTGTTATAATTTTTTAACACCAAGACAAGTACTTCGGACCCTTCCACTATCAACCCACAATATCGGTCTAGGTTATCCAAACTCTGATCGAAATTTAAGCAAAGTTATGAATAACTGGTTTTTAGGATACAGTATAATACACAATTTATACAGATCTTATAAATACTCATTTCTATACTCTACTTGTTTATTGTGCTCTAACAAGCTGCAATATTAGGTATTTATTCTATATATTTATTATTGATGAATTTATACTTGTTTCTAAGCTTTATCATTGTTGTAAATTCTATTGAAAACTTGTGTAAAAAAGTTATAAACTTATACAAGTTTTCAACATGCCAATGGCAAGGTAAAAAATTCAACCAAGAAGGACTAGGGGCATCTGCCACACTAGCTCACCACCCATGACGTTAGTTTAGGTTGGACAACTTTTGAATGAAATTTATATAAAGTTATGAATATTTGATTTTAAAATATAGTTAATTTAATAGAGAACTGACGTTGATCTTCTCCAAGTTATAGCATTAGTTGTTTATCTACATATCTATTTTTGATTAGTTTATAAATAAATTATCATGTTAGATATATTTTTGAATTTTGTTCTTTACAAATCTGTACTGATTCCATTTAAAACTCTTCTAAAAGGTACCAAAAATTTGTGCAACTTTTAGAATGCTAACGTGGTAGAGGGAAAAAAAAAATCCAATGAAGGGTTAGATATAATTTTGTATAAATTTTTTAAAAAATGCAAAGAAAAAAAAATAAAAATGATAACGTTTACATTTTTTTTTAATGATTGCATTTGTATTTCTCTCATAATGATTCATTTCCTTAAAGTCACACTCCTAATGTCTTCCTCATTCTCCTTGTTTGTTTCTAATAAGGAGGAAAGGCTCTGCCAATCTTCATTAAGAGCATAAAGTCATTATAAAGGTCTTATAAAGAGAAGGAGAAGTTTGCGAATAGAAAGAAAAGATTATATACAGATATGGTTCTCTTAGGAAATGATACTTTAGTTTGTGAAAAGTCTAACGGCTTTATGAAGGACCACATCAAGAATTACTTCTTTACCGAGGAACACTACGATTTCTTTCCATCCAGGATGACCTTGTAAGGTTCACGACAAAGAGTTATGCCTTGCTCAAATTCCTAATGTAGTTTCTTCGTCCAATCTATCCATGGGATCTTAATGAACATCTTATTCTCCCTAGCAATGGGATCTTTTAGTGGCTAGAAACCTCCTTAGCAAATGAATTGATTGGGTTCACTCTATGGTATCTTTAGCCACTGTTGCTCTTTTTATTAATAGTTCGCTTAGCAATTGAATCTCATGTGAGCAACATCTAAGGTAAGGTAATCCCCTTTCTCTGAGCTTCTTCATTCTTATGATGTATGTGCTTGCTAGACTCTTACAATAGATTAGCAGTATCGGTTTGATTAAAGGAATAAGCAGTGAACCTTGTATCTCAACTCTAAAAAGCCTTCAATTTGTACATGGTACTCTCCTTTTTTATACAATAGAGAGAGAATTTTTTATGATAATTGAAGCTATTTTTCTAACCTTTGAAAATGTAGCTAACTTAAGAGTTAATTCTTATAAAAGCTGTTTAATTTGTTTGAATGTGACAGATAAAGATTCAAAGGCATTGGCTAATTTTCTAAATTGTAAAAGAGAATATTTTTTTCTTTACCTATTTGGATCTACTGTTATGTGATAAGAGGCTGCTAAGGCATTGTTAGACATTTCTCTTGTAATACATAGTTAGTGTGTTCCTCACAACTCTTTCCTCTTATTATATATCTTTTTTTAAATTGCCACAATGGGTGGTTCACATAACTGATCAAATGAGGAGAGCCTTCTTATCGAAAGATATTGATAAAATCAATGGATTCAATTTTCTAATAAATTAGGATAGTGTATATTAGGATCAAAAAGAAGGCAGATTAAGCATAAAAAACATTCAAAATCTTAACTCATCTCTACTTGCCAAATTGACATGAAAACTAATTGATGGTTTTAAGGAAACCTAAAAGAAGCAAATTGATAAATTAAACTATATTAAAAAAAAAAGAAGGGGATGAGAGTCTGATGCTCATCGGTCAATCTATCTCAAGTGTGGAAAGACATGTAAAAGTCAAGGAGTTTTTGAGAATTGCTCTTCTGTTAAACGAAGGAATAGGCAAAATATTAGATTTTGAGAACTGTTAGGTTAGACCGTTGTCATTGGCTTATCTTTTCAGTAATTTATATGAGAAAACTATTAGGTGTAATATCTCCATGGCATCACAATAGAATTGATGTTCTTTTAATTGGAGCATCAAGGTACATGGACTATTTTCAAGAGAGGAAAATGATATGCTATATTCTCTTAATGAGCTACTTGAATCCATAAGGCCTACTAGAAATGTGGATGCCCCTAATATGGAAGCTCACAAGCAATAAAATTTTTACTATCAATTTTTTTTACAAATTTCTTAATTATGAAGGTTTAATCTATCCATTTCATAAGAAAGTATGAGAGGCTATTCTATTAAAGCACATCGTCTTTTTATGGTTAACGTCTAGAAATATATTATATATAGATGACATAATAGCAAAGAAAAGTTGATCATGAATAATGGTTGTCCCTTATGTGAAGCAGTAATGGAAATTATCAATTATTTATTTTTGAGATATCCCTTCATAAAGAAGATTTAGCTTTCAATTAAGATATGTATGAATCTTAGAAGATAGCCAACTAAATTCATATATCTCTGGTAGATATGAAAGAAAAAAAATATTAGAGCTGATGTAAAGAAACCTTGGGATTAGTTAATAGGAACAGTTTGCCGCTAAAAATGAATTGAAAAAAATTTAAGAATCTTTTTTATAAAAAAATTTCTCTTCCACTTTTATCCTGCATAAAACCCTTCACATCTTTTAATCGTGGGTTAATCTTTGCTCGTCAGAAGCCTCATTGCTTAGCCACCAACTTTTAGCATAGTGCATCTCTTCACTCTTGAAAGAAGCGTTAGAAGGTTAGACTAGTGACGGTGGAGGGATAGCTGAGGATCGGCGAGTCTTATTGATCTTTTTCGTTTGAAGCACTCTTCATTTTTCTCTCCATTTTCTGATCTCTCTTCCCCTTTTTTTTTTCTTTTCTATTCTTCTCCATCTCTATGCGTCCTGTACTTTCTGAATCTTTAATGAATCATTGTGAAGCTCCTGGCTTCTCCATTTTTCCATAAAAATAAAAAAATCTCATTCTCCCATTAAGCTCCCAAAGCCGCATTGACTCAATATGTGGACAATTTAGGAGCAGATGACTAATGCTTACAAAGTTCGCTTTGCACAGAGGACAATTGAACGTAACTCTATTCACCTTTTTTATTAATGGCTTCGACATGCATCGGAGGGGATGAGCTGGTGAGGAGCTATTTGTAAAAGAATTATTATTACGAAAGGAGCTGTTCAACAAGGACTTGCTCGAGAAGTTGTCATGGATGGGCTTCACAATGAAAGAGAGTAATGAAGGTTTATTATATGTCCTAGTTTAACTAAGATTGATTGCACGTAATAAGATAATAATTAGATCATGCTAGAATTTGAATCCAACCTGTTGGTTTAATTAGGATATCTCGTACTATGAGTGTGATATGTTTAATATTATATCATTGTTTTAATTTTGGATTTAGTATTGGTGTACATTAGTAGTTGGAAGGACCTTATGTCTAACATACACTAGTCCTTTGTCTTTTCTGAAAAGAAGCCAAACTGTGTACAGTTTGGTCTGAGTTTTAGTTAGATCTAGGGTTTCGCTTATTCTTGGTTGCCAACTAAATGAAGACTTCATTTTTTATTTTATTTTATTTATTTGTTTTGGGAGCTGGTGCCTTCCATGGTTAAGGAACCTATAGAAGGACTCTACAAAATAAATCTTATTTCCAGTTTACTTCCATTGGGGGTGTATCTTTGTTGTTGGATGGTCTAATGTGTTCTAGGATTTCTATCATGCTCCTAAGTTCCTCCAAAGACAGGTAGCCTGTGGAGGGATTCTAATAATTAGAGACCAATAGTTCTTTGCCTATAGAAGAGATGAGGCTAGGGAATAGAGAAAATGAATGATAGTCTAGCCTAGCATCCTTCTAGAAAAGCTTTAAGTGCCATTCTCTAGGATTAATCTAATGCTCAAATAGAAGTTCTTTAATGCCTTGCTGATATTCTTTCATACAATGACAATAACCACTAGCGTTTTTCCTTTCTGTTTGCTAAAGTATAATTTGAGCCGAGTCTAACTCCAAGACATGCCACCATTATTTGTCATCTGATGGTATCATAGTTTCCATCTAAAGCCTTCTGACGGTGCCTAGGTCATCATGGAAGGATATTTACGTCTAGAAAAGCCTATTTGATGAGTTCTTTTGTTCAAGTAGTCTTAATGACTTTTTTTTTTTTCCTTGGATTTTGAGGATATCTAGTTGACCTTATCACTTGTGAGGGATCATAAGACCTACTCTTATATATATCTATTTTCATCAAATAATGAAGTTTGCTTTCTCTTAAGTACACGTTTACTCATATTTACTCTAAAATATTTTTATGTGGCTAATTCTATGGAAGTTCTAGTGGATTGTAGAGTTACCAGCCAGGCCAGTTGGTAGATTCTTTGGTCACGGCGTTTTACGATGGTGTCAGTCGGTGGAGTCCTTGGCGATGGCGATGTCCTCTTGGTAGCAAGGCAACAAGCTATTAGTTACCTGTCAGGCAGTTCCCCAGTTTCATACATTTTAAAATTTACATTGTACTTTTTTACTTTTAGGTCTAGTTTAATTTTTTACTTAGTGGTTTAGGTTGTTTCTTAACTCAACTAGTTCTTTGTTAGGTAGCCTTGAGACTAACACCACGTCTTCTCAGCTGACGTTTTTGTCTCCCTCTTGTGACCAATGCACTCTTGATGAACTTTTCCTTTTAGCGGTAAGTCATTCTACTTCAATTGAATGGAACATCTAAGACAGAAATTGCTGGAGTCAACTCAGTTATTTCTTCTAGCTTGTCAAGTTCCCAAAATGAAAAACCAACCAGCTTTCCCAATCCAATTCTCATTTTGTTTGCCTCTATAGTCAGATCTAGTGACAATTATCTTTCATCGAAAAGTAAAAGACTACTCTGAAGGCCATATCGAGGTTTTGTCACAAATTCTGAAAGCTTTGTTGCCATCATCTTAAATTAAAGAATGCCATCCTTCGCCTGTGTTTGATGAAATATTGTTGTAATCCAGAAATCATCCGGCACAAGAGATTCAACTCAAATGATCCTGTGCGGTAGTCATTGAGAATTTTATTTTTGGTTAAAAGTTTTTCAAGAACTTGAGCGAATGAGTTTGAGTTGTTTAACACTAGCTAGAAGTGTTTCTAGCAAATAAATCCTTAGCTGTAGGAGATGGTCACCTGAGACTTGATCCCTCTTCCTTCAATAAATTTCATCAGCTTGTGATATTTCTATAATTAAAGCATAAAAGAAGTCATCATGGTCCTTCCAACTGATGGAGTCTCTGAAACGCGCTTTAATGGAGTAACTTGAAAATTATATAAACAAAATGAATAAGAGATCAGATGTGGATGATGATCTGAGTAGCAAGATCAAACCTGTACCTCAAGAATCCATTCGAAATCTTGGACAACTCAGCCATCCCCACTATTATTAATTTACACTCCCGATGATGATAAGATGAATATATGACTACCATATCGTATCCGCGAGATACCCATATCCTATGTTTCGCTGTGTAAGTGACTTGTTTATTTCTTTTTTCGTTCTAATACGACAGACAAGAAGGTTTAAACGTCGAGTCACAAAACATTAGCAATACCTTTGACATTCACAGTGGTAACTACTGTTATATTTGCTTTCTAAAACAGTCCAGGGAAGAATTAACCATTGGAATGCAGAATTCTACCATTACGAATTCTACTATTACTGCTTCAACCCCTTCAATATTTGCTAGGTAAGAGATTCAAACTTGAAATATAATCCCGGATATCTTGGTACCTAACTTGTCAGTCATAGATACGATCTTCCTACAAATGGATCAATAGAATAGAATGACAGAACGCCTTCCTTTCCCCGCGCGCCACACTGCCACCCCCCAGCCACCAGGCAAAGATATTTGGCCTTAAAATCAAACTAAATCCTTAAATCATTTATTTTGGTCACCTCACCAATGGGCCACGTTATTGGCAAAATAATAATTTTATTATTTCAGTTATGAAGATTTCTTGGCGGATTACAACATTTCAAGGAGATTAAGAAGGCTGTTTAAGGCCTAGAATTATTTACTAGAACCAACATTTGAGGGAGTGAGAATGTATAGAAGTGGAGCAAGTAAATTGGTATCTACAAGACCATTCCAATGTCGACGTATTGCTCCAAATCTTGCCCATATTTTCTATTCCAATGGATTAATTGTAGCCACGAAGTTTTAGTAGCTCTTTTATTGGCTCCAGCAAGACTGCCAAACATTGTTTAATGGCTAAATTAGAAGAACTGGTCATGAAAGTCCAAAAATTTGTTACTGGCCATCGATGTTTTGGAACATTTTGAGGATTCCTTCATCTACCATGCCTTCAGTCACACTAACACAGCAGCTCCTTTGCAATCAGTTACATTTGATGAGTGGTTCAAAAACAAAGTTCACAGGACTTGTGTGGATTGATCGCTAAAACTCCGGATCATGCTGTACAAGTAGGTTAATTTAGTGCACTGGGTCATGAGTGCTTTTGATCACAGCATATAAAGAAACAAAAAACCTGCAAAGAAGAACAGATTGCAGGATAAGTCAGGATATGAACTACAGATAGCGTACGTCCATAATGCAACTTGTTATCCAGAAAGATTAGTAACATTGCAGCACGCATCTCTTTTATAATATAAATATGAGCCAAATTGTCATCCATCTTCATCTACCACCAAATAGCTGGTTAAGTGCAGTGGACTGCTGTAAAGTATACTGACAAGAGATGCGAGTAGTCTGATGGGCCTATGCATCTATTTCACATGAATAATTTCTTGCAAGTTTAATCAAATGCCTCACTGGGCCACGGGGATAGAGACAAGATATTTTTGTTTAATGAGCACGATCAAAGATAGATTTAGAGCACTGCAACAATTGGCACATAAACCCAAGGCATCCCGTTCCCATCGACGCTGAGCCAAGGAACAAGGCCAAGAGAACTTGCATTGAGGAATGAGTAGTGGTCCCAGAGACCAACCAAGACAATGGGCTCCTCTCCCTCCCAGCAGTACGAATTATAGGTAGCCCGTGACGACTCTTGATTCAGCTCATAGGCTATTACCCCCCCCTCCTTCCGAGTTCAGACAGATCTGTGCGTCAAAACTTTCAGGGCGTGGGAATTAAATATGCCGGCCTTAGGATTGCAGATATCAGTGAGAAAAGATATCGAATCATTGATATGGTGAGGTAGAGAGAGAGAGAGAGAGAGAGAGAGAGAGAGAGAGAGAGAGAGAGAGAGACTAAAGAAAGGGAGATTCCATTCCCATCTATGGCTATATAGGTTCAAATACATCTAACATACCTCAACGCATTCTTTAATTCATTCATTACAAGGAATAATTGTTCCTTGAGGTTTTATTCATTATTCCTTAGGTTGGTGCAACTTCATACTATCATCCTTCCTTTATTATCAGTGTTTGAGGTGAGGGACAGTGGAAGAGATGGAGCTTGATCAGCAAAGCCTCTTGGAGGAGCTTTTTGCTCCAAGGATGGGGACATGGGACACCTACCCCATAGGAATGGCTGAGCTCCTCTTCTCCACTGAAGGGGCAATGGATTGCTTCCAAGGAACTGCAAGCTCGGTCTCACCGGATTATTCTCCATTGGAGGAGCTAGTCTTGCAGGCCGAACCCAACTTCGATTGCCTGAGTGAAATCTACTGCCCCTTTGGAAGCAGCTTTTGGTCACCAGCACCAGAGTTCCAGTCCTTATGCACCATCTCTTGCTCAGCTCAGGATAATGAAGAGATTGGTGAGATCCATGAGGAAAACCACAGCACTTCGTATCAGGAGCAAAGCATCTGCAAGGTGGAGCAAAGCATCTGCAAGTTAGAGCCAAGGCAAACTATGGACACTCCTCCTTTAGTCTTTGGTGGCACAGGATCTTGCCTGGAGAGGAAGAATAGTCGGCTGAAGAAGGTGGAAGGCCTGCCGTCGAAGAACCTAATGGCGGAGAGGAGGCGAAGGAAGCGGCTTAATGACCGGCTTTCACTGCTAAGATCCATTGTTCCCAAGATCAGCAAGGTGATGCATGGAGATTCTTTTTTCCTTTTCATATGAAATTTTAATATGAACATCACCATCTAATCCATTTCTGTCTTGTTTTCCTTTTGGTGGCGGTTGTCGTTTGGTTACATCTCTACAACTTTGTTTGCAAGGTTTTCTAAAATTATAAGAACTGTGATGCATGCTGATGGTAGTGTATGCTATTCTAGATGGACAGGACATCAATCCTTCGAGACACCATTGATTATGTGAGAGATCTTTTGGAAAGGATCCAGATCCTGCAAGAAGAGATCCAAGTGGGTCCGGATCTGCCATGTCCACTGGACACCTTTAATGGTGTCAACCCAAATGAGATGTTGCCAAGACACTCTCCCAAGGTAACCCTTGTGCGCAATCTTAGTTTAGAAGCCCCTTGCTCAGCTGCGTCTAAACCATGAAAGCATGTGCAGTTCAATGTCCAAAGGAGGGAACGAGACACCCGGATAGAGATTTCCTGTGCGGGGAAGCCGGGTTTGTTGCTTTCTACCGTGAATACTATGGAGGCTTTAGGGCTAGAGATCCAACATTGTGTTGCGAGCTGCTTCAATGATTTTGGGATGCAAGCTTCTTGCTTGGAAGTAAGATGTCTAGCATTAGATTCTTTAATCTTGTAATGTTAATTAGACTCAAACTTATGTTAGCATTCTGTGATTAATCTGTCTTCCTGGTTGTCTTGTGACTGGTTAGGACATGGAGCAGAGGGCAATCATAAGCTCTGAAGAGATTAAGCAAGCATTGCTCAGGACTGCTGGCTATGGTGGGAAATGTGCTTAGTAGAGAGTTAAAAATATGGGGAACATATTCTTCTGCTTAAATCTTTTCAAGAAGCTTTGGAGTGAGATTTTCATCGGTTTGAGAGGCTTTTGTAATATTTAGTTTAGTACGAGAAGACTCTTGATGAGAGCTCTTTGCTTCTGTTAGTGGAAGACTACTGATAAGATTGCCGCATGGGATGGGTCTTTCATGGCAAGAGTCATGAATGTAGTTAGAGAATTCACCAGGCTCCAGCAACCAACAATAATGACTATGTAATGCTTCCGGTTTATTCTTTGCTCATAAATAAAGGAAATGCTTCCAGTTTATATTTATAAAATAAAGAACTACCAGCTTATGAAATGGTTGATTGTAGTTCATTCATTCTTTAAAACACATTGATGAAACCAACTGCTATGCACTTAACCTTCAACACTTTTAATCAAGGGTAATAGATCTGAAGGGTCAAGAAGTAGGAGATTGAAGGAGCTCTTATTTGATGCCTTCCTCGCACCAACCTATCATTCTTTTGCACTTGAAGGAATGTTGGAGACATGTGAACTTTAATTTGTAAAGCATAAGAGCCAAAAGTAGTGTACTTGATTCACCATTTAAATCCATCACATGATAATTGATAGGAAGCTGACATGGAACTTTAGATCTATGACAGTTGTATATATTGGTGTCAAATGGATGGCTTTGAAGCAACCTAATGGGAATATGATGCTCCAAAAACATGAAATTCCTGTTAAATAGGCATGTATACTGTAGGCTGTTTGGAAGTAAGCAATTATTTCTTCATTCAAGGAGTGTGGTTTCTTGCTGCATATATAACATAACTTTGAGGCCAATTAAGTGCTTGCTTCAGTTGGAACTTCTTTTCATTGTTGGAGATTGTTGGGCGTGTAGCTTCAAGTTAGACTTTCTAAACTAGTAACTGGAACAAAGAATGAAATGGAAGCCCTACGATAGGCGTTTGACAAACAAGGCTAGAATGAAATGGAAGCCCTACGATAGGCGTTTGACAAACAAGGCTAGAATGAAATGGAAGCCCTACGATAGGCGTTTGACAAACAAGGCTGAGACTTCAAAACCAAGATACAGAAGATAATAAACAATTTAACAGACAGGTGACAGCGTTTTCTTTCAGGCATTTCTTTTGTGCAGGCCATCTGGAGAACTTTTCTAGTAGGATTCTATTGTTTTATCACCCGATTCGTGCTAAGAGAAGCGATCTTTCTTGAATAATGAAGAGATTGTCTATTCTTCTAGTGGAGTTACAGAATTGTAAGTGGGCTCCTAGCATTGCAATATAGACAATTTTTTATATTCTAAGGATCTCTTTCTTTGGTAACGCAACTTGTAGTCTTTGTCTTTATGTTATGTACGGTCAACTTAAAAAATATTAGGGTTCTGCGCAACTTGCAATATGTTTAATATTTCATGGAATGGAATCAAGTAGGGCTGATTCAATTAATCCAATAGCTAATAGGTTAAGCCTAATTGCTTTTCTGTTTGTGGAACGGTACAAAATTCTGAAAGGTGTATGCCCATTAATTTCTGTTGTTGTTTTAGGTTATTAATATAATTGATGCCGCTTTTTACAAGTGATACCCGAGTAACTGGAATTCAAGTTTCTATTCAAATATCAAATGCGGGAAATTTCCTTAAACTTCTAGAATACATCTTTCACGAATTTCTTGGAACATCAAGGCTTCTAGAGAAATATATTAAAGTTATAAATCCGCCTAATTCAAACTTTACCAGTGATTAATCTTGAGCAGGTCATTTATCCTGGAACTTGAATGGATGGATTTTAAAGCTTTATTATTCCGTGCACAAAAAACAAAAGACCTAACTTGTGATATCATAGTCTTCTTCATCTCACCAATCCCACGGTTTGCCATATTAATTGACTTTGCATAGTTTTCTGACTGAATAGTATTAGGTGAAAAATTCCAGCATTTTATGAACCTAAAATTGCCCTTACGTTCTCCATTAAAGAACAACGAAGGGTGAAAACCTAACCGAATACCAGAGTGAGTGGGGTAGAACCAGGATCCCTTGTATTAGCATAAGAGGCACTACCAACCTAACCAATTGGTATTCCTTTTTTCTTTTTCTTCTTCTTTTCTGTTTTTGGGAGGGGGGAGGTTGAGTTGATGAGGAAACTAATGAATCCAAATCTAATCTTTTCTTTGGTTATATCCTTTGGTTAGTAATCTAAACTTACATTTCTCTATCGAGCCATCAAATCTAAGCTTTTTCTTAAATACCCACTTACATACTAAAAGTTTGTTACAAAGGGGCAAATTAGGTGAGATTTAGGTTTGATTTTGAAGAATTGAATTATACTTAGAAAGAATGACTTCCTTTCAAAAGAGAGAGTATGATGAATACATCATTTCTAAAAAAAAAGAAGGTTTGCCCTCGATTAAAAAAAGTAAAGAAAGCTTCACCAAGATCCTTTTCCTTTCTTGTCCTCAAACTTCTTCTGAGTTGAAAAGGTTCGCTTTCAGGTTCAAATTTTTGCCTTTCCCTTGACTTATTAAAATACCTAGATTTAAGGGAATTAAGAGGTAAGAAAGGATTAGAAGAAACTTTATCTGGGACTTGGCTCTTAAAAGAAAGTTATTTTCAAAATAAATGGTATCTCTTGATTCGACAAGAGTATTATTTGAGAATCTATTTATCTCAAAATTTATCACAAGAAATCTATTGGCATTGCTATCTAGTAAATATCCAACAAAGATAGCATATACGGTCTTAGGTCTTATCTTTCTTCGCTTGAGTTTAGGTATACCAACTTTAGCTAGGCACCCTTACACTTTGAGATAATCTAGCTTAGGTTTCTACCATTTTAAAGTTTAAAAGGTGTCTAAGGGTTATCCTTAAAAGGTATTTTATTTAGGATATAACAGATAGCTAAAAGGGCATCCCCCATAAGTTTTTGGGTATACCATAACTAATTAACATTGAGTTAACCATATTCATTAGGATACAGTTTTTCTATTCCACTACACCATCTGATTGAGGAGAGTTAAGAGGTATGGCTTCATGAATGATCCTATGTTCTTGGTAGAACAAAGACAACTCATTTGAAGTTTACGCACCACCTTAATCAAGCCTAAGTTTTTCAAGGATTTTTTCAGTTTGGGTTTTGGCTTTTACCTTAAGATTTTGAACTTTTGAAAGATTTCTTCCTTAGTTTTGATTAGATATATACAACAATATTGGAAGAAATCATTAACAAATATTACAAAGTAACGGCTTCCTCTCCAAATTGGTAACTTAATAGAGTTACACACATTGCTATGGATCAAATAAAAAAGGGTTGAGCTCCTATTCACTTATTGAAAAGGCTTTTTAGGGATCTTGGTTTGAATACAAATATCGACTTGATCATTTTATGAAGATAGATTTTAGGAATTAGATTAAAATTAGTTATGTGATGAATATGATTGAAATTTATATGACTTAGTCTACTATGTTAGGCACATGAAGATTTAATATTGAAAGCAGAAGGAATTTTATTAGATAATTTAAAATTTACATTTAACTTGAAAACATCTTCAAGAATAAAGCCTTTTCCTACAAACTTGTTATTATGAGTTATTATAGCTTTATTAGATTATAGGACAATTCTATATCTTCTAGATGTAAAAAGAGATCCATTAATCAAGTTTTTCCTAATACAGGGGATGAATAATACTTCATGAAGGATCAGGGTCTTCTCAGAGGTCGTCCTTACGCCCACTTATCTCTTTTCAAGCATATATATCGAAGAGTTGTTTCCAAGCATTACACCACCTCTACTTGACTCCTGAAAGGTGCTAGGAGTGATCAAAATAAATATAAACATTAGTTCCTAAATCAAAACATCAATCACAAGATGATTGGGCTAGATTTAATAAGGTTATTGGATTAACCGATCTGAATGAAGATTTAACACTACCATCGACAATGTTTACTTGAGGTTTGAATGCACCTTTCCTTAGTAGTTTAGTCTTCTTGTGGTGGCATTCCTTTGCTACATGGCTGGTCCTCCCATACACAAAGTAGAAAGTCTCTTCATTTGGCTTTTGGTTTAGTTAGGTTTGATTTGGTTGGTTTTAAGAAGGTTTGGAAGGTTGGTTGGATTGTTTTGGAGTTTCTTCTTTTTGAAGTTATTCCCTGAAGGTTTGCTATAGCTAGGATTGGAAAAATTTTGGTCTAATTCAATCAAATTTATTTTGAATTTAGAATCAGACCTTTACTTGAACTTAAGTTAGTATTCTCTTTAATCCTAATAGAGTTGATAACTTTTGTCAGGGTAAAGATACCTTGCTTATAACTTAGCTCTCACAAAAAAATTGCCTAAGATGGAGGAATGGAGTCAACTAAAGCTTAGACCTTACATCTCTCGAAGAACTTACATTAGTCAGCTTAGCCTTTTGGATAAGGTCTTGAAATTCATAGATTTAGATACCTACGAGTTTGAATTCCACCATAACAAACTTATAGAACTTTAAAATAGCGAATCAGTCTAGATTAACATCATTCATCCCATACTCAACCTCAAGGGCATCCCATAATTCCTTAGCAATTTTAGTAAGAAGGTAGACATCATAAAGATTATTGGAAAGGACACTAAGGATTCTGCATCTACAATGAAAATATATTTCTTGTGGAATTTTTGAGATTGAAGTGGAAGACAAAGTCTCAACCTAACTAGAGGGCTGGTTGAAAACTAGATTCAAAAGATAGTTTACGATTAGAAAATTCAATTGCTGAAAATAATTTTAGAGTGATAAATCAATATCTCACTTAGTTTCATCACTTTCTAAAGAAGGACCTTTTTAACTTTTCAGGTTCAATGGCATTAAGGTTATTAGAAGTCATTTTATGAAATATGGGTTGCTTAGTTGATTCTGCACAACACCAATTTTACGGTTTAGCCTTATAGTTCAAGTTTTTAATTATAGCTTTCAAATAATATTTAGATTTTTGAACTAAAATTCAAATGTAATAATTTAAATTTAGAAATTAATTGCAATAATGAATAGTAACCTCTAAGAAAAAATTAATTAAGAGAGACTTTGAAATCAAATTTGAATTTCAATATTTGAATTTTCAGCTTTTGAGTTTTATGATTTTTAAAACTGAATTTTAAATTTCAAATTTGAAATTAACTTTGCATGAATATTAAAGTGGTAGCAAATAAATCCAAAATTTAATTTTCTGCTTTCAGCATATGTATTAGAGCAACAGAAAATTAATTTCGGGTGGAAAACTTTGTTTTTTCAAAAAAATTCTGTACAAATTTCAAAGAAACATAAAGTTTATTTAAAACAAAGTACTTTCTGCACAGTTTTCAAAGCATCTGAAAATTCAGATTTTCCTAAAACAGAATTTTAACAATTTTATGTATTATTAAAAACTGATATTTTTTCCCCAAAACTATTTTCTAAATATTTCTGCGTGGATGTTATTGCAGTATTTTTTTTTGGAAACAGAAAATTTTTTAGCACTATTTCTAAAGCAGCCGAAAATATTATTTAAACTTAGATATGTAATATTGAAATTAGCACTAATATTAGAGCAGAATATTTTCAGATTTATCTTAAATAACTCAGAGCAATAATTGAAATTTAAAGTGGTTTTCTAGCAATTTCTAGTGAAGGGTGTTAGTCCTTATACGGTTGAAAGCAAAGCTTAAAAATAATAATAATAATAACTTGAGATAAGAAACATTAAAATAATAATAAAGAATAAATCTGAGCTTAGATACTGTTCTAAGGAGTAATTTTTACTCCTTCATGCAGGTTATAAGCAAATTAACCCTAATGTAAAATCCAGTCCTAAGGACCAGGGTTTAGGCTAATTAAGCAAGTCCTTAGAATAGTTGGGCCAAGGTTCTTAGTGGGCCAGAGTTATTAACAGGCCGAAAAACAAAATTGAAACAAAGAAACGGGACCCAAAACGCGAACCCATTCCCCGTTTCCTTAATGGGAGATCATTGTCTAATTAGAGAAGGATCTAGCTGGCTAAGGGGAAGCCAGATCCTCTATTAAAGATTAAGCCAAGTTCCGTTCCGGGAGGGCAATGAAGGACTTACCGACGGAAGCTGATCAAAGGCATCCGGACCGTGGGGGAGTCGCCGGAGAAAAGTCATCACAGGAGGTGAATTTTTTTTTTTTTTTTCTTTTCTTTTCTTTCTTTCCTCCTTAGCCCCTTATCCTTCCTTGCAAGTCCGGCTAGCTGTAGATCGACGATCGCTTCAGACAAGTGTAGGAGTAGATGGCTGTTGCGCCCTTGGTTAGGTAGGTCTAGGCCTTAGCCGATCATCGGCCACCACTCCGAGTATAGCCGGAATAGCCAGGATAAGGCTGGGAAAAGAAGATCGCCGGTGATCCACATGGGTTATCAACCCCGAACCGTAAGGATTCTTAGATTAGCCGTTCCCCTGTCCCCTCTGTTCATGGGATTCTTGCCTCACGGCAAGATTCCGTTGGAGCCGAACCCTGGTAGGAAGCTGGTAGATTGGGTCCTAGAGTTCTACGGTTAACCCAGTCGGCCGTAGAAGAGGCTCCGACCAGCCATGAGGCAGCCGGAAGCCAAGGAGATAGCGACGGAAACCCAAGTGGATCAGCCTTCTTTTCTTGAGACGAGGAAGAAGGGACGCAGTCGGTCGTCCTACGTGGACCGAACTCAACAAGATAGCGGGAGGCGGAGCTACCGGAGAAGGACCACGGCGCTGGATTCCAATCGAGGAAACAATCCCTGTTTAGAGGTCTCAAAAATTCTAATGGCGCGCATGTCCCCATTCAAAAAAAATGACGCACATTCCCCCAAAAATGACGCACATATCCCTCCTTTCAAGAAAATAATACGCATCCTCACTTCCCAAACCATAATGTATATATCTTTTTCTTTGTATTAAATCAAACCAAGCGAGCTATATCTAAAATAATTATTTCAAATTAATTATTTTGAATACCTAAAATTTATGTTTAATTGAAACTTAGCTATACATGATCAATAATAAAATTTAACCTAAGCATATGAAACATATTTAATTTAAAATGTAGAGTGCGTAGAATGGAGTTTTAAGGCATGATAAAGCCAATTCTATTAGACTCATGGGAGAAAAAGTTTAAATTAACAAAAAAAATAAGAATAGCTATGTTGTGACCAAGCCTAACCTTTATGTGATAGGTTTTGAGGAAGAAGCCCCGAGTTGAATTAACTAATTTGCCTTGCATTTGCCAAGTAAATAGTGATTGGCCACTTCTATAATTTATCATGATTTAATATATTAAATATTTATAATCTTTGTTATGCTTAAATTATGATTATTACTTGATTATATGCATTGTCTATTTTAACATAATATGCATCCTGATACTGATTATTTATGATTCATGGAGAATTGATGTAAAATGTTGATATAATAAGATGATAAGATTGAACCTTAAAGCTTTTAAACCTAACTATGCTGGATGACTGTGCATCCCACTAGTAGGGGTTAAACACTAGACAATATCCATGCTAATGGAGATATGTATTGGTATAGATCCCACCAGTAGAGGTTAAACACGAGTAACACCCATGACCTTAGGAGAACATACATTGGTTAGGACCTTACCTATGGAGATGAAATACTAGCAAGATGATTTGATTATAATAGAATTAGATATCATGCCCTAATGAGAACTAAGATTATAAAAGATATGAATTACTTTTTTTTAATTGTTAAATTGCATCTGCTTATACAAATCAAGTATATTAATATTATGTTATATTTTTTATATGGCTAATCATTGCTTATTAGGCTATGTAGCTCATTATTATTTCATCTTTTCTTTTCAGATTCTACTTAGTAACTGCATGGGGATACTACTAAGAGAGTGCTTAGCTATGGAAGGAGAATAAAGAATTTAATATTTTAGTTTTTATTGAAATCTAGTATTGAAATAGGTGTTCTATAACTAAGTTCTTTTATTACTTGAGTACCTTTCAAATTTTATAAGTAGAACTTTTACACTGCTGTATTATGATATCATGAAAAATGCTTTGCATATTTGTAAGAAACTCTTTTATGAGAATGTGGGGGTTGTCATGGCTCTCAGCTCGAATTTCAAATTTGGAATGTAACATCCAAGGTACAACAACTCAACTCTATTTAAACCTCACGATCATGATAGAAGTATGACCCAAGAACTCCTTCAGATGCATAGAAACTCAAAAGAAAAAAAAAAAAAGATAATATAATATTTGTGGAAAGTCAAAAGAGTACAAAAGAATTATTTTTAGGTCTTGGATCTAGATAGGCTTGGTTTAACACTTATTTTTCATTGTCACATGACCGAAGGACCATGTGAGACAGTCACGCTCCACATAATTAAAATCTTATCAATGCAGCATTCCATTTTAAAAATGACTTCAAATCGTTGTGCTGAATGCCCATGAAATTAGTCATGCATGTTGGTTACCTTTTAACCATTTAGGCCATGTTTGGTATGGTCGATGGAATAGGATTGGATTGAAAATCCAATCCAATCCAATGTTTGAAACATTAAAGAACGGTTTTGGTATCCATGGACCTCACTATTTCAACATCATATACCTAAAAATGCAGGACTAGCAAACCAGTGACCTCGTGCATGTTTTCGAGTCTTACGGGATTGCATTGGTAATTCCATGCTACTTTAATCTCATATGGCGAGCCAAACACATCCTCATTGTCTGGATGCTGCTCATGACTTGTGCCTTTTTAATGCACGAAGCCATGATATGTAACTAAAGGAAGAGAACTTTTTTAATTTGATTTTTTTTTTTAATAGTTGATTCTTCCATGTAAAATCTACATAACCATTGCATAACATTTGCGCAGATCACACAACCAATATTCAAAATAAGTTGTTTGCTTATTTAACACAAGAGAGTAGATAACTATGAGAGGCCGTTTAGTTCATTATGTTTGGCAATTAGACAGGTAATGATGGTAATATTTGATTTTTGATAATATAATATTACTATAAATCATAGTAATCTGATTCTTATATAAAAGGTGAGTATCTAAGATTACTAGAGTATGGTAATCTTAAATTATACTCTTAACTTTTATATAAATATTTAATAATACTTAATCTGATTATATATTTAATTTACACTAAAAAATATTTAAAGATTTAATATTAAATATATAATATAGTATTTTATATTAATATCAAATTTAATATCAATATAATATTTAATATTTTAAATACTAATGTATATTTATATAATAATATATAAATTTTAAATTTTAAATTATTAATATTTATAACCTTCTTACGTACTAAATTATTATATAATATGTATTAAATACTTATATTATTTAAATATATAATATTTCTAAAATCAATGTATAAAGAATTTTAACTTTTATCAGAATATTTCATATTCTAACAAAAAGATGAGTGAGCCACTTAAAAGATAAAAATAATTATAGCAAAATTCAAATAAAATTTAATAACATAGTAAATTGATTACCATATTTTGTCATATTGTTATAAACGAAACACGATAATTTTTTATTCCCAAGAACCTAATTACCAAATGTAAGATTATCAGGAATATAAAATTTCTGATAATATTATATTACTGTAGATCAAATGCTACTTGAACATAATAATGCACTACCAAAAGAATTAATATAATCTTTAAAGCAGATGTTTGAAGGTCACAGTGGTCACTAACATCCCCTTCTAGATTCTTTCCATGAAAATGATGCTAACTCATCAAAGATTCTCTAAGCATAAGTTTTCTTCAGTCATGCCCTATTTGTTAACTTTCCTAAACTTGTAACAGAAGATACCCAATAAAAAGGAGCCTTGGAAAAATATAAAACTCATTTACATGCTATGATATCAGAAACAAGCCATCTTGGTCCATCTATTAGAGACTTGGATGTTCTTGAGAAGCAGCTAATAAACAAAGATAGAATACATGCAACGGATTCCAGTTTTCTTTGTGGGGATGTGGATTGCTAAGGTGCATAACCCATGTCTACTGCACCATGTTTAGTTTGCCAATGATAGAAGAATTACTGGAGTTCCATATTTCCATGAAAAGAACAAAATCAAGTAATATTCATGAAAATGATCAAGTAATTTTATTAATGAATAGTGTTCTATTCTTTTGGGAGAAAAAATAGAGGAACAGCTTCTTTTTGACTTCATTTCATGAGGTTATGAATTGAGATAAAGTTGGAGACTAGAGATTTGAGTAACCTTCACAACACACACAACAATCAAAGAAATCATCCAAAAGAAGCAAACACAAAAAGAATAGTCAAAATGCAATTTGTGTAAAAAAAAAAAGCAATCAAAACGCCACACAACACATGAGTGAAAACCCAAAAATTTGGAAAATATATGGCAGATGAGTTTCTATTGGGAGGATTTTTGAGCTGCACAAAGTTTTTATTTTTCCATAGCATTAAACTCAGTGATCATCAGAATTCAAAATAACTTGAACGCAAATAACATTTCACCAAGGCAAAACCCATCAAGACATATATAGCTGGTTTATGCATTTTGTAATGGATCCTAATCCTATGTCTCTTATCTTTTCATCATGTTCTGTCCTTTTTCATTATATCTTCACTTCAACAATGCAACAGAACTAGAAGGATGGAAGGACATCATGAATGCTAAACCTGCATGAGAAGTAATAAATAGTTTTAGTGGACCAGTTCCCTTCTCCTTTAAGCCAAGCTCCATCTTCTTGGTCATTAAGATCATTGCAGATCTGTATGATGAAATTCCTAGCAGCTTCATCCCCCTTACAATCCCCTATTGAAACTTTCCATGAAGATATGGTAACCAAAAGAATCAAAATTCAAGGAATTAAGGAAATGATCTCATGAGAAACAAAAATTCGAGTATTAATGCATAGCAAGGCCCACCCATCACAAGAGAATGACCATCTCAATCCCTCTGTTGACCACAGTTCAACAACACTTGCCCATCTCAACCCCTTCTTTAATGGAAGGATTGTTGGTGCAAAAAGACTGGTTTCCCATAGAGATTAGTTGTCCATATATATATATATATATATATATATATATATACACATGGCATGGTGAGTACCAGATTGATTTTCAAAATGTGTGCATTGAGACACAACACCAGCACATAACTGCATACTTTGAACTTCAAAGAAGTCTCACAAGAAACTAGGAAGCAAGAATCCTACTCTGTTTTAAGTTTTCACTTAGACTTTTAAGTACTAAAACTGGGCCTAATAGAGATTACACTGACATTAATCTTTATTCCCCCCTCCTCTTTTAGAGCACGATGTTAAGAGGAAAAGGCCTCTGACCATGAGCCAAGTTGGCTTTGATTGAAAGAAGATATTTTGGAGGCAACGCTAAGATTACCCCTTCATATTTTTGTTTCTTCTCTTCTTGAGTTGTATCAAATAACCTCTACTTAGCTTGTCCTCAATTCATAATGGTTTAGGATAGTTTTTATGTCCTATATGATGTTGCTTGGGTCGAGCTGAGTGTAGATTTTTTTTATACACTGTTTATACTCAAGAAGTACCTCAAATGGCATAGGTAGTAGTACGTTTGTACTCGAAAGGAGAAGTGACTTCTTGGGTTTGAATTGGTAGTTGAAAAAGTATATACTTTTTTATTTATTATAATAAAGATTCTTGGCCATTAAACATGGCTTGGAGGCAGCTGACCAAGAAATTGAATTGCTATCCTTTATTGAACCAGGAGGAGTAGGTCTTAGCTTGGCTCTAAAAGACCAAACCTCCTAAACTCATCTAGCTATTGTCCAAGGATGCATTGGTTATGCTGACTTGAGCCATGATTAGCTTAGAGGTGTCTTTATAGCATTCCTTTTTTATCCTTTTGCACTTTAATATTGTTGAGCTAACCATATTTTTTGACTTAATGCAAATATGGTAGACAGTGAAGCCATTCAAAAAGTTGTCAAGGCTAAGAGAGTGGCGGCCCATGCAGGGGACATCTTCTTCTCCTCGACTGAAGAAGAAGGCCATTCCTAGGGGCAAGTTTTTAAGCTAAGCCAAGGTTCAAGTTGAGGTTGATTGGGTTGAGTTTAGCCAAAAGGAGACCGCCTCTCCTAGTGTCATCATAAGGGGCCCCACCTTCAATGTGAGAGGGGCAACAGAGGTCACTACAAGAAATCCCTCCATGAAATTAAATAAACCTATCCTCTCTAACTCAAATCGACCTTCTCTCTTGATCCTGATGTCTAAGCTCCATAACCCTTATTGGAGGATCCAAATCTCCAACTTCATCAATAAGCAAAGGATTGTTCGGAGGCTGCTCCAAGGAGTGTGTCTTTATATATTGACTGCCCCCACTTCATAAAAAGCTTGAGGTTGGACCTAGCAATCAATATGGGTAAGCATACTTTTTTGCCTTCTAATTGCCAAGCCTTTTAGCTTGTCTAGTTGACCTTAATGCTTTTCGTTGTTGCAAGGTTTGCATACTTATTCAATCATCACCGAGTAGATGAGTAAGCTACTATAAGAGGTAGGATGGCTCTAATCGAAGGGCTATGGAAAAGGGCTGAAGAGATGAAGGCCAAGCTAGTTATCAATAAACATTGGGTGAAGACCCTTGGAGACTACCCCATAGGGATGGTTGGGTGATGGTTTAATCTAAGGAAGAGAGTAAAGGCCTCCGACTAGAGGATCATCGAGATTGAGAAGGAGCTAGCTTGGGCTCCCAATTTTGCTGTTAAGGAGTTCAGGAGGTCAGCAATTTATGGTGATGCACCAGATTTGCATATCAACAACTTTTACTTAGAAGTTTTTTTACCTTGTAAGAGATTGGCCCAACAATTCTTTTCAAAGGCCAACCTCAATTGCCTCGATCGCCTCCGAGGCAAAGGCTCCTAGACCGAGGCTGAGGAGGATGATGACTTCAATATCATCATGGATGAGGAGGGTGCTCAAGCTTTTGAGATCGAAGAGCAAACCAAGGCTCCCAAAGCGCAAATACATAACCACCTATGCTATTTGGGATATTCCTTGAAGATAAACATAAAGAAAAGATCTACACTCAGCTTAACCTGGACTAGCATCATATAGAAAACCTACTATAAGATGCCATGAATTGAGAATGAGCTGAGGATGAGCTGAGTAAGGGCTATTTGATAAAACTGAAGAAAAGAAGAAAATAAAAATATGAAAAGGTAATCTCAACCTTACCTTAAGAATATCTTCATACAGCCAAAACCGAACAGGCTCATGGTAAGAGACCTTTTCCTCCTATCATGGTGCTCTAAACGAAAAGGAAGGAGGAATGAACTATGAGCTATGAATATGATCAAGGTCAAAAAGTTAAACTAAGGAACAAAAGTCAAGTATTATAGAAAGAAAGACTCTATATTCTAAGTCAAGGACTTGGATAAAGAAACAAACCTACTCATATAGAGCTACCGAGTATATTTAAAACTATGACTTTGATAGTCGAGCTCAATCATCTGAAAAGCACCAAACAAAGGTGGAGCACTGGAAGGCTGATCAGAGAAAAATCAAGAGGAAAATGGAGAAAATGAGAGCACCCCATCCCTTTTGTAGCCATTAAGGAGCAATGGAGAGGGTGAGGCAACACTTTAAATTTTGAGGCACCCAAAAACCATATGATGTTAAGCAACGGATTGACCAAACAATGGTTTGGCCTAGTCATAGCTTGTTCCAACAATGACTTGATCTAATTATAGTTCAACCGAAAAAGATTTGAGCTTAAGAATTGATAAACTTTTAAACTTTGATAGATTGATTCGACCAAAATAGTACTTAATCTATTGAACCCAAATCATAAAGTTAAGTATACAGATCAACCAACCTACTTGAGACTCAAGCACAGATTATAACTTGGGCCTAATAATAAGGGGGCAAGCTATATATAAAATGAATGCTCAATCAGAGGATGACACATGGCAGGTGATATAAATCAAAGAAGTAGTTTCGTTTACCAATTTTGAATATCTAACTCTCCATTATCAAGTAATTCAAATCAAGAGGACTCCCCTCAGAACTATATAAGATGCCCCAAATTTAAATTCTTAGTGTATTTCATTCTAACCATCCATTCAATTTCCTTACTCATATATTGGATGGTAAGTCTTGATTTTTCTTTTTATATCTATAAATACAGAAGAGTAAGTTTTTCTTGCAAACTATCAATTAGTCTAAAAGCTTGTTCTTTTTGCTTTTCCCCTTTGAATTTTTAGTTTTTAAATATACACCATTGTTTCTAGCAGGACAACATAATTTTTAGTTGTATATTTGATCTAATTTGAAAATAACTTTTTTGATCTTGTAATTAATTCTATGGCAACGTTGGTGATATTGAGTTTTTATAAACACAGCTCACATATTCCTAATTTCATATTTCTTCTAGAGGAGAGGATGTAGCCTATAAAGTAGCAATACCTTCACAAAGGATTGTGGATCCAAGAATTTATTTCCTTTCAAACAAATGAAGGAGAAAAACTATTTTTCCCAAAGTTGTAGCCAATTCCAAAGGATGCCCTCAAGCTATCTCAAAGGTATCCTAAAGGAATAGGAAATTCGCCTACTTTTGAATTCATCAACTTTCTTTTAACAAATGACATGTTCCTTATGAAAGAAAATGAGCACAAGGCTAATTGTAATGGACACTATTTGACATGGTAAGAGCTAACTTAGTAGAGTGACATGGTAATAGCTGAGTTGTCAAGCTGACCTGACAGCAATACGTGGCGATAATTAGAAGATGACATGATGTGGTTGACTAGATTAATATATGTGGCCTCTCAAAGAAGGAAATCCTAGTCAAGAGAGATTTCCACTAAAGTCATTGACCATTTTAAGAAACCTCTAGTTAGAGGTACTGTCCATTTGAGTAGGAGTTCACTATGCAATTTAGAAGAAATTGTATAGCACAATTTAGAAAGGACTCCACCAAAGACATTGCCTTATCTAAAGATCTAAGCTTATCAAAACACTACCAATAAGTGGTCTAATCAAAGAACTCTTTAAAATGCCTATAAAAATAGTTTCAGACCTCCCAAGTACATCAATCTAAGATTTAAACCTAAACCCTAAAGCCTAGAATGTTGACACAAGAAACTTTAGGTCTTCCTCTTCCTACTTCGGCAGATTTGAGCATCAAAGGATCCTATTGAAACAATTTTCAGAACTCTTCTGCTCTCTCTCTCTCTCTCCCTTATAGGCATGTGTGCAATTTGGTTGGAGAATGTGCTCCCACATTTGAGCTATGACTTCCTCCTTAGTTGGCATATGAAGAGCAATTTTGGATGTCAACACTGTTAATTGATGCTCGAGTATAGGTTTTCTATTTGATAGAACCTCATTAAAACCTTGATTGCTAAAAGTACTAAATTTAAGACCATGATATGTGGTTCCTATAATGTGTACACAGACACCCCTATAGTTGAGTGGCATGGGAGAGTTGATGTATCTTGCAAGGTTTATTATCAAATATACAAGGTTGATTCATCACGGAGTTACTATACCAGTATTAGTGTATCTAGTAAGCTTTCTATGTGCACATAACAAGCATTCGAAATTATGTTTTTAAATTTAATCATGAGTAATGAATGCTACATGACTCTTGTAGAATGCACGCTAACAATTGTTTTGCTAGAGATTGGTGCAACTCATGAATTCGTTATCCAGCATGGCTAGTTGGTTGATTACGTAGTTGCCAAGTCTGCACAATTGATTAGATGATTATGGAGTCATCAAGACAATAGTTGTGGGCTCAAAAAAAATCAAGGTGCAACTTATGGGTTCCTTACACATCTTTTTCTTTCCTCATCAAAGAGAAGGGACTCAAAATTTCCAGCTGGAAATTTTTGAGTTAAGACTCGACTTATACATTTGACTCCACACAATTACAAAGGCGTTCACTTTTATGCTGGAAATTTATTAAATTAAGCTTTATACAACATCATAAAGGTCATGTCTGTGGCCTTCTTTCATGAAAGGCCAATTCATGACATAATTTTATTTGGTTCACTGAATCTAAGGGCATTCTTTGCTAATTAGCTTTCAAAGGACCTTCTGGCTCTCTCAATTATACTATAATGAACAAAATGGGTTCCCCTAGAACCATGGATTTGTTAGATCATCAAAAAGATATTCCTCTATTACTGTTATTGCTTAGAACTCATCTCTGCCACACTTCTTGGTGCTCAATTTTCAATTTTAATGGCACATTTGATATTTATGTTTGTGAAGATTGCCTTCTTGGATTACTCTAAGTAGGTCAATTTCTCTATCACTTAGTTTTTCATTCAGTCATCCAACTCTCTTTGATTGGATGCCTACCTATAATTTTAACAAAAGGATGAAAGGTGAGTTCCTCTTCTCAGATGGCAGTCTTAGGTATCGATCTACATGTTGACATCGATGTTTACAATTTTATTGAATAAATCATATCATATTGACATAGAAATCTTGACAGCAATGTTTGTGTCATATAGATAAGAGCTAAGATAGAAAATATATTTTATTAAATATTTTATATCAATCAATATTTTATTTTGATTTGAGATATATGGCCTTGTGTGTGCTTCTAGCATCCATCCTTCCTTGCTCAAGAAACTCATTTTTGTCTCAAAGGCATTAAAAGGATGGCCCAGTGGAAGCCATATCTGGGTTGGTCCTGCCTAACTCCTGTCATGGTAAAGATTGGATTTGGACCCACCATGCTCGAGCACCGATCAACGTTGATTTGGTATCAAGTGCACGCGAGGAGCAACGCACAGTCCTCGCCTACTAGGTTAATTATAAGCCAATGCTCTCATTCCAAATCAATCATGATCATTAATATTAATTAAAAAAAAAGCTAAAATATACTTTCGAATTCTCAAAATTTCACTTAAATTTTATTTTATTCCTTAAACTTTTTACTATTACAATTTAATACTTTACATTTTTAAAACATTGCATTTCTACTACCATCAATTTTAACTGACCATTTGATTTGAAGCGCAACATTTTTAAACAACTTCAAGCTTGAGAACAAAAGTATATTTTTGCCGAAGAACATGGGATGAGGGTAGGTCTTATGTGGACCTCTAGGACCACATGATAACCACCATCTGATGAATGAATGACGGTGGAAGATGGGAGTACATGCGTGGGTGTGGGAGGATCATGGAAGGTTGCAAGGGATTTTCTCCATAGAACGCAAGCAATTATTGGTGGAGCCAACATGATTTGAAGCATACATCATGTCAATTGAAATACTAGGATGGCTCTAGATGCGGTGGACCCTGCCGAATCCAAAGAGTCCACCATCAGATTCCCTTTGCCTCTGATGGGTTCTTCACAAAATGGCTTCTTTTTATTGTATTCAAACTTTTTTTCTTTTTGGATAGAAATTGTTTAATTCTAAAATTTTTTGATTAATTTTACCTTTATGTAATTTAAGCAAAGTTGAGTGCATGTAATTTGTACACGATGCACATATTTTTAATACAAATGCACTTGTTTATTAAAGTTTTAATGGCAATATGATTGATCCAAGTTTAGTGGACCTTAGGGATAGCCTAGTTTGGCTTTAAAATATTTTTAAGGATGAATTAAGAGGTCAAATTTGATTCATTTATTATTTAGTCAAGTCTAATTTGCACTTAATTTTGAATTATTTATTTAAAATAATCTTGAATCAATTTGAAACTAATTTAAACTTTAATCAGATTTGAGTCAAGCATAATTTAAGTCTGATTTACTATTTAATTGATGCGACCAATTAAATCTAAATGGCAACTAATAGTTTGTCATGAAATATAAATTTTTTTAAAAAAAACTAATTGAATATACTATAAAATATATTATCACTCCATAAAATGTAATAATTTAACTAAGCCATCATCTAAAACTTGATTATGGTAGCATACATAACAGTTTACCAGATACAATAGCATATTATATAATTTCTTTTAGGCCTTATAAATTTCAATATAAGATCATTTATTTTATAAAATCTTTGTCTATCAATTTCAAACAAGGACCTCACCTTTATTTACATTGTCACTAATTAAATTTATATTCCATAAATTTATAAATCTTTCATTTATTCATTTAAATTATTAAATCTTGCTTAATGAGTTTGTGATAAGATGTTGCATCATAAAAATGGTTAGTTATTTTGTAGATCCACTTGATTTCATTTCTTTTGCTTGAAATTTCTAAGACTTTTATTTGAATGAAGGTTGAAAACAATTCCAATTAATTTCTTCCTATATATCAAAGGAGAACAAATGTACTAATTGATACTGTCTTGACTGAGAGGCTTTACTTGTGATTTGAGAACATGATTTGCTTCTTTTAATTACATGCAAGTTTAGAAACTAGCTCTAGAAAGGTGGGGGTGTTCCAAAAGCCAATATTTAATTACATGCTTAGCAATAGGTCAAGCAACCATGATGTCATTTTGACTGGACTTGATATTTGCAATGCTTTGTATCACTTGCTTTCTTTGTCATGACTTGTTTAACCTTATAAACAAAGCTGACTATAATGAGATTTATGAATCAGATTAGGTTTAAAAATCAGTCAAGATTATGCTAACGTTAGGAGAGTGAGAACGCAACAAGATGAAGCCAGCAATCAAATAGAGTTTGGTAGGTAGTGTGTCTCTAGAAGACCTTCAATTAGCTAACAGACCTAACAAATCTGCACGCCACTCCAATCCTCACAGTAGTCAAGACAAAAAAAAGTAAATGAGGGCAACCACCTGCTATTGCCACTGTAATTGGAGAACTATTGGATAACCTCTTTGTGATTGCCTATTGATGATAATGGACAAATTTTGAACATTATTTTATATTCATAGGAATTAAGTGAAAGCATAATCTGCCAAAATCTTTAATCAATTAATTTTGTGTTTGATAAAAAATTGCGTGAGTTACATCAAGATCAAGGAATTATTCATGTAGAAAGTAATATGACTTTTTGTAGAAATCTTGCAGATAACTACTATGGTCCGACTCATCTTGTACTTTTGATGATGAAATATAATGGGTTTGGAGCCAATATGATGTAGTTAATTTGATTGTTTTATATGTCCTTTCAAAAAAAGAAGCTTTATTTGAAAACTTCTACCGACTTATTTGAATTCTTTAAAGTGCAAATCAATTTTGAGCTAAATCTACTACTCAATTTATAAAGAATTCCTTCATAATTGTTGCTCATCCAAACTTATCAAAACTATCCACTGCCTTGAACAGGCTTCTTTCATTAAACTAAGACTGATTTGAACATTAAAGGATTTTCTCGAAGACTACCTTTAAGCTTCTTATACTTTTTTTTTTTCTCCCTTTTACAAGCATGCATATACCATGGTTGCCAATATGCTCTTTTGCCATTTGATTAATTTCTTTTTGATTTGAATAATTTCTCTTTTTTACAGGTATTTGAATAGCTTGATGGTAAAGATGCTCAGCTATCTGTCATTTAAGTAAGAATAATTTCGGATATCAATCATCACCGACCTCATCATTATGCACGAAGATCAATTTTAGATACCAACAGTCATTATTCTAAAATTTTATTTCTAATTTCTTTGGATAGATAATTTATTTAATTCTAAAAATAAAGTTTCTTTTTTTTTTTTCAACCGTTTTTACCTTCCAATCACTCAGACAGCCAATCCCGGCTGGCTTCAACGTGTATGTCACCCCCACCTGATCCAAAACACCTATCAAAGACAAAACAGCCTCTCCAACCGACTCACAACCCAACACGTGCAACCCATCACCTGGTCTTCCCTCCCTAGATGCTATCACGGCCGTACGTTGGCGGGACGAACCCAGTCGCTGTACGATGTAGCAAGGCCAAGGCAGGGCAACGGTGGAGGTTACAAAGGCGGTTTGGCCTTGAATACAAACAATAAAGCCGAAAAGAAACGCAAGGCCTCCATCAGTTTTTCCTTCTCCTGTCTCCTCCTTGGCCTGATGGTATAAACGAGTCTATTTCTCTTTCTCCCAACAGACTAAAACTTAGAACAAGAGGATTGATCTTTGAATTGGATGAGATGGGCCAGTGCGCGTCGGCGACGAGGAGGAGGAGGAGAGGCAGCGAGAGGTGGAAGGACGGCGCAGCGTCGGAGAAGATCGGTTGTCTCGCATCAGTGAAGGAGCAGAGGTCCAGATTTTATATTATTCGGAGATGTGTGGTGATGCTCCTCTGCTGGCACAAGAATGGAAAGTACTGAGATTTTGCGAGGTTATCATCAGATGCTTCGTTTGAGATCCAGTTTCACAAGTTCTCCTTGTCTTCTTCTTGATGTTAGCGTTGCTATATCTTTATGGTTGTGCTGTAAAGGAATTCATATGGAAAGGGAAAGAAGGATTTGGCTTTGATTATATGATGAGGCTTGGGTTGATGAATTTGGAATATATAACATGGGATTCTAAGCTTTTGCTCATCTATTGATTGTCCTCTTCTGCTTTCTAAGCAAGATTTGGTGATATTGTTTTTTCTTCTTCTTCTTTTTTTTGTTATTTCTTTTGTCTTTGGTGTTCTGCCGTTTCTCAGGCCAAATTCAGGTGGGTCATCCTCTTGATTAAAAACAGAAGTTTATTTTTCTTCTTTGGCTCTGGTTTATGCACCACTTATTTATAGTTTTTTTTTTTTTTTAAACTTTAGAGTACATGGGTTTGATCACATCTTATATGAGGTAGGTGTGGATGTGTTTCTTTTATTTGTATTGTCTTCTAGAAGTTAAAAAGTGTGATGAGTTAGATGAGATGAATAGAATCATTAGTGGGTTAGATTCTCTATAAAGGGATGAGGGGACATTAACAGAGTTGCAGAGTTTATAGCTTGGAATTCTTTTGAAAGCTAGTTCAGCAGTCTCTTGCTCTTAAGCACACTGAACTTATAGTGAATTTTGATGCTTTCTGTAATCTGATTGTGAAAGTTTTGCACTTTCGCTAGGGAGAAACTTTTCTAGTAGATGGTGCTTTTCAATTAAAATAAATAAAAATTTTAAAAAATCAATTTAGCCAATGTTATTCTCTGACAGTGTGATGGATAAAGTGATTTTTTTTCAGAGAAGGAGCAATTGGCTTTGTTCCTGTAACTCTAATGGTTTTGTGCTTAGGACCCTTAACGTTTATTTCTACAACTAAAAATCTGAAGTTGTCTCTATATTTTATGTCTCAGACCAGTATCTTCTTCTTTCTTTCTTTTTTTTTTTTTTTACTTAACTTAAGGAGTTGACCACTTTAAAGATTCCTGTCCTTTTTATTTATGCCTTTCAGTGGGAAGTAAAGCTTTTAGTTAGGCAAGTCATCATTGCAATGCTGTTTCTTCCACCAGTGATGTGCATGTCATTACCTCTCATCTCTGTTTCTCATGCACCTGTTGTCTTCTGCTGACACAAACTTAAGCCTGAGAATCCAAATCAGAATCGGTTTCCTTCAGATCAGAACATTTAATCATCATATTTCTGCTAATTAAGTTGAATTCACAAAAGTGGGGTAAGAACTGCTGTTTTTGACACTGGCACAGGTGTCCCAACTTTTTAACATGAAATCTTGATGGTACTAATGACAAAGATCTGCATGAGAGTCATTTGGATGTCAAAAACCACTGAAATGAACACTTGTTGCGTCAGTCTAAGTATTCTTTTTTCTGATTTTGTGTTTATCCACTGCACTTCGAAAAAGTGAAAAGTATGGTCATGGACAGAAGGGACAATGTGTGATTTTCTTTTAAGGACCACTTCTTAGGCATAGTTGATTAAGCTAGAAGTCTAGAATGAGCCTGATTCTAAGTTTACGCATAATCAATTCATCCTAACTTCTAGTTTAGCTCTTTTAGCAACTAGAAGAATTTTAGGATTTTAGATATCAGAGATAAGATGCCAATCATTCATCCTAACTTCTAGTTTAGCTCTTTTAGCAACTAGAAGAATTTTAGGATTTTAGATATCAGAGATAAGATGCCAATCAATGAATGTAGCAGTGATGACCTATATCCTACATAGAAGAGTTAAATTTCAGTAGGAAAAGAGCAAGCTATGCTGCAACCTGTCTCTACCTAGCAATAAAACACTAATAAGTGAGCCCTTTGGTCAGAATTCACCATCCATAGTTTCAATACTGGCTATTGATAAACCAAAAGAAAATCAAGAAAACATAACAAGAAATGTTCACTTGAGGAAGAAATTTATCAATGTTATTGATATTCTCATAATCTTGACCCCACTAAACCTAACCTGTAGATGCAAAGTTGGGCTTATGTTTGTAATCTGTCAATATGAACATTGTAGGACCAACTTGGCGTAACATCAAAAATATTTAATCAAGGAAACCTGCACACCTACTTACGCGCATCAAAACTTATGCAGCTAAAGAATGCTACAAGGTTTTCTTAGAAATAAAGAGTCTAGGTGAATATGGAATTGTATCCATGGCATCTATCCTAATCTAAAGATCAAATACCGATACAAGAAATAAATGTGTACTTTGCCCCTATGGATGAATAATATGAGAAGAAACTTGATCAGAATAGCTCCATGGACAGATTGCTTGGTGGGTATTAGAGCTTATTTTAGCTTCACAAAGTCTTATGTGACAGTATTCTCCCACTAGCTTGCTGAGTGGGTTCCTCCCCCAACCCCACTCAAAAAAAAAAAAAAAAAAGAAAAGAAAAAGAAAACACTTTAGGGGTATGAGAGATTGTCCTTTTTTGTTAGAGAGAGCTTCTTGACGACAAGAAAGGGTCCACCAGACAATAAATCTGCTGTTAATAGTGTACTACATGCAGAAAGTCAGCAAATCTACAAAAGTGAGCGTGCAGAGAGTGAATGATTGATCCATAGCTATATAGATTGTCTTTCTTTCAACATGATGTGCAATTTGAAGTTGAATGAATTGGAATATTCAGCAACTGAGTTGGAAAGTGGAAGTAATAATTGAAAAGGTAGTGGATATAACATGACAATGCATGGTCAAGACTGTGTAGCTTGGAAGAGATGGAAGCAGGGGAAGCCTTCATACAAACTTGCACAGCATACATAAACTGAGAGAGTACAGAGGAAATAAGAATACATGCCAACGCAAATCACAATGTAGTTTGTTTTCTTTGTGGATGCAGCTGAAATATCATTTTTGTGACATTGAACCGACCTTGTATGGCGTTGGATCTCCCTTCTTTCTTTTGCTGTCCTGTCAATTATGTAGTTATGATGCTTAGCAAGAAAAGCAAACCTTGATAATTCACCACAATCCATGTGCAAGACTGTCAATCTATGTCATTTCTTTAGATACTTTTGGGATCTGAAATTTGTTTTGTTACCAACTCGAAAGTATCTCTTTAGAACATCGACATTTTCAGAATATCTACATTAAGCAAAGAATTCTAACATCAAAATGGATTATCGAATTTTGTTGGCTGAGTTTCTGACTCAGCAGAGTTAATCTCACTGTGCCTTGCTTCAGATTTATCAAAAAAGTCAAGCTTGTTGCATAATCTAGGCTGTGAAAATAAAATTGATTGCCACTTTTTGGTGCATTAACAGAAATATTCCTTTGAAACATTCATTAGACTGCTATAGATGAAAGCATGCTTGACACTGTTTTCTTTGTCAGCGTATCATCATACATACAAGGGATGTTGTGCATTTCATATTTGTGTTATTATTTCTTAGTGTTTCAGTTAGTAATTGGCTAAAAAAGGTTCAAACTATGAGATAATATTTTCCCTAGATTAAATCTCATGGAAAAGGGAACGCAATTAGGTGATGTACTCCCTCTATTAGGTCAGATGGAAAACTCATTGTTCCGAACCCTGATGTAGTAAAGCTATGGCAAATCAGACCAAAGCTTTCTAAGGCTAATCAGGATTCAGAACAGAAGACCAAAGTGTTCAGATTTCTAGCTAGGGCCTTGCTAGAAAACCACCACAAAAGAAACTATATCCAACAAATCATAATCTATTCCTATACCTGCCATAAAATCCTTGTTCTCATGGCTGATTTGAATTTTTCTTAGGGCACTTATTTCAATAATATTTTTTCCTTATCTATTTGGAAATGAAAATTATGAGAATTTATGTTGGAATTCAGAAGCTTTAGAATGATATGTCTTCATATTCATGTAGGACTAGGGTTTATCTTGAAATTCATAAGCTCAAAAAAGATATATTTTCATATCCATATAGGACTCAAGTCCTATGATATAACGCAGTGTAAATCCCTTCTCTATACAAGCATAAACTCAGGCCCATGGCCCCGAGTGGCCTCCACAATAATATAGGGTGTTATTGTGAGAGTTTGGTAGGAAAACAATTTTTGTTATTCCAAAGTTTGGTGAGGAACAGTTTTTATAATATCTAAATATTATAGTAAAATTTCTCTACTCTCTTTTATCCATAGATGAAAGCCAATGGCCACATTAAATCCTCATGTGTGTGCTCTCTTTTTCGTTTTACTCGTTTGTTTTACTATTTGCTTTCTCATTTATCTGTATACCCTGTATGAGCTTTTTGGTGATAACAAGTAGTATTAAATCTTTCCTTGCACGCTTCCTATCGTAATAAATGGTAACAGATCTTCATATTTTTTTTTTTTTTTTTGTCATAACAAGCGGTATCAAAGCGTAATTTTCAAACATGTATAAAAGCGTTGATCTCAGCTGCAATGCGAATCATGAGGAGATATAGTGTAGCAGTGGCTAATGAATCTCAAAGTAGCCTGTATCTTAGAGCACTGGAGTAGATCTATACGAATGTCAAGGTAGCATGGATCTTGAGCAGGGCCACAAGGGGAACATCAGATTCCCTATTTTTTAACCGGGCTACGATATTTGTGGGCAACGACCAGCAGCCTCGATTGCTAGCCTAGAAGAGAGCCGATCATCATGTTCATCGGTGCTAGTGACAAAGGTGACGATCTTCAGTTTCGGATGGCAGAATAGTTGTAGCGATTCGTCATGCGGAGATCAATCTGGATCAGGTTGTGGGATCTCTCAGCACAGCATGGTGCGGGAGGTGTCATGGTAGTAGCGCCGCCATCTTTCGTCGGCGTGGAGCACTACCCGTTCACTTTGGCAGTAGCGGCGGCGGTGCAGCTTGAGCGGCGAAACGACCAACCAGATCTGCTTGCATGTGAAGGCAACTGGTCTTTTCCGAAGTTTGATGGCTGGGACCGATAGAGCCGGTGGTGGAAGGGGATCCGGGCAAAATCCAGCCGATGAAGAGCGTCCATAGGTGGTCGTGCGAAAGGCGAGCAGTGGCAGTGACCTCCCCTTCCAATCGGGCAGGAGCAATAGAAACAGGAGACCTTGGACCTGGTCCTCCTAGTGAACCAGTGGCAAACGGTAGAGGAGTGCGATTGAGGTCCACAGTGCATGGCGAGCCACCGAAGATTGGAGAAGAATCGGCAGCTGCATAGGTGCGGTTGAGAGCGAGGACAGAGGCAGTGATCAGGCTCTCTGTTTTCAAACTTAAATAGAGAACGCAAACGTATCCACAAATAAAAATTAAGAATTAGAATAAGACACTTGGAGCTCTACAATAATAACTTCCAGAGGTTGAGTCTTAAAAAAAAAAAAAAATTAATATTATTATTTTATAATTAAAAAAATCATACCACACCTACAAATTTATAGTTATAACCTTTATATTTATGAAAAAGTCTGATATAATTAGAAAAAAATCATAAATTACAAATAATTAATAACTAAAACTTAGAAACGTTTTTTTTTAGACTCTACAAACAAAAAAAATTCTTTAGATCGAAGAAATTCTCAAAATTATGAAATCCTAGCATTTCATTCCTCTTAAAATCAATCTTATTCGCAAGCTTATAAAATAGATGAAAAGCTAGCGATAAAATCAAATCCAGCTTCAAAACTATCAAAAGTCAGCTATCTACGTTCAAACTCTGGAACTTAAAAGATGCTAAGGTATGATCACGTGTTTGTCTTCAAAGTTGACTTACATCCCTCTCCAACAACCATAGACGGCCCGCCGCTCCCTTCGCCGGAGATGTCTACCTCCATCTCGCCATCTTCCCAAGGACCTAAACCGCCCTCGCCACGTCTGCATCTAACCGGACCTCGGCCCGACTCTACTATCGTCCGCCTGCTCTCTTGCCATGGCTGAAGGCATCGACACCTTAGCTGCCCCACCACCGTCTCAATTCCACATAAATCTCAAGGAAACCTAGAGGAAGGCTACGTGCCATTCTTTGTCCAATCTGAGCTCCACGGCGAGATCCCAGGCTGAAGCAGGGGTGGTAGTTCCCAGCCACCCGGCTCCTTCCCAACCACCAGACTGACAATGCCTTGCAGCCGCCGGCAAGCTGGTAACCCCCGTTCATGCCCTGTTGTTCCGATCGACCTGTTCTCAACGCGAGCCATGCCACCTTTTTCATCGTTCTTCTTCAAAACCGGCAGTCCAGGCCAGATCAATCACCACTGTCCGGATCCAAGCGGCCACGGCGCATCCTTCCCAAACAAAGCCGAGCTTCGCCTCTCCGTCACCATGCTGCTGGTCTGCCTCTGCTCGAGATCCAGATCACAGTAGGGACTGAGCCATTAGTGTCGCCCAGCCAACCTCACAGCCCAATTACTGAAGTTTTGGGTCAAGAAGGTGACAAGAATAAATCTGGAATAGGCTCAGGATAAGTGAAATAACTTCAAGATAAGGCCAGAATAGGGTTGGAATAAACCCAAAATAGGACTGGAATAAATCCAAAATAAGCTGGAATAAGGCTAGAATTAAAGAACAGCTATCCTATTTTTATTCCAGTTCGAAAATTTTCTAGCTAGAGAAAGTTCTTGTCAAATTTACAAAATTTCTTTCTGTGGTTGCATACTACCACTCATGGCCTGCATAAGCAACAGCACTGCTGGCATTATCAACCTAGAAGATCATGTTGCACGACTGAAGCATTGATTTGATCAATTAGAATAGCAGACAAACGAAGTTTTGACCAACTTGCAAAAGAGGGTCAATTCAATATACCAATAAGCATGCTCCATGACACAATGAAAATCGCTGAGATTCCTTAGCCCTTGAAAACTTAGCAAAGAAATCATGGCACTGATGAAGAAATCTTTGGGGGAAATTCGACTCGAGATAACTAATTTCTAAGGTAAGCTAGATCCCAACACCTTCCTAGACTGACTTACATTTATTGAAGATTATCTAAGCTAGTATGAGTTGCATGAAAAAAAAAGTGTTGAATTTGTTGAAAGCAAGATCAAAGGACCAGCTAGGAGGTGATGGAAAACTATCGAAGATCGTGCACTTCCTAGGAGGAACCCATTACTAAGGATATCATGCGTGTAAAGCTTAAAGAGAAGTACTTGCCTTACAATTATATATGGTGAGTTGACATCAAATTTATGAAAAGCTCTTACAACTTAAGTAAAGCACAATGATGGTAGCTAAATACACTAAGCAGTTTAATGAGTTAACTGTCAGGTGTAGCATCACGAGTCAAGATGAGTAATGTATGGTGAGATATTAACATGCTTATGAGTTGACATCAAGAGAAAGCTAGCATTATCAATTGGAAACTTCGACCAAATCTCCCACCAAGCTGTATGATTGGAGAGGGCCATTGTTAAAAGCTAAGCGTCCATCCTTCCAAGCTATTGGACTAAGTAATCAACTATACATCTCTAGTCAACCAGTCGCTCCTATCTTTTCTAGACCTAAAGTAGTTCTTTCCAAAAAGATCTTGAACAAGTTCGTTGCTTTAAATGCTATAAGACAGGACATTTCGCAAGCCAATGCCTTACTCACAATCTTAATTATTGTGAAGCTAAAAACTCTATCTATAAGATACCAAAAGATTCGACTAATGATATGCCTATCGAAATTACAACCCCTCTTGTTCCATTGGAAGATAATGAAGATGTTAAAGTACCTATCTTAGTTCTACTTGTAACATCAAAAGAAGAAGAAGACTAACATAAAAATCAAGTCTTTAATTGTAATGCAGATTGTTGTGGAAGGAAAGTTTCTTTATAACCTTTTCTTTTGAAATTCTTTTTTTTTTTTTAATTCCCACTCTCACTCAAAGTCTATGAGCCTTTACTCCTACTTGTTTTTGGATTCTTTTTATTTACTTTCTTTCTTGAGTGAATTATAAACATACTAGAATTGTTGTTTCCCATCTGAGAGGCTTAATTTGAGTTAATTAGGGATACATTTGGATAGAACACCCATTATTGTCCAATTCTAACTCTGAATTGCTAAAGATTTAGTTAGTAAACTCTTAAGTCAAACTCGGCTTTCCTAAATAAGTTTGTTGTCCAAACCTATCCGCTGAACCTACAACTTCAACTGATAAATTAGCTTTTAATAGTGAGAAATAATTACTTGCAAAAAAGAATTATAAATAAAGAGAGTTGAAAAAATGTGGCAAAGTCTACTTGAAATGAAAATAATTATGCATAGGATGGGGTCCAATGGATGGGTCCAATGGTGAAATTTTGTCCGCTACTGTTGCCCCACCCTAACAACCTGATGCCCCCTTCAACCTTGCAAGGAGAACTGTGAAGCACATTGTATGGAAAATTTTGCACACTTCATATCCAATTTTATTATATATCACTTGTTTCTTGGTGATCTTTGTAGTAAATGTTGATATTTTAAATTTTAAATGATTTTCATTTTTAAATTTTAGAGGTTTTTATTAGTGTTTAATGGGAGGGAGCCTTGATGGTAGTAAAATTGTTCCATTGTGAACTTTATGTGAACCTTACAGCCTCTCAATATGTGGAATAAGATAGCGTATATCTCATTCTCCCTAGATGTACAAGCCTCATGTATTAGGCTCTTTTATTTTTTTAATTTGTGTTTAATGTTTGGTTGAATATTACCAAAGATTGGTTGAAACTTTGCTAATTTATAAATTCTATATTTTTTAATAGTATTTAGACAAATAGTCTTGCCACCAACTAGACCTCTTTGTGTTTGGGCCTTCAGCCAAATGCGACCCATATGCTTTCCTGAACCCAATCCTAAACTGACCTAAATACAATAATTTAGATTTGAGAAATTCTTTGTGCACCGTGTGCGGTGCAGCAAATCTGCACCGTACATGGTGATTCATCCACGCAGAGCGAAAGGGGCGAGAAAAGTCAGTTATGCCCTCTTCTTCCGTTCCTCTTCAGACATCGCGCTCCACCGTGGACGAATCACCGTGTGCGGTACAGATTTTGCTGCACCGCACGTGGTGCACAAAGAATAACAGTTTAGATTTTGGGTAACTTGGTCCATCTGAAATGGCTCAGCGAATTCAAATATTTTCCGTGGACCTCTCCAACTTGGCTTCGTTCCTATCATCAAACAATAAGATGCTACTTCTTCCAGACCTTGCCTGCTTGCAAAACTATTAGTGATTGGGCCTCCATATAAGGCTCAAGGCTCCTTGACCAGGCACGCAAATGTGCCATGTTCTCGTGATAATTGGGTGATGATTTCCGCTCTTCTAACTTTTAAGACCACTCTTCCAGATCCTCTAAACTTCTGCGACATTTGTTACTGCTTTCCTCTTGTTAATTCTTATGAAAAAATAATATAAAGCCCAACTAGCCGTGCAATGATGTTCCAGCCATCAATATCAAGTTCAAATGGTATGAATTAGAAGAGAAGGAATTCAGTCATAATCATCTCCTTCATTTCCCAAAGGTTAGTTGGAACAAGAGAAAATTTGTAACATGATGCAATTATTGTGATAACTAGATTGTCATCAAAACGTTACATTATTATATGCTTTAAAGGGGCTGTTTGGTGTAGGCATTCTCATGCAAATTTCTTGATAAATTAGCTAACTTCTGAAATTACAAGGTTTGAAATGTGAAAAATGTGGGAATAAATTTACAAAAATTTTAACCAAGCAAACTTATCTACCACCATAGGGGGATTACAGATATTTTATTGCCATGTATTAATATTCCTATGATTTTATACCAATCATGTGAAAATTATTTTATATGGTATTGATACTTTTTTGTGACCTTTTGCGCTAATGGATAAGATTTATTAAAGGAGAACCTTGTAGAGCATGCCCTCAGCTCAAAGATCTACCTTCTACTCCTTTTCTTAATAATCCATGCTCAATGAGAACAACATTAGATGCCCTAGAGTTTTCTTTAGGGAAACCCTCCGATGCTCAAGTTAGTAGTGAAGAATAAGAAAATTATAAGCAGGAAAAAGAAGAAAAAATATAGGAAGAAAAGAGCAGAGAAAGTGGGTCTTCTATCCCTTTGATTGAAGTCTCGATCCTCTATTTAGTGATGAACGGCTCAAAGTTATTTCTTGAACTTGATTGGGTCACCCAAAATATGGAATGGTTAAATACCTTCTTAGCTTGGATTGAGTAACTATAGGATGGTCCAAGTTATTTAATTTCAACCAATAGAAAATCGGCTCCTGGATTAGGATTTTTTCCTATTTATATGGCTACATGTCAACATTGATTGACTCATCAAATCATCCCAAATAATTTGCCTCTTGGGGTTGTGCTTAACTTTATGCTCAAAATTCTCTTTGCATTCCTCATCCATTATCTTGAAATATTCAATGTTTATGGGTCACCATGAATACTCATTATGAGGTTTAATATTTAAATGCTTAGAACGGTGAGATAATGGTTATTTGTCTTTAGAAGTGAGAGCTGAACATCAATGGAAATCAGCCATCATGAAAATTACCTTATTCCCGAACTAACTTATGCCATGTGGCAACTAGATAATTACTTTTAGGCCTCGTTCTTTGGAAGGTATCAAAGCTACTCAAGAATCTATATTTTTGAGTAAGTATTACCCATGCAATACTTAGGTAGAGAAATAATTTACTCATATTATTTTGTACATCGAAAAGTGACTCTGGTATTTATTATTTATGTTCTTTTGTATTATAATTTTTCTAGATAAGTTGCTAAGATCTATTTATCTTCCCATAATGCCCTTTGTACTATCAAACCTACTTTGTATGCTAATTATATACTATCTCTTTGTAATTAAAGCTCAATTTTTCTTACCAAACCATATTTTATAGTCATATTTTTTATATACACAGTAATTATATATAAATTTATTTTTTAAAATAAAAAATTCATAGTTACTATTTACTAATTAAATTATAGTATTATATCCCTTTATAAAACATAGATTATATCATAAGAATATATTTTTATTTTAATTATAAAATCTTTCACAAACATTATATTCTTATTTTTTTTCTTTTTGAAATGTATCAAGAGTAAAAGGCAAATAAAAGGAAGAATTGAGGAGTATTAATGAAAGGAAGAATCATGATAGTGTAAAAAATTTGAAGAAGATAAAAAATATTTTACCTAATATATAGGAAACCAATTTAAACATCTTTCAGATGGGTAAATGTTATCCTCAATTTGACAAGTAAATGATAACTTGAAAATGTAACTTATCTTTTTGACTTTTTTAATTGAAGCAAAAGAATATAGGTAAATTGATTAATAGAAAAGTTGACCAACTTTTTCATAAAATTTTTTCACTAAAGAATGAAGCCTTAAGGGTGAAGTTTTTAGTTCTCTTTCTTTCATTACCTATAAAAGGCAGGCAAGGTGAATCATTTTTCACCTTGCCTTGCTTTTTATATTGCTTGGATTTTCAGAATTTTTTAGCTTTTGCTTTCTTCTTTGGTTTCAAACTTTTTCTTCGATCTTAATTTCCTTGCCTTTCCTAAATCAATTTTTAGGTAATTCACTTCTTTCTTTCCTTCTAGGTTGGCTTTCTTTTCTTTTCTTTTCTTATGATCCCATACATTAGTTTCTTAGGTAATCATATCGGCCGAGGAATGTTCCTTGACCTTAGGGTCATCATCTTCATCGAATCCGAGCACACAAGAGACACCCCTATCTTGACATCAAAGGACATAGTTCATCTCAGACAAAAATATTGTATTCCTAAGCATTTTCTGCCCTAAAGGAATTAGATCAGGCTTCTGATTCCTCTAAGGAATGTCTCGTTTACTATGAAGATGCTTTGAAAGTGTGTCCTTGATTTCCAATCTCTCCCTTATAGGTTGGCTGCTAGGATTTTATAATATTGCATTGACACAACTCCAAATGAACTCGTGGATGATTGCGATTAGTTTTTTATCTAAGTTAGCCTCTTTAGGTATATTGATTTTTATTCCCTTATTTAGGATATTTTTCACATTGAAAGAATATCCTCGGGAAGTAGGCTGGTGGTATTTTTCTACTCAACATGGGTAGAAACTTTTAAAGTTTCTAAAAGAGCTCTTGTAATGATCGAAGAAAGGATGGTGAATGGCTTATATCAGATGATTGAAAGTACTTTTACCAATGCTACTATGATTAATTTAGCTGTGGAGTTATCAGACTTAGAGTTCACTAAGTTATGGCATATATGGTTGGGGCATATGAGTGAGAGGGAGATGTTGAAGTTGTCCAAAAAAGATTTGCTTGATGGTGTAAAAATTAGTAAGCTAGACTTTTGTGAGCACTATGTAGATAGAAAGCAAAGCAAAGTAAAGTTTAGTGATAGTACCCACTATTCCAAGGGGGTTTAGACTATATTCATTTAGATAGCTGGAAACCTAGCCCTCATGCATAGATAAGTGAACATCGGTATTTTCTGATGCTTATCGATGACTACTCATGGAAAGTCTGGGCATTTACTTAAAACATAAGGATGAGATGTTAGTCAAATTCAAGTAGTAGAAAGCCATGGTGAAAAAAATAGATTAGGAAAATCAAGACATTACACATGGATAGTGGCTTAAAACACTACAAAAGTGAATTTGACGAGTTATGGAAGAATGAAGGTATAATGAGATATCACACTCTATGGATAATACCACAATAGAACACTTTCGGAGAGAGCTCATTGTATACTCTCTAATGCTAGACTCAAAAAAGCATTTTGGACTGAGGCAGTGAATATGGCAAGCTTCTTGGTGAATCAATTGCCATCAACTACCATTGATTTGAAGATTTCTTTTGAGGTATGGTCCAGTCATCCAATTGATTATTCTGGTTTGAGGATATTTAGTTGCCCTATAAATGTTCATGTTAAAAATAGCAAACCTAAGCAAAGGTCAAAAAAGTATATATTCCTTGGTTATGTGAAGGGTTACGAATATGGTATATAGAGAATCCAAGGTTACCCAAGTTTACAATTAACATAGATATCATCTTTGATGAGTTTATTGTGATAAAGTAGAAGGAAGAAATTGTTGAAAGTCAGGCAAAGGGCCATGGTGTTAGCAAGAAGGTGGAATATGAGGGAAAAGCTTCAGAAAGAGAGTCACAAGATTTGCCAACTCAGTCTAACGTGGAGGTACAATATGAGGAAACTACAAATGGTGTAGAAGCATCTCTATAACAACACTATAGCGTAGCTACCGATCATAAGAAGAGGCGGATCAGGCTACTTGTACGGTATACAGATATAGTTTCTTATGCACTTACTATAACAGAGAGTGTGGAGTATGAGCCTCTCAGGTATATAGAAGCGAAGAAGTGCAAGAAGTCTACTACGAGCGTATTGGCTATGAATAAAGATAAGTTCAAGCACTGCTTGAGCTTAGTTGTAGTCCGTAGAGGCTGATGCTTGTTGGGGCATGGCAGTAAAGATCATGAAGTTTCAGGATAGTTGGCTTAGCAAATCTTAAGCCAAAAGGTAGAAATTTATTAGAGTTTAACTAGAGGCCCATAAGCCCATTATGGACATAGCCTAATACGGACATATCTCATATATAAAGAATATGAATCATAGTCCGTATTGAATACTGTGAATGTCTTCATAATAAGAAGGATACGAATTCTAATTCATGTAAAACACTATAGATCCTTTGTCTATGTAAATATATGTAGCTTTGTTTTTAGAGTAACCCTGAGCATTATTGAGAGATGTAAGAAAGGATTCTGTTGGATGCAAGAGGGTTTAGGATTGCATAAGAGAATCCTATAAATTTTTAGTTTATTTCTTATGAAATTATTCTTATCTTTGCCAAGATAAATATAAATTGATCCAGACTACCATAAATACCTTATTTGTTTTTTCCTAATGTATTTTTTTTATTTTTTCTTATTGATTTCTTCTTCCCTACGTGCGTGCTCCAACATTAAGTGATGCTCCAATTATCAAATTAGCACCATTAATAGCTCGCTTATATTCATTTGAACTCAAAAAAAAAAAAAAGAAAAACCTTATTTTTGTTTACTTGAATTTGGAATTTCTTAACATTATAAAACATGTTGGAAACTTTAAAAGTTTATATTTTATTTGGAGTGTCCCCTGGCACTTCCTATGAATTGGCGCAAAAGTTTTTTGAAAAACTTTTATAACCTCTATATGCAGCCAAAGAAATCTTTTTAGCCACTGCAATAATCCTGCGTTGCCTATGAAATAGACTAACTCACCTCTATATACTTGCAATAGTTGCCAGGCGAAACATTTTAAAAGACCTGCATTTTGTAGAATCTAAATATATACAATCAGAACAATAACTTTGAATACTGAATCGGTAATTAATACATCAATTTATTATGACAACTGGGTTTCCTTGGCTATGATGAATCCATCTACTATATTCTGTATTTCATTCACTACTGATGTACAAACAGGGTAAATGTGCGAAATGTGAATGAATGGGTCCATCCTACTTTAAATATCGGACCCATGTGGGAATTCTATAACAAGTAAACACAAGAGCAGGGAACTCATTTCTGATATTGATAGCAGCAGTGTCAAATTCAGTCCTTGGAAATCCTTGCTTCTACTTTTATGAAAATATTTGAGTAATCAATTAATAACAACTAACAAGATGTCTAGAAGTATATGAGGAGATTTTTTAGTGGAAATTCATATCCTTTGGTATATATGAGAAAAAAGGTGTGAGAAGATTTTTCAATAGAAATTCAGATGTCCTCGAAGTACACTCCTTCAAGCTGATTATTTATCTTAGAAATTTTTTAGAGCTTCAGGCCTTATCGGTCAACCTTATGACTAGAGATACCTTATCCTTATTCAGAGAAGTGCCCCTAATGCAACCCTTGCTTCTTGGTGTCCCCCACCATTGGGATAGATTAAATTAAACTTTGATGGCTCTATGAAAGATTTCATGGCAAGGGTAGATTTTGTTATTTGACATAGAGATAGAAATTATATTACAGCTGGGGCTATTCTGTTATCCCCTACTTTTGTTCTTCAATCTAAACTTACAACTACATGGCATGAGATCCAAAAGCTTATCTCCTTTTCTTCTCCTCAAGGGTTTGTTAGTGAAGGCAACTTGTCAATAATTATCAAGTGGATTCATGGTACTTCCCATTGCCTCCATCCTCTCCAGCCTAGTATCAAGCAAATGCTTCTCTCTTATAAGGCGAACGCCATTGTCAGACATATGTTTTGGGAAGCTAACCAAGTTGCTGACCTTCTTGCTTCTATTGCATTATCCTTTCCTCAGAGTATATGCTACAATGATAAATTTCTAGTTGAGTTGCCTCTTTCTTTAGATGAAAATATTAGAGATATTATATCTTCACATCATTTCTAATGCCTTTATTCTACCAAAAAGAAAACCAACAAAATGACTTCTTCCCCACTCCATGGAATGAATAAAATCCAGTTCTTTTGATAGGAATTATTAGAGGATGGGAGTATCAAAACCCACTGAATGGTACCAATATATAATACGTATATCACTAAATAATTGTTTAGTTGCGCATGGGTTTAATTACAAATAGAAAGTCATAAAACCTGATATTGATTTGCTAAACATATATGGTTACCTTGCTATTCATAAAAGTTATGATCTATTCTAGGATTTATGTGATCTCCATGCCATGCATTTAAATGTACACAGTCTTTCATCATCTTAATGAAATTAATGGTCCATGGGCTCGCCCATCTTTTATGTCAGTTCAGTAAAATACCGGTGATCGGATGGCCCCACGCAATCTTTTTTTGGGCATAATGTAAAATTTGTCATTGAAATTCTAACAAAAACATGATCACATAAATTTTAAAAAAATGAAAGAAAATTATATTTTCTTATAAAATAAAAGCACTACATTGATGGCAAAAAGAAAGCAATAAAACATACGGAGGGTGTGAAATGGAAGGGAAGCGGTAGATGGGGGGCATGGGCTGATGGGGGAGTGAATGAGGGAATCTTTGTCTGACCGAAGACATAATAGCAGGCATCTACGTTTATAAATGCCTTCCACTCTCGCCACTGTTCACCACTCCCTAGTGACGTTTGCCCCCTCCCACTTATTAAAACTTACTGCTACCCAACCACCTCTCTCTCTCTCTGAGAGGGAAACAACACCCTGTGGTATAATATTTAGCACGTAGCATTGTGTTCTGGTGTTCCTCGGAACACGACAGCAGAAGAGCCTTGAATGGTTCGTTAATGGTGCAAACCCATCCTTGTGTTTTGATTAGTCAAACCTCGCCCATAAGTTCTCGTCCTTGTTTGTGAATCATTAGATGGTAGAAGAATTCTAACGTGTGGATTACTATGGATTTTTTTTGTTGTGAAATTTGGTTGCATATGTGTGGAAGACTCATGCTTCTGTCTGAGTTTTTTATGAGTAAAAAAAATTATATTAACAAGAAAGAAAGAATGCAATTAGGAATATGAGTGTATCCTATATAAGTACAAAAAAAACAAAGAAAAATTGCAACTAAATGGAGAAGCTATATGAAATATTTCTGAAAATAAAGCATGGATTCTGCCTGAGCTTTTTAGCGTTGGGACGCTAGCTTATTGCATAGTCAAGGGAGGAATTGTCTCTTGAGAATTGTTAAAATGAGAATGAAACGGAGATGGAGTAGTTATTTCTAGCATTAAGCTAAGATTATGTTGTAGAAAGTTAACTGGAGAAGAGTAAATATCGAGAGAGAGAGTGAGAGAGGATCGGAAATGTCTTCTAAATAGTTTAAGAATGAGCACGAAGTCCTCAGTGGCCAAATACTACCTGTGGCTTTCGTTGTATCAACAACGAAATCCCTGCAGTCTGACTTTACGTGCCAAAATATATTTCACGAGCATAAGATGGATGTTCTAGGGTTCCAGCTTGAGAGAACTTGCTTTTGCGTGGAAGATCAAACGTAGTGTCTTTTCCTGAGTGCGGCATTGAAAGTATTAGACTACCCAACGAGAAGATGATCTGAAAGACTGCAAGGGAAAAGCCCGGCCTCCAAAAATTCTTTCTCCCTCTCTCTCACTCATACACACATCCTCGCGCAATCACACACCCTTGCGTCCAAGCATTCATGAACGCATATGCATACAAAAACAAGTACAGACATAGCTAATTAATTTTTGATGCAGACTAGAGGACTATTTTCCCAAAAAAAAAATACTAGAGGACTGCCACCTTCCTCAGTTGGATGCGTCATTATATTGGATACATCTAATTTTGAATTCCGCCATCACCCAACTTCCATATATTATGTGCAATTTACATTTACTGCCAACGAGTCTCTAAATGCGATGAATCCTAGAGATGCAAAGGTCCTTTTAGCATTTTTTTTTCCAAAGATATAGGGTACTTAAGAATTAACAAATACTTTATAATTAAAAGGAGAGAGGAAATTCTCAAATCAAAATGGTCATGGTATGGAAAATGCTTTCGTGTTCAAATTTCACTGAACTCCATGGCATCAAGTTCTGGTACAATAACAACTACTTGGTCCATAGTTTTATTTAGTTCATGAATAAAGAGAGAGTAAACTAAATTGTACATGACTCAGTGTACTGTTATTTACATTCAAAAAATTAACTAGCCGTTGACTAATTTAAAATCAATCAGGGTGTTTAGAAACACAGACGCACACTCAACGTTGGACGCTTGGTGATCAGAGACAAACACATGGACTTCTGATTTCTTCTAAACTGTTATCTTATTCTTATCTCTACATCTTGGTGTCTAAAGGTTCAAAATGCTACTATCTCTCTGAGAGGTAGGCTTAATAAGAGAAGGCTAAGTGTGGTATCATGGAGGTGGGTTTTCTATATAATCGCTTGCATTTTGGTTACAAACTAAGCAGAGAAACACTATCTTTAAACCAATATTTTTATATGCTTTGCACAGTAAATTTTATCCTGACAGGTATATTCGTCACCAATCCAACAACAGGGACTGTATTCTCGTCATGTTAATGCAAATATACAACTAACATCGCCACTTTAATCATAGATTTCATAGAGAAATTAGGCCATGCAAAAACAGGTAGACAATGACAAAGTCGATGGCCATATTAAAATCGCTATCGTGACCACTTTTCAGAGTTAGTATTTTAAGCTCAATGGTCCCATCAATTGACAAAGTCCATTGGTGGGACCAATGGGAGGGTAAGATGAGAAAAAATTAGGGTCTTTTTAATTTTTGAGTTCAGTCTTGTTTTTTAATTTTAATTTTATTTTTTATAAAAAATAGCTATAAAAAATACATTGATAAATAAGAATAAAAATAAATTTTTAAAAAATACAACTCTAAAATTTAAAAAAACTGTAAATAATTTAAAAATATTTTTAATGTTTCTATCAGAAGGAAAAGGAAAGCAAAAAATAAAGATAAGAAAACTTTTAAAAAAAAATTGATGGTATTTTCTTTAATTCTTTTACCTATAATTTATAATATAAATATAAATAAAAAAATAAATTTTATTTTCACTCATCAAACATATTTTTTAAAGATCAAAAATAGTAAATAAAAATATTTTTTAGAAAATAAAAATAGATAATAAAAATGAAAAATATTCTTAAAACCCAAATGTAGCCTTACTTTATAAATTTGTCTTCTTGTCTGTTTTGATTTTGATTAATAAAATTCAATTCTCCATGATTATTCTCTTCCTCTGCATAGCATGTGAATTAAGCCTCCACCAGTCACATTTTTTCTTTAATTTCTTGATTTTAGTAAAACTCAAGTCGTGAAATAACTTGGCTTCTTTTCTTTTCTTTTTTTGAGAGAGAAGAACTTAGCGTTGTCATCCTCTCCATAATCCATGGGTACCTCAGTATGGCATATCAAACCTTAATGAAGATGTAAAGTGTTGCAATGCATGCTGATTTCATGAGAGATGCTTTCCCTTATAAATTGACAATCTAGAACTCTCTCTTTTGGTATCACCAGATATTCTACATGTGAGGAGGCATGTCCTAATCCAACGAGTATATCAACCTTGGAATAGCTGAATTATATCGGTGATCTGCCGCAGATACGAAGATGCCACTCAAGAACTTATATTTGACTTGTTTACTGGCTCCCTTAACCAACCTTAAATTTCTTATTTTTCAATGAAAAGAAACATATAAATAATTTTTCTTGATATGTTTTCTGAAGTCAAGCTATATTTTTTTGATTTTTGCTTTTTAATATCAGTATGATTCACTAGGAAGTCAAATTCAACAGGTTTAACGCGGTGCGGTATACATCGAAGTATTTATATTCATAAATATTCCCTGCCTTCTTTTACCAACATATTGGTTATCAGTTCATCCTACATTGTCATGACCAGTTTAAATGCAAGTCACTATCTCATCCGTAACATTTATTCCTCTCTCTCCCCCCTCCCCCTTCACATGTCATAGCCTCCAATATGTTCAGAACTCAGCAGTTATGGCTGAGGGAGCTAAATCTCAAAAGGTGTTGGTCGAGTGATAACTATACCATTTGGATGCTTATATATAAATATAAATGGGTTTCTTGGTCCTCAGCACCAGAAGAAATGGGATCTTATTTATGGGATGAGACAACTATAAATGTTAATAATTCATCTACGTGAGAGAGAGATGGAGAGAATATTGTTGGGAGGAGGTTTTTCTATTAATGCTGCAGCCTGTTTTTCTCGTTTGGTAGTCGAGCGTTTTAAATGCTCTCCCACGCATCAACGTCCTTAAATTCCACCAACACTTTCCCGACCTCCTCCACCCAGCTCCCTCTCTCTCGCACACACACTCACTTTCTGTCTTGCATACTAGAAAGGGAGATTGAGCTCGTTAAGTCTTTAATCTCTTCTCATCATCTTTGTCTCAATAGGAAGAGGAATGCAGGCTTCCTCTCTGCCTCATTTTTTTCCTTCTCTTTGGTTCGGCGCCCTCTTCCTCTTCATTTTTCTATATTTTTTATGAGAAGTTTTAGGTTTTAGGGCTTTCCCTTTTTCTCTTTAGATTTCCTACATTCTCTTCTTCTCACTCAGAAGAAGGAATGATGTCTCGCCATTTCCATTTCCAGTTTTCTTCTTTCAAAAATGTTTTTTCTTTTTTTTTTTGCCTTAAAAACAAGAAACCAGTTTTGCCACTCCTGGTTTGCGTTGCAGTTCCGTTTCTCCTCTTGAATTGATGTTGTGAAGCATGCCAAATGACAAAGAAAAATTAAAGCTGTAATCTTTCTTTGTGATTTTCTTTAGTGAGATTATTTCTGAGTTTCTTCTTTTTGCTTCATGCTTCTCTCTCTTTGTCCCCCACACACCCTAAGCTAGAAGGAAGTTAAGGAGCAAACGCGTGTGAATGAAATAGTTACTATGATGTTGGCCCGGTTCACTCAGAAAACACTCCAAGGGCAGCACGGGGGCTTCAGACCCTTTGTTCTGATTGAGCCGTGCCAATATCTTAGTACTCTTTCATCCCTCCCCAAGCATCTCGGTCTCCTTGCGCTGCTGCTCAACATCATGAAAGTTTTTCTCAGGTATATCTTTGTTACTGGCATCTTACTACTGTCTTTCAATGGAATATTACAAGAAAATCTACCGGTATAACAAAAGTACTTCAAACTATAAACAAAGCCACCTATCATAAAGGTAACATGTACTGCTGCCACCCACACCATCACTGTGATTTTCAGATGAAATGCGAGATTATCCCCACGGCGCTACACAATCGAAGAAAATGCTTTTTTCTTGATTTATCGATTCAATTTATGGAGTTTTTTCTCCTGTAGTAAATAATTGCATGGCTTATGGTGGGGCATGAAGTTATCCCATGGACCAGCATTGTCTCGCCTTGTGACCAACTTTTAAATTTTTTTCTTGCGAAGGACAACATAACGTTCGGTCTTCTCGGCCTTTTACAACGTATAGTTTGACCACAGGTCATCCTGATCTACCGCAGTGAATTAGTTAAGTCGCCAAAACAAGCATCAATATTTTCTTTTCAAGGGAAAACAAATGTCGATGAGTTACTCCCCCATCAAGTAATGGACGTTTGAGCCAAATATTTTACTATATAGAGATTGTGGGGGCAGAGTAGTTGGAGAGGAGTAAGTGTATATAAATGAGAGCAGGTAAACATCAAAACAGTGAGAACAGTAAGCATTTATAAACGTAGATGCTTTTCCTTTATGTCGTCACTCAGGCAAAGATTCCCTCATTCACTGCTTCAGCCTTGGCTCCGTGCCTCAATTTACTCTACCGCTCCCATTGGTTATTTTTTCGGTTTTTCCTTTTTATCTTTGGTTTTAACTTAAAGTCAAAATCCAAAACAGTCGTATGGCATTAATTAATGGAAAGGAAAAGGTTGCATGCGTTTTCTTTTTGTCATATTATTTAATTGACTGCCATACAGCATTTGATTTTGGTTGGCACAAGTGAATCATAAATCTAGGGAAGTTATGAAAGAATTGTTTTCAATCAAAAAGTTCTTGTTCCTCTCAAGGGAAAGAGAGATCCTTCCATAAATGTATGCCCATCACATCATGAAAAAAGAAAATAACAAGAATGCAGATTTGTTTTAGTTAAAATAGCAAAGGAGTTCAATGCGCTTCTATGTTTTTGTTTAATAAAAATGCCATATATGCAGGTTTATTTCTTTTTTTTTTTCTTTGAGAAAAAATGTTAAGGAGATCTCAGTATCATTGGAATGCGGATCATTTCCCACAGTTTTCACTTCTTTATCTTGTCTGTGCTGTCTGGTTGCATTGGAACAGAGAATATGAGGAGAAAAGTTGTCGTCTATTTAAAGAACTTATAATCCTCTCTTACATTTCAAGTAGGAATTGAGAAGGGATTCTTCTCGTCCTACTTGTTTTGAGAGATAGAAGATGGAAGGCTAGAACACTCCTTCTTGCATTATTGAAGATTGAAAGTTAATATTGCGTAGTCATTTTCAATATCAAGAGTTTTGTGTTTGATGATGCCTTATGTTTAGATTTTTGGAAGCAGTACAAACTGTAAAATGTGACAAATAAGCCTTCATCAAGCCCTGTGAGAGCTTTTCTTCGTCCGCCATTGGATTCCAGGATTTTTACATGCTAAGGCTTGAATTTTTTTCCTCTTATTTTTTTAATTATAATTATTAGTACCATATATTGTTTGTTAGAAGAGGATAAGACCTGGTAGTGAATTAAATTAACTTGGACTGCCATCGAGGACTTGATAGCAAGTCAAATCAAGGAATTTAATTGCAGCACTGCAATGCATGTCTCTATGTCGAGAAAGGTACACATATGACAGTTATTATAGCTCAGGCAAGGTTCTCATGAAAAGAAAAACAACAAATTCCCGGTTGTTGTATGGATTACTCTTCTGTCTCTATCTTCCTCTTCATAAATCATGTCTAGAGATTGACAGATTGAAAGAAATAAGGGATGTCTATTTCTGTTTGTATTCACAGCTAGCTTTAAAGGTGCACCACAGCATGGGCTCCACCGGAAGCCACAGCCTGCGGACTGGTCTTGCATCTTTTGGATGTGAAGTGTATAATATATTGAAGAGGTTGAAGCCACAGCCTGTCATATTCATATGAGATTGAAGAGGGATAAGAAACCGCATGGAGTGATGAATTCAGTATCCATTGTAGTTCATCACTCAGAAACTTTTGATACTTATGTATAATATGATGGTTCAGATAAATGTATAGCAAATAATGCTATAGGAGTAGGATGTTCGGTATTGAAAAGGTTTTTTTTTAAATAATGCCATGTTGGGAATGAGTTCCCATTAAATAAATTTGGCCTAAATTTGAGGTTGGCTGAGATGGGTTAGATGGGGACAAATTGGTTATAGGGTCATGTTGTGGGATAGAAGAGAGTTGGAATTGTGCTAGATGAATTGAATGGAGTGGTTGGGCCTCTTGAATATATTGGGCAATAGGTGATGTGGGCTAGTTAGTGGGAAGTAGTGGTTGGCCTTGAGGGTTGGTTGTGGTGATAGCTCGGTATGTTGCTGCAGGTTTGAAGAGGGGCTCTATAGGGCTTGAGATGGGCATCTAGTTACTAGTAAAACACTTGAAACTAGTTGAAGATTTAGACTCAATAGTGAATTTTGGGTAGTATCTTGGTGTAACATTATTGGCTAAGATGATGGAGGATTAAGGAGACCCACCGTGTTTGCAAGTTTGAAATTGACGAGGATGAGGTAGAGGGAAAGAAATGAGGAAGGAAGTTGGAATTATGATATGGGAAGGACTCGTCAAAGACAATATGTTTGGATACAAAAACACGATCTAATTTTATGTCAAAGCATCAATAGCCTTTTTGATTGGTACTATAACCAAGAAAAATACAATAAGATGACTTAAATTTTAGCTTGTGAGAATGATAGGGACGAAAATAGAGATAGCATTTACATCCAAAAGCTTTGAGATGGGTGCAATCAAATGACTTTAGAAATAAGGCTTCAAAAGGTGATATATGAGGTGTAGGAGAAATAGGTAGCCTATTAATAAAATATATAGTAGTTAAAAAGGCTTCAAGCCAATATTTTAAGGGTAAATTAGAGTGGGCGAATAAGCTTAGGGTGGTTTCAACAATATGGAGGTGTTTTTATTTGGAGATACTATTTTGTTCAAGGGTGTATGGATAAGTTAATTGATAGATAATACCATTGGGTTTGAGAAAACTAATAAAAGCACATCTAGTGGATAATACCATCTAAGCATAGAATTTTTATTTTTATTTTGAAAAGATTTTCAACTTGTTATTTGTAAGAAATAAATGTAGTGGACACATCATATTTGTATTTTAAAAGAAAATAACCATGTATAGCGACTATAGTCATCAATAAAAATAAGATAACACTTGAAGTTTGAAATTGAAGAGGTAGGAGCAAGGCCTCATACATCACAATGTATTAATTCCAAAGGTTTGAATGATAAAGATTTAAAATTAAAAAAAAAAGTAATTTTGAGACTCTTCTCGAGTTGACAAGATGGACAAATGCTTTTGAAAGATTTTATTAAGGAAGAAACTTTAGACAAGATTGAATGTTGCAAAGAAGAAGATGGGCACTCTAATCGATGGTGCCATTCCTCACTCGAGACACAATACCTAGTAAATAGTTTTGGAGAAATCTCCTTATTTGAACGAATGGTGTAGAGTTCATTCTCAAGTAACCCACAGTAGAGTGTCCCCTTCGTAGCCTTGTCCTATATCAGAAAGCTATTGGCATCAAATTGAAAAGGGCAATTATTATCATGAGCAAATTTTTGGATTGAAAGTAGATTGGCAAATGCATTAGGACAATGAAGAATATCATTTAATATAAATGATTGAGATGGAGCAGTGATACGAGAAGATCCAATGTGTTTGATAGACAAACCTTCACCATTCTCAACTTGCACATTATTTGAGGCTTGATATGAAGAGTTGATGGTCAGATTTTCAAGATCACTAGTAATGTGGTGAGTAGCTGTAGTGTTTGTATACCATGTAAAGTCATTTGTAGATTGTGGTGTGGCCATCATTGCAGCAAGGAGCTGAGGAGGAAGTCAACCTTAGAAAGCCAGATCAAGGCTATGATAGTAGTCTAAGGTTGTATATACAGTTTTGTTACATATTTAGCAGGTAGGTTGTACAATATTTTGCTGGCAGGTGCTACACAATTGTTGGCCTAATTATTAGGCCCTCTACATACCGTTGAGATCGATTTTGAGTGCTAAATATACATTGCTGCTGATAGTTATTGGGATGTTGTTGGTGGTTATTAGATAGATAGCGGCCATTGTTGTGTCTATTGGATCCGCCATGATTTGCAATAAATGTTGTAGCATTGAGTTATGTGAGATTGAATGTGAAGACTCAATTTTTATGTTAAAAAAGGTTATGAAGTTCTTCCACTATGGCTGCTGCATATTTTGCATGTACTCTAATTACTATTTGGAATGGTCTATAGGACTCTAAAAGACCTTTTTAAGGTGTAAATAAGAGTATCCATATTACTTATGGATTCTCCACTAACAGCTATTTGGTCCTTCATTTGTTTAATTTTCTATAAATACTTTTGCATTAAGAGTGAACCTTTCTAGATTTCTTCCAGTTGTTGTTTCAGATAAAAAACATCGGACTGAGCAATGGTCTCAAATCATCTCTCAAGTGCCTCCCATGCTCCCTTGCAGATTTGATGCCAATAGAGTATGGAATGGTAGTCTTTGAAAGGGTGGCATTAATCCAGGATAGCAACATTTGATCCTTTTCATACCACTTAAAAGCAATATTCAAAATCTTTTATCACCATCTAAAATAATCTCTAGAGGAGTAGGAGTGCTTCCATCAACTATACCCATCAATTTATACCCTCTTAAGATGGAGAGAAAAAGAGAACTCCATATAAGACAATTCTTGAAGTCAAGCTTGATAGGAATTAAATTGGCAATGTTAGCGATTACTAGACAAGCTAATAAAGATTCTAATGTAACAATTGAAAATGATAATCCAATCATAGCACTAAGATATTTGATCCCAGCAACTGGTGGCAGTAAGTCCTTTCTTGCTCTAATAGCAAGAAAGTAGAAATATTTTGAAAATAATAGTTAGTATTTTTCTAATCACCATGGTGTATCATATTTATAGGCATAATATCATAAGGATACATATAGAAGTTCAACCCAATTGATCTGGGTTTAAATTATAAAATTTGAAATTCAAATTTAAAATATAATAGAAGAAGGAAGTCTTTTATATCCCATGATTGAAGGAGGCTTGTGCATTCCATAATTGTATAAATCAAATCATATTCCTTTCATGGTTGTATGAATCAAATCATATCCCATTGCTATCAAATCAAATCTACTGTCATTCTATATTTTGTATGAATCAAATCATATCAATCAAATCTGTGGTCAGCTTAATCATAATGAAAATGTGAACTAAATCCTTAAAGTGCAAGAATAGTCTACTTTCGAAGCTATGAAGAGGGAAATAGAGGGTGGCTCCTCATGTGACAACAAACATTAAGTATTTTCTTGCCTATGCAAATAAGCAAAATTTATACCTAAACATCACATGTATCAACAATTTTTATCCGTTTGGTGTGGCCTAAATGAAGTCCTTTTATGACTTTAAGGTAAAAAAAGTTCTTTTTAGCACAATATATATGTGTGTGTAACATCATTGAACAAGTGTTAAAAGGAGAAGATGAAAATGATGATCATAAATAACTTTTAGGAGAAAATAGAAAAACTATCCTTCCACTTCTCTCCTGAGCTTTTTTCATCATTAAAATAACTTAAGCTTTCCATTGAAAGTAGTTCTAGAATACATCACTAGTAAACACAAAGTATGTATTACAATAGGCACTCACAGTAGGAAGAAGAAACCAACAAGAAAAAACTATAGAAAAAACCCACAAAAATTTACAATGGTTTGGTCATATCAACCTACATCCACCCCGATAAAGATGTAAATAATTCCATAAATAATAAATTGAAGATTACAAGACTTTCGCTCACAAAACCACAGAGCTTCTTACATCCAACTAAACCCTGTTTGGATCTCTCAATGATGCTCAGGGTTATCCTGAAAATTAGGGTAATATAGATGTTTATATAGATAAAAGATTTACAATGTCTTACCTAGACTAAAATTCGTATTCTTTATATTTATGGAAACATAACAAACCATATCCATATTAGGCACCATATCATATCAAGCTCCATATCAAGTTGTGTCCATTTAGGGCTATGTCCATATTAGGTTTGTGAACCTCAAGTCAAACTCTAATGGTATGTACAATGATTTTATTTATATAAAAAATATTTGATAACAAGTGCTTCTCATGCCACCACTCAAAATTTTTTTTCCATCCAAAAGTTTCCAAAGCCTTTTTGTCTTCATTTTAATCCCACATTGGAAGGAGACACTTGTATTCTTCTATCTATATGTATTCCTCCTAAACTGATGCAGAACGTGGATGAGACACGAATGCAATAAAATAATATATATATATTTATATATATATATATATATTTTATGAGATGGCTAATTACCCAGAAATATTAAGAACTAGTTAAGCTATACTATGCAAGATAGGTGGAAGCATACACTGAAACTAGAACTGTTAGAATATTAATGAAACCAGGAAAGTGAAGGTTAGAAAACCCTCGGTTAGGACATGCTCTCAACATTCACTAAATCAGAGAAAGAGAATTAGAGAAAGGATTTCATATACCAACAGTGATCACTTAAAGATTGAAACAGAAAGATCGCTCTGACAGGTTGAAAGTCCTGGATGAAGAAGCTGTCTACCGAAGAGGATCTTCGAAATATGGTTCAGGAGCAAAGATGACTTCCTCTTTGGCTCGTGAATCCCTGAGAAAATAGCAAGAGGAGATGGGGGCCTGTGGTTGAAGGCAGGGTTGTTTTAGGGTTTCTGGAGGGGGGACGGCTAGGGTTTGGGTTTAAGGGAGGTTAGAGAAGATGAAAGAAAACACTAAGAGCTTCACACCCACTCCTTCCCGGAGTACCAGAGCCTTTACAACAATGAAAAAGAACTTCAGAATTTTCTCATTAATTGCTCCCTTCATTTATAAGAGAAAGGTCTTTTTATAACCCTTTCATGTCAATACAAGTTAAATCATTTATTTTAAGTACATAATTGACATGGATTATAATGTATGGCATGTGATTCTTCTTAAGGAGGTAGGGATCTCTGCATGCTTTATCTGGGATGGCCAAAAAGAGAGAGTGGCTATAATTTTCAAGCTTGTAGAGGAGGGGGACCACTTGAGAGAGGAAAAGAATGGGTGCCCCTTGATTTCTCCTGCCATCTTTGACTGGGCAGCAACCTTCTTCCATCTGGGGTGCATGAAGATCTTCCAATTAGAGAGGAGTAGCCAATTTCTTCTATAGATGTTTGCCAGGGGACCACATGATAAGTGTGGAAGGCAATGGGCACCCAAAAGGCTTCCATATAAGGGTGGATGGCATGAAGAAATGAGGAAGGAGGATGTTGGCGCCTAGATTCCTTCCTAAATTGATGTGGGCCGGCTCCTTGCTCTGCTCTAGTGATGCCATATGTCCAGGAATGGTTCAAGACATGTGTCATTGCATGGTTGATGGGTCTTTTCTTTGATCTTCTCTTGGGTCTTCAAGGTGAAACTTCTCTTGACTTATTAAAGGACTCAATGAAAGAAAATAACACTTGATACTTGACCAACTCCTGAATTCCAACCAGGCTAACTAACACAACTAGACTCGATAAGGACTCTAAGAATAAAAAAAAGGACTCTCATAAATCAGAGATCCATAAGGAATCTTGAAACCTCTGTCTCAATCTAGTGCCTGTACCAATTCTCCCGGGCTGGGAGGAACTCAACCCCGTCGAGTAAGGGTCAGTTTGACTTTGGTACTTCTCTAGGAGGTCTGGGTCTGTTGCAGATCTTCTCGGGTAATCCATGAGTCCTCTAATTCCGACCGACCTTGCCAATGAACCAAATATCTTTGGTAACCTTTATTGCGGGTCATGATAGCTTGGTCATCCAGAATCTGCTCAATCCTGCCTTTCCTCTTGGGCCAATTTGTGGGTGGACACTCAGGTGAGGGCTCACTCTCAAAGGAATGGTCAGGTCCAAAAACTCACTGGGTACCACTGCTGGGTCCCTATATTCTACTAAGTCTGAGGTAGTGAAAATAGAGCTAATGCCTAACCATGGAGGTAACTTTAACACACAGGCATTGGTTCCTACCTTCTTTAACATTCTAAAAGGACCAGCTCCACGAGCATGTAACTTTCTAACATGACATAGTTTTTCCTTAACAAAATCCTTGACTCGATTCTGGGGATTAGCCAACTTATTATCAATATTCAAGTGAATGCTAATGTCATGATGCAGGTGCTGTGCAATTGACTCTGAGACTCGTGTATGGTTGGACAAGTTGAATGGGCAGGTGAACTCAGTAGAATGTGACAAAAGTCCTTATTACTAAGACTTGGATTGACACCTAACTGAAATGCAGACTTACTAAGGCATTCCTATGGAAAGAAATTTTATTGGACTCTCTGGACCTAAACCTAACAGACTACAGACTCTCTAGGTTTGACCCTGGGTTGATGGATGGCATAGATTCTTAAGAGGTTCCATAGGGTCTTTTGAAAGTATGTGGCAAACCGAATTAGGACTAGATCTAAGAGGTGTAGGATATCCCTAAGTAGTGGAAGGTGACTAGATATTCTTTTTGGAAATACCTTATGAAATTCTCCTAAAATCTCCACTACTACCTCTTGGATGTGATCGTGAATTTTTCTAGTCCAAATTGATGACCCCTTACTGATGTCTTATTCTAAACCCTCAGCAAAAATTACATAAATCTCTTGCTCTAAATCCTTCATGAATTCCACTATAGGGCTTAGCTCTTGGACTTCAGTTTCCTCAACTTGACCATTTTGCTCCTCCATAATCTCTTTAGCTATAAGCAATGGTTTATGTTCAACTAGGATGGTATCAATTTCTTTAGACTCAAACCTTAGATCAGACTCAATTCTATAGACTTCTCTTTCTATCTTTTCAATAGGTGTAGTTTTTTCTTCCTCTAACGTGTCACTGGGCTCAAGCTCAATCTCCTTTCCCTTAGATTCATCAATAGGCTTAGTGGCTTCTTCTCCTAATGGACTAATGGACTCACAAATGTCTACCTCTACATGACTAAGGGACTCGGGACTATCGACCTCTAAATGATTATTGGGCTCAACCTCTTCGTCCTTAAAGCCTTCAATGGGTTCTTCCTCACCCTCTTCGTATTTATCAACTAAACTTGCGTCAGCCTTATATACCTCCTCGATACAAACTATAAGGGGTTCTTGATCTCTCTCCTCATCATACTCAATAGGCTCAGGGTTTTCTAGATTGTCAATTTGAGTAGGATCCTAAACAACTATGCCTAGGCTGGCCATGTCTAGCTTTTCCTCCCTGTGTTCAACTATGGTGGTAGGAATGGGTTAGGCAAACTGATAGATAGGAATGGACTAGATAGTAGGAGTGGGTAGGGCAAGTGGGGGAATAGGAGTGGGTCGACTCATGGAAATAAACGGGGTGGTAGGGAAGGGTGGACTCTGGTGAACACATAGGGCAATAGGGATGGACTGGCTAAATGAGCCTAGATTAGGATTTGAATTATTTCTAGGAATATTAGTCCTATTAAGTGTAGTCTGATGGGTGATGGGCTCCTTATGCCTATAGGACATGGGTAGGTATTTCTTCCTAAGTCTAATCTTCATGGCTCTCCATGTTCTAATGGGCATCTCCCTCTTTTGACGACATGCGTATTCAACCTTTTCCCAATATATCCCAGCATGTTGGGTTAGTTTAAGCCTAGCAAATTTTACCTTCCCTTCTTCTAACATTTCTTTCCGATTGAAATACTCATCCATCCTCTTTTCCCAATCAATGTAATCCTCTAGCTCTAGATCACCACCAAAAGTGAGTGCATAGGGCCGGATGCTCCTAATGGATCTTTCCTCTGAGTCTACTAAGTATGGGTATGAGCTTCTAGAGTGATACTCAGGGGTAAAATCATAGTGATAGGCTCTCCTAGGGTCAGGATGTAGGGTAGGTAGATGAGGGTCTAACTTAGGCTCAGTCCTGATCTTACGACTTTCTTCTAGAGAGCTCACTTGATTATTCAATTGGTTCAATCGTTTAGTAATGATCCTAAGCGTAGCTCCAATGTTATTATCCATGGGTGACTTAGGTTGGGACTTGGTTGATATTGAACTCCTGACCTAGTAGACATGCAAACAAGCACACAAAGGATTCGTACTAGTGTCTCCTAGACCTAGAGCTCAAATAAAGTGTGTCAACTAAATGCTAGTCAATCACCAAATACCCTATAGCTGGCCAGGTAGTAGGTGGGAGGGGGGGTGGCTCTTCCTGCTTAACGTACGGGCCTAATTAGAGTAACCCCGTCACTCCATTTAAGTCGTTTGACATTTGACCTTCGGCCTTAGACACTAGGTTCCAGTCGTAAATGGAGAAAGACTCACACCAGTTTCAACAAAATATGTGAATCCGACCGTGAGTGTCCTTAATGCTCAATTATGTCTACTGGATTTTAAAATTGGGAGGTTTGGGTTCGTATGCAGGTTGATGGTTTTCTAGGCCCAGGAAGGGTGATAAAATCCCCACCTGATCTGAGATAGCGGTATCCTTAAGTCAATTTAATACAGAGATGATGGAACACTAAAGACTTAAGTTAACAAGTCGGGTCTCTGATGCGGAAACGGGTGCGGGATGAGAGTGTGATCATCATGAAAGTGTGCTTTCAGATTGGATGATTTTAGTTTTGTTCAGTTAAACCTTTCCCGAAAACATAACAAAACATGCTAGGATTAAACATGTGATGATCAATAATTTATTCCCCTAAGTAGACCATTAAAGAGATTAAGGGAGTCAGGACCATAGGGATTAGGAAACCCCTAGATTAGGACACGTCCTTGATCCTTCAATAAAGCAGAACTAGGAGAAGGGAGGGGGGGTTTATAATACCTAGCAGTGATGATTTTTTTTTTCTCTGGAATGATGGTCTCGCATAGTATCTCGAAGGATGCACCTTGGATGATGAGGCTCAATTCCTTGGACCTTCGGCTCCTGGCTTGATGGTTCGATGGCAAAGAGGACCTCCTCTTCAGATCGTGAAGTTTGAGGGATCTTGGATAATTAGGTTTACGCCCGCTTCCTCACGGAGCTTGATGCTTTGAAAAGCAAAGGCAAAGGAAGAAGAAACTCTCAAATTTCATTCATTGTTTTCTCTTTTCTTTTTTTTTTAAACTACAAGAGGAGGGGTCCTTTTATAATTGCTCAAAGGCCCCTAGTCATACAAGGAATAAAATCATCATAGAGTCAATTCTCATACATGAAAAATTAAGGAGAAAATAATCATGAAATAATGGAGGGAGCCATGATGTCTGCCTTGTTTGGATGGGTCGGCCAAAAGAGAAGGAGATGTCCACTAGCTTCCATATTTGTTCGGCTGAAAAAGGAAACAGGGGGACCACTTGTTGGGGCAGCATAAAGATTTCTTGAGGACTCCTTGAGGTGTTAATTAATGTTGCCAATTTTGTCTGAGCGATCATGAAGAAGAGAGGGGACCACTTGGTTGGCGCCAAGAAGCTTCCATCTCTGTCAGGGGAAGCCAACTAGCTTCCAAGGTGGGCTGGACTGCTACTGGGATGTGGATTTTGACTGGACTCTATGTGGATGGTGAGTTGGCTCCTCTTGCACTCAAATTATAGGACTCAAGAATAAAAAAAAAGACTGAGTCTATACGACTCAACTGAACTATAACTTAAAGGTCCAATAGGACTACAGACTCGATTGTAGACAACTAACAAGATGCAATGGACTCAGTTGACCTAGTCAACTTTATTGCAGGACTCAATTAATTTGACTAGACTGAGTCAAACAGGACTCTAATGACAATCAAGACTCAAATACAATCAAAACATCATTCATAGATCCTGGAACCATGATCTGATCTTGGTGTTCCCACCAGTCTCTAACCAAAAGGATGCAGCAATACATAATTTTTTTTAAAAAAATTTTCAGTTATGAAACTAATTAATAGTAGTAATTAAAATGTTTTAATTTTTTTTTTTCGCCTATGTGTGTCACTTAAGGCCTTGCCTCAAGTCAGCCTTTCTTGCGATGGCTATGCACAGCTCTCTTGGTAGCCTACGGTACTCTACGGTACTCCCAGAACGTAGGTAGTTGGGTCAAACATACCAAGATACTACCGGTAGCCTCCCTTATTGGTACGTCCCTGATATCCCTACCAAACGCCCGTTGGGTCAAATAGCCCGGGGTACTACCTCTAGCCTCCCCCTTTGGACTATCCGTAAATGAGCACAGTAGAGACCAACATATGCTCTTTTTTATTTTCAAAATTTTTTTATATGCAAGGAAAATAAGCAAATATGGGAGGTGTGCAGAAATTTTAGCAAGATAAAATTTTCAGCACCTATGCAAAGCTACTTTCCTAATATGATGCAAGAACAAGTCCTAACAACCTGGCTCTGATACCAAAACTGATGCAGAATGTAGATGAGACACGAATGCAATGAAATAATATTATATATATATATATATATATATTATGAGATGGCTAATTACCCAGAAAGATCAAAAACTAGTTAAGCTATACTATGCAAGATAGGCGGAAGCATACACTGAAACTAGAACTGTTAGAATATTAACGAAACCAAGAAAGTGAAGGTTAGGAAACCCTTGGTTAGGACATGCTCTCAACATTCACTAAATCAGAGAAAGAGAATTAGAGAAAGGATTTCATATACCAACAATGATCACTCAAAAATTGAAACACGAAGATCGCTCTGACAGGTTGAAAGTCCTGGATGAAGAAGCTATCTACCGAAGAGGATCTTCGAAATATGGTTCAGGGGCAAAGACGACTTCCTCTTCGGCTCGTGAATCCCTGAGAAAACAGCAAGAGGAGATGGGGGCCTGTGGTTGGCGGTAGGGTTGTTTTAGGGTTTCTGGAGGGAGGGACGGCTAGGGTTTGGGTTTGAGGGAGGCTTAAAAAGATGAAAGGAAATACTAAGGGCTTCACACCCACTCCTTCCTGAAGTATCAGAGCCTTTATAGCAATGGAAAAGAACTTCAGAATTTTCTCATTAATTGCTCCCTTCATTTACAAGAGAAATGTCTTTTTATAACCCTTTCATGTCAATACAAGTTAAATCATTCATTTTAAGTACATAATTGATATGGATTGTAATGTATGGCATGTGATTCTTCTTGAGGAGGCAGGGATCTCTGCATGCTTTATCTGGGATGGCCAAAAAGAGAGAATGGCTACAATTTTCAAGCTTGTAGAGGAGGAGGACCACTTGAGAGAGGGAAAGAATGGGCGCCCCTTGATTTCTCCTGCCATCTTTGACTGGGCGGCAACCTTCTTCCATCTGGGGCGCATGAAGATCTTCGAATTAGAGAGGGGCAGCCAATTTCTTCTATAGATGTTTGCTAGGGGACCACATGATAAGTGTGAAAGGCAATAGGCGCCCAAAAAGTTTCCATATAAGGATGGGTGGCATGAAGAAATGAGGAAGGAGGCTGTTAGCGCCTAGATTCCTTCCTAAATTGATGTGGGCCAGCTCCTTGCTCTGCTCTAGTGATGCCATGTGTCCAGGAATGGTCCAAGACATGTGTCATGGCATGGTTGATGGGTTTTCTCTTGGATCTTCTCTTGGGTCTTCAAGGTGAACCTTCTTTTGACTTATTACAGGACTCAATGAAAGAAAATAACACTTGACACTTGACCAACTCCTGTATTCCAACCAGGCTAACTAACATAACTGGACTCGACAAGGACTCTAAGAATAAAGAAAAGGACTCTCATAAATCAAAGATCCATAAGGAACCCTGAAATCTCTGTCTCAATCTGGTGCCTGCACCATAAACCCACCTTTTCTTAGGCTTTGGTGGGTAGTGGGCTTGACACCACATGCACATATGCCAGCCTAGCTCGGCCTTCATGCACACAAATGCACTATGCCTGCAACTGCAACATGGCATGCATGGTGATATTTCAATCACTTCCCTTCATGGTCCACTAATGGGCTTTTGTTTATCCAAAATTGAATCTCAAATTAAATCTCTCTTCACTGTATCTTTGGTTAAAGGTTTTTTCTTTATCTCTCTCTACTGCTTGCTGATCTTCCCTTTAATCTTTATTGCCAGGTGTTAAAGGAAGGCTTGTCAACCCTCTTTATGATTATACTTACAAAAGAGGGAATATCGGTCATATATTAGGCACAATTCTAGATGACACTAGCAAGAGAGTCGAGAGTTAGCCCTAGGATCATGCCTAGCATGCTTCTAAACTTTTTTGCTTTTATTGTATTTCATCAATGGGCCAATCCAACCAGATGCTTAGTAAGTCACTTTATTCTATTTTCATTGCTTTAGTTAATTAGATATGAAATTTCTCAAAACCCTTTATCGCTAACATTCTAAGGCAAATTTTTTCATTCTATATTTGATTAATTGTTATTGATATAAATTGATTTAAGTGTATAAATTAATTTTGATTTCATAAACTTTGATAGATTATTGTTATACCAAAAATTACATAATTATTTTTATTATCTTGCATAAATTAGAGTCCAATTATTTGCATAAATTTCTATTATTATCAAATGCTATTGTTAAACTACTTTTCAAAAGAATTATGACATGAAAATTAATCTTAGTGCAAATGATGTCTAGGTTTCTTATTCTTGAAATTAATGTTAGTGAAAATTATGTACTTGCATATCTTTGAGAGTCTTAATTAGACATTCAAATTTTACTTGTAGCTCTAACCCATCCTTGCTGTTAGAGTTTAACTTAAGATCCACAAGCTTGATATTGGTAGCCCTCAATGGACACGACCTGATATGAAGCTTGATATGATGTGGAGCCTAATATGGATATTGCTTAATATATATGTTTCCATAGATGTGGAGAATAGGAAACTCGGTCTATGTAAAACATCATAAATTTCCTGTCTATATAAGCATATATAGCTCTGGTCTTCGGGGCAACCCTGAGTATTATTGAGAGATCCAGAAAAGGGTTTTATTAGGTGTATGAGGGTCTAAGATTTTGTGAGGAAGTTATTGTAATTTCTAGTTGTTCTTCCTAATAGAATTATTCCCATCTTTGCTAAGATGGATGTAGGTCAATCTAATCGAACCATCGTAAATCCCTATGAGTTCTTTCCTTTATGTTTCTTTTTTACTTTTTTCTAGTTTATTTCTTCTTCCCTACCACATGCCTACTGCAACAAGTGGTATTAGACTTTGAGTTTATTGAATCTAGGGCTTCAACCTTGAAGTGCTTCGAGTTTCGAGGCTACATGAATCTTAAAGCAATGCGGATTTTAGAGTTTGGCATGGATCATAAAGCATCTTTTCTCTTCACTATTCACCTAAATAAGGTGTTTCAATTACGAGGATTAGGCCTACCACCAGTTCGACATCTCTTTCACTAGCACCGAAGGGGTGGCCCTTGAGCCCACAATGGACCAATATGGCTGAGGTGCCAAATCAAAGGAGCCGACCGAATCAACCGAGTTAATTGGACCAGTAGGTGAGCTTCGAGCATTATAAGCATGCAGTTAAGGGCAAGGCAGACCGACAAATGCTGAGATTCATCATGCGATAAAGCTAATCTCATCAGCAAGTGGCAACATTGCAAAATCTGACACTGAAGAATCAACCAAGGAAGAGATTGGGTGAAGGTGATGGCCGTGAAGAAGGAAGAAGAGAAAGAAAAAGAAAAAAAAAAAAAGAAGGGAAGAGGAAAAAAAGGAAAGAAAAAAAATCTATTTTTTGAAAAAATAGTGCTTATTCTAGGAGGAGAATTTTGGTGTAGCTAAAATATTGGATCCCTGCTCCAGGTGTTTTGGAGTCCTACTTCATTATTAGAGCTTTGCTCCAAGTATTTTGGAGTCCTCCATTATTAGATCCCTGCTCCAAGTATTGAATGGAGCCCTACTCCAAGTGATTTGGAGTCCTACTCCATTATTAGAGCCTTGCTCCAAGTGTTGATTAGAGCCTTATTCTAGGTGATTTTGAATCCTACTCCACTATTGGAGCCCTACTATAGATGTTGATTAGAGCCCTGCTTCAATTGATTTTTCTTAGGCTTTCCCTAATTTTTAGTATCCAACTCCATTATTGGAGCTCTACTCCAAATGGTTATAAGAGGCTTTCTCTACTGATTGGAGCCCTACTCTAGGTGTTTATCAGAGACTTTCTCTATCTTTGGAGTCTTACTCCATTATTTTTTAAAACACAAGCATAAGGTGTTGGTCAAATTTAGGTTATGGAAAGCCATAGTAGAGAAATAGACTAGACGAAAAATGAAGACGTTACATATGGACAGTGGCTTATAACACTACAAAGGCAAATTTGACGAATTCTGTAAGAATGAAGCATAATGAGGCATCCCACTGTATGGATAATACCTGTCAGGCCCCTTCTCAACGGTATGATTTCTTATAAAAATTGGATAGAAATCTACTAGTCTTTATGCTAAGTACCATAAAGCCCAAGCGATCCCTATCCAATTGCTATAAGTTACATGCACAAAATGCTAAATCTGCTAAAAACTTTTGACCTGCTCAATTCATCATATTATTCATAAGATTACATCATAATTTATTTCATCCTGCTCAGATAACATAAGATTTTCATATTATTCATCACATGATTCAAGGCAATATAACTTTCATCATTATACTGCTATAAAGACCATATACATAAATCAATTCCATAATGACAGTCATTTCTCATAACCACCCAAGTCCAAAATACATTATAGGGTTACAGTTATACACATCCATCCATATCCATTTTAAATACATATACAATCCAAGTAACATAAGTCCATAACATCAATCAATTTATCCACATCTAGCAGCCCATATCAAAATTAGGCATCCAAGAGCCAACCTGCTATCTCTGATCTGAAATCCAAAAATTTTAACAGTAAACGGGTAAGACCTAAGTCCCAGTGACTGAATAGCCATCTAACAATGGGAAAAACTGAGAACCACATTTTACAACCAATAAATATACTGATACAATATATCACAATAGATACAGAAATCTTTTCCAATGAGATAAGAAAACTCATAAGTTAGCTTATACTTCCAATAATATAACTCAAATAAGATAATGCTACTTTTACAAAATCTCATGATGTTGGGCTTTGTGTGCTACCACTAAGGTACATCCCTACAGTCACTCTCCTGCAGGTGTATCCTTAGTGGGTGATTGTACTGAGCGCCAAGAATTCCTGCACCATATGACACCCCTCACATGTGCGGTTCACCTCAGGTATGAGTTTGCCCCTTTTCTCTGGGCCTCCTGCTTGCCCCCTCTGTGGGCCAATATCTCTAAGCCCCCTCGGGCTATATAATAACCTAGCTCTTAATCAAGCTATGATTCTTGCTCCACTGGGCTGCTTGCAATCTGCCCTACTGGGCTGATCTAGCTTGTACTCCCCCTGGCCTCAGGATCATAGTATGATCGAGTCGCAAGGAGGTGCCAGCTATAATAGTGTGTGTAATGCTCATGCTATGGCACAGTCTACAGGGTGATCAGCCCCATAGATGGCCCCATTCTCTTTATGTTGTATGCTATAGAAATACTCAAATATAAGTTTATAATCCAATATACAATCAGCTATATTTTCTTTGAAACATTGATATTCATGCATGCCCATTTATCACTTTGAAACATAAATCTGAAAAGTAAATTCCATGCTTTACTGAAACATGTGTTTTTATCCAAACAATGCTTTTCATGAAACTCTATACTTTGCTTTTGAAACATGCTCTAGCCCATGTTTCCTTTTCTTTTCTTAAATTCATGCTTTGCTGAAACTCTTGCTTTTTTGTAACTCATGCTATACTTTGGAAATATGCTGTAAACTCATGCTTGTTCTTAAACTCATGCTTTATTTTAGAATATGCTTTAAACTCATGCTTTGCTTTAAAATATGCTTTAAACCCTTGCTTTACTTTAGAACATGATTTAAACCCATGCTTTGCTTTCGAACATGCTTTAAACTCATGCTTTGCTTCCGAACATGCTTTAAACTCATGCTTTGCTCTTAAACTCATGCTTTGCTTTAGAACATGCTTTGAGAATAAGATACATCATAACCGAGTTCTCATTTCCTATATTTAACTACTTGAAATACATACTTAGCATAACAATCTCTTGGTCTAAGTCATCATACATGCATTATTAGGGTCACATGCACCAAGGGTTTCATGAAACTATGCATACATGCTCTATGCCTTCATATCTTAGCATAATACCCTTCAATCCCTAACATGCTCATGGATTCATAATCTACACATGCTATCACCTTATTTACCTCTAAATCATGAGATTTTAACATCATTCTTTAGCTTAGGGAAGTTTAGACTTACCTCAGCAAAGATGGCTAAACCCCCAAGTCTTCTTCCCTTCCTTCTCTTCCTCTTCTTCTCTTCTTCTTCTCTTCTTCTTTTCTTTTTCTTCTTCTCTTCTTTTTCCTCACGGATGGAACCCTCTCCTCTTTCTTTCTCTTTTCTCCCCCTTTTTTTTCTCTTTTTCTCTCCTTTCTTACGATGGCTTAAGGGCTAAGGAAGGATGATGGGTTTTAAATGCTCTTGGAAATCTCAATTTTACCCCTCTCTACTCTTATGTCACGCTTTTTAAAGCCCACATAGCTCTCTTCTTCACTAAGTATTTTTGCCCCTTCAATTTTCTTTCCTATCTTGCCATTGATCAAATCCTCAACTGAATTTTTATCAAATTTTACTTTTTCCCCTAATCAAATTTTCGTTAATGCTGCTGGCCAAATTTTTGTTATCAGATGAAAAATAGGGGTTATCCACCTATTAGTCAGCATGAATGCAATAAGAGTGAAATTACCCTCAAACCAATTCCATAGAAGATTTTTGTCCACCTGAAACCACAGTTAAGCGTGCTTGGGTGAGAGCGATGAATGACCCTCTAGGAAGTCCTTAATTAAGAGTGAAATTGGTCTCAGATCAATTTCACAAAAAAATTTCCCATAGTAGTCGACTAAGTAGTCGGCTACTATGGCCAAAATTTCTCCAAAACCACTTTTATAGAGAGATTTCCCAAAGTAGTCAACTACTTTGGCCAAAATCCCTCCCAAGCTAAATTTACAGAAAGTTTTCGTATAGTAGTCGACTACTGTAGCAAAATTTTTTCTCCCAACCTTTTTACAGTGAGCTTCAGGGAGTTAGCTGACTAAATAGTCAGCTAACTTCCCCTGTTAGCTCACCAGCAATCCAACAGTCAACCATCATTCAAAGTTAGCTGACTAAATAGTCAGTTAACTTTCAAATTTGGCTGACTAACAACTCAAAAAAAATTAGTTATCTTCCCAATTAGCTGATAAATGAGTTACTAATATCATAAAACCTTTTCAAAAGCCATTCTAATGCATTCCAACTTCCAAAATCTTCATTCTAACTTCTCCCAAGAATCGAAAACAACTAGCAAACATTGAAATCATTACAAAAACTTTAATTATAAGCCCAAAGAAGTGACTTTATTAACTTTTTGAAAGGATCATGGGAGAAAACTCAAAATAACCTTTAAAATTTTAGCTTTCACATTTTCTTAAGATTTCCACTCAATCATTCACACTAGAAGGCTAAACTAACAATAAAAACATGCTTAACATGAAATTACAAGTCTTCCAAGTTCAGGATATTACAATCTTCCCCCCTTTAGAAAATTTCATCCTCAAAATTTAGCTATTTTCAACTTAGAACAAATGAGAGTACTTCCTTTCTCTAATGATTCTGTCATTGCACTTTAACTAAAGGAATCTTTTTGCTACGGAGTTGTTTAACCTCCTTACTTAAAATTTGCACTGGCTCTATTACATAAGATAAATCTTTCTATAATTCTATTGGCTCTGACTGAAGCACATGAGAGGAATCTGGCACATACTTCCTAAGCATTGATACATGAAACACATTATGGATTTGAGAGAGTTGTAGTGGCAAGGCCAATCTATATGCAAGTATCCCAATATTCTCAATAATCTCATAATGTCCAATGTATTGGGAACTTAATTTTCTTTTCTTCCCAAATCTCATGATACCCTTCCAAGGAGATACTTTCAAGAATACCTTATCTACTACTTCAAATTTCACATCTCTATGCTTCTTATCTGCATATCTTTTCTGTCTATCTTGTGCTGCCTTTAATTAGCTCTAATAATTCTAACCTGATCTGCTGTGAGTTGAACCAACTCTGGGCCTAGCAGCCTCCTTTCACCTTCCTCATCCCAACACACTGGAGTTCTACATTTTCTTCCATATAAAGCTTCATAAGGTGTCATATCAATGCTAGAATGATAACTATTATTATATGCAAACTCAATCAATGGCAAGTGCTCATCCCAACTACCTAAAAATTCAATAACACATGCTCTCAGCATATCCTCCAGTGTCTTGATAGTTCTCTTAGATTGCCCATCAGTTTAAGGATGAAAGGCTGTACTAAATCTCAATTTAGTGCCTAAAGCTTTTTGCAACTCTACCTAAAAATGAGATGTGAACCTTGGATCTCTATCTGATACAATGGATACTGGCACCCCATGTCTACTTACATGGTAAATAAAATTTCATTCACATACAACTTTGCTAATATATCCAAGGTAAATGAAATCTGGATAGACAAAAAGTGGGCAGATTTTGTCAATCTATCTACTATCACCCAAATAGAATCATTACCTCTTCTTGTCTTTGGGAGACCCACAACAAAATCCATAGTAATGTGCTCCCACTTCCATTCAGGTACAAATAGTGGCTGCATTTTGCCAGCTGGGCTTTGATGCTCTGCTTTAATCTGCTGGCATATTAAGCATTTAGAAACAAATTTAGCTATCTCCCTTTTCATCCCATGCCACCAATAATTTTGCTTAATAGTTCTATACATCTTAGTGCTTCCTGGGTGCATTGCATAGGTTGAACTATGGGCTTCCTTCAAAATTTGCTCCTTTAATGATTCTACTGCTGGCACACATACTCTACTCTTAAATAACAATATACCATCACTTCTAACTAAAAATTCTGACTAGGACCCACTCTGAACTAATTCTTTAGCTTTTTGCAATTATGGATCTTGCACTTGAGCCTCTTTTATTTTCTCAAGCAACATTGGTCTGACTCTGAAATTTGCTAGCAAGGCTCCTGAACTATCTGCTGCTAGCTCTACATCTAACTCTCTCAATTCTAACATCAGGGATAACTGCACTGCTCTAATGGAAGCTAAAGTTGCTGTAGACTTTCGACTCAATGCATCAGCCACTACATTGGCTTTCCCTGGATGATACTCTATAGTGCAATCATAATCTTTTATCAACTCTATTCATCTCCTTTGCCTGAGATTCAATTCTTTTTGTGATAGGATATACTTTAAGCTTTTGTGATCTGTAAATATCTGGCATTTCATCCTATACAAATAGTGTCTCCACACTTTTAAAGCAAAAACAGTTGCTGCTAGTTCTAGATCATGGGTAGGGTAATTCTTTTCATGAGACCTTAACTGTCTAGAGATGTAGGCAATCACTTTTCCATTTTGCATCAATACACACATCAAACCTTTGAAAGATGCATCACTATATATCACATAATCACTATTACTATCTGGGAGGGTAAGGATTGGAGCTGAGGTCAATCTTCTCTTCAACTCATCCATACTTTCCTGACATTCACTAGACCAGTCAAATTTGGTATTCTTTCTTAGCAACTTGGTCATGGGAGAAGCTATAATAGAGAAGTTTTCTATAAATCTTCTATAATATCCTACCAAGCCCAAGAAACTTCTCACCTCTGTTTGATTTGTAGGAGCTTCCCAATTCCCTATTGCATCTATTTTCTGGGGATCTACCATAATACCCTTAGCTGATATCACATGTCCCAAAAATTTAACCTCATCTAGCCAAAATTCACTTTTACTCAACTTGGCATACAGTTGCTTCTCCCTCAAGATCTGCAATACTGTCCTCAAATGCTGTTCATGCTCCTCTCTACTTCTAGAATAGATTAGGATGTCATCAATGAACACTATCACAAATTTATCTAAAAATTTTTGAAATACTTGATTCATGAGTCCCATAAAAGCAGCTGGGGCATTGGTCAAGCCAAAAGGCTTCACCAAAAACTCATAATAACTATATCTAGTCCTAAAAGTAGTCTTTGGTACATCCTCTTTCTTTATTTTCAACTGGTGATACCTAAATCTAAGATCAATCTTTGAAAACACTGCTGCCCTCCAAAGCTGATCAAACAAATCATCTATCCTTGGCAAGGGATAATTATTTCTAATGGTTACCTTGTTGAGCTGTTTATAGTCTATGCATAACCTTAAGGTACCATCTTTCTCTTTACAAATAACATAGGTGCACCCCAAGGTGAAACACTAGGTCTAATGAACCCTTTATTAAGCAATTCCTGAAGCTGGACTTTTAATTCTTTCAATTCTGCTAGAGCCATTCTATAGGGTGCCCTGGCTATAGGTCTAGTATCTGGAGTCAAATCTATACTGAACTCTATCTCTTTATCTGGTGGTAACCCTGGCAACTCCTCAGGAAATACATTTAAAAATTCACATATCGCCGGAATATCAGATATCTCTAGACCACTATCCTCTAAATTCACCACACAAGCTAAATAAGCTTCACACCCCTTTCTCAGCATTCTGCTAGCTGATAAAGCTGAAATCACACTTGAGGGCAACACTCTCTTTTCTCCTACAAAACAGATCTATCTACCATCCGAGGCATGAAACACTACTTTTTCTTTGAACAATCTACTTTGGCCCTATGCATTGATAACCAATCCATCCCCCAGATAGCATCAAATTCTTTTAGATTTAATGGAATCAGATATGCTAACAATTCTTGGCCCTCTACTAAAATGGCACAGTCTTTATACACCTGATCTGCAATGAAAGTTTTCTCTACTGGCATAGATACTACCAACTGACTATCCAACAAACTCATAGCTTTATATAGATTGTTGCCCAGCTAAGCAACCCAAGAGGGGGGGTGAATTGGATTCTTTTTAAAATTTTAACAAAGATGTGCAATATTTGCAAAACTATGAGAATGTGTGAGAGTGAAGTGTCAAACTTAAAACAAACAGCATAACAGTGGAAGGCACACACACAAACACAAAGATTTATAGTGGTTCGGTGCTTACCCTTGCACCTACATCCACTCCCCAAGAAATCCTTAGAAATTTTTACCACTAATCATTCTTCAACGATTACAACCTAGCTTACTCAGCTAGCTTCTTGTTTCTAGGCACAAGGGAGCCTTTACAACCACCAATTAAGGGTTTGGCACACCCTACACAAGTTTCAACCAAGTTGAAACTCAACAGTTTACAAGAAGAAATAAGTTCAGCAAGAATAGCTCCTTAATGAGCAAATAAAGACAATACAGAGTACTTTACAGATTTGAAGCTTTTCTTCCTTAAATGAGCTTCACTTCTTTGAATGCTGGAGTTAAGAGCACTTGATGAAGCTTCTGGAGTGGTTGGTGGGAGCTTTGAATGGGCTTCAAAGGATTTTTGAACTTCAGCAATAGTGATTTTTGAAAACTAGAGCAGGCTAAAATTTCTTTGGATTTGACTTGGTAAATCTCTCTTTTTCTCACTTGTAATTCTTCAAAAATCCACTTAATCTCTTGCTAATCTATCTCATTAACTTGTATTTATAGTTGGTTGAGGGATTAGACCATTGGAGTGGCCATTTCCGAATGTTAGAATGTCAGAACTAGCCATTATGAACCATCCCAGGGTGTTAGTCGGCTCCAGAGCTGACTAACCTGGGATTTTTTCCATCCCAGGCAAGGTTAGTCAGCTCTAGAGCCGACTAACACAGTCAAACTGTCTGTGGATGCTATAGTAGTCGGCTCTAGAGCAAACTAATATGTGGATTTTCTCTATATGACCACAGTAGTCAGCTCTAGAGCCGACTAACATGGTTTAATCTACTGTTTAGTCACTTGTGCCACAGGTTTGACTTGTTAGCTTGCATGTGGGTCAGCTAATGGCTTCATTCTTCTGTTCCAAGTTTCAGTAGTTGCCATGGAAGTTGACTAAAGTCTCCAAAACTTGCAAAATCATTCCACAGATTAGGAAACTCATTGAATCAAAGAAAATAAGCACCATAGCTTTCACAACTTGGACTTTCTTCATTTAAGAACATTGCCAAACATCTGAGATTTACTTAATTTAACCTTGAATCATCCTTCTCAAATCTTGGGACTCTCTCTCTTGAACCATATACTCATTTTAAACCTTGGAATCAGTTTAGATACTCTTGGTGACTCTTGTATACCTGCAAGTCACATTGATTTACACCAAAATCATCAGTAACCTACTTAATTGTTTTGTAATCATTAAAATCAATGCAGGGTCAACATAGATGCTTGATGAAATCTATTGCTATGAATGAATGTGTAGATCCAAAATTAATTAAAACATAAGCATCAGAATTGCAAATGGGTAATATACCTGTCACCACATCTGGGTTGACCTGAGCCTCCTGCCTTGTCATTGCAAAAACTCTAGCTTCAGCCCTTGGAACACTAGGAATCATCCCTTGCTGATTAGCACTAGACCTCATCTGACTGGCTGAAGCTGGGATACTACTATCTCCTCTCCTAGCAGGCAGTCCTCTAGGTGCAGCTGATCCTTGAGGACAATCGTTGCTCTGCACTCTCTTGGGACAATCTCTCTTCAAGTGGTCCATCTGACCACAGATATAACATCCTCTATTACCCCTCTTACATTCCCCAGAGTGCATCTTCCCATAGATACTGCACTGGGGTAGAGTTCTCCCACCACCAAAGGAGCGGCTCTAATCTCTTATCTCTCCTGCCACTCTACTACTAACAGCTTGAGACATCCCTCTATATGCAGGCTTCCTCTGGACAGGACTAGATACTGACACAGATATTGACCCTCTACCAACATCTGCAGGAGCTCTCTGACTGGAACTAAACTGTCCTGCCCTCTAGAGCCTCTTGAACTACTGAGTTCCTCCAGCATCGGAAGGGAAACTAGGTGCACCCCTTTTTGACCTCTCCTACCTCCTACTAAGGAACTCCTTCTCTATCTCTTTTGCCTTGAGGGCCCCTTGCACCAGCTCAGAATAATTACTATAACACTGCATGCTAGTCTTAACCTTAATTGGGAGATTTAATCCATCCTGAAATAGCCTACATTTCTCCCTCTCATCTACTACTAGGGCTTCAGCAAATCGGGATAACTCAATAAAGGTAGCCTCATACTTAGCTGCAGACATCTTTCCCTGGGTTAAATTAAGGAATTCCCTCATTTTTTGATCTTTATACACCTCTGAATAATATTGCTGATAGAATTTCTTCTTAAAATTCTCCCAAGTCACCTCCACCCCGTGTGGTTGTTGACTACTAACAGATCTCCACCAATTTTATGCTCTACCTTCCAACAAGAAGGTTGCAATACTCAGCTTTTGCTCCTCAGAGCACTTCATCACTTCAATGACCCTTTCTATCTGCTGAAACCAAACATCAGCCTGAATAGGGTCAGTGGTCCCCTGAAACTCTAGAGTTCCCAACTTCCTAGCTCTCTCTACATTCCTTTCTGCATCCAAATTTCTAGACTGAAGGCTAGAACTAGAGGTCACTGCTGCTACCACTGCCTGAGTGATCATCCCCACCAAATCTGGCATACTCGGCCCCTGAGCCTGTGCTTGCGATGGGTCCACTGGCATCGGGATAGCAGAATGGGAATGAAAATCATGCATATGCTCCTGAGATACCTCCACCCCTGCACCATCAGATGGTGGATCACTAGAAAAGGCTCTACTAGGTTGGCCTTCCCTATCAGACTTTCTGGGCTTACCCCTATCTCTGCCTCTCTTTGAGGACTACTCTCCATCCATTCTTGTCCTGGTAGAAACCATCCTACAAGACACAATTCATTTGATCAGGATCATCATCCAAAACTATACTCACTATACTAGACTCATGCTTATGCTCCTAAGATCTAATACCTAGGGCTCTGATACCAAATCTATTGGGCACCTTCCCGACGGCATGATTTCTTATAAAAATTGGATAGAGATCTACTAGTCTTTATGCTAGGTACCATAAAGCCCAAGCGATCCCTATCCAATTGCCATAAGTTACATGCACAAAATGCTAAATTTGCTAAAAACTTTTGACCTGCTCAATTCATTCATACTATTCATAAGATTACATCATAATTTATTTCATCCTGCTCAGATAAAATAAGATTTTCACATTATTCATCACATGATTCAAGGCAATATAACTTTCATCACTATACTGCTATAAAGACCATATACATAAATCCATTCCACAATGACAGTCATTTCTCATAACCACCCAAGTCCAAAATACATCATAGGGTTATAGTTATACACATCCATCCATATCCATTTTAAATACATATACAATCCAAATAACATAAGTCAATGACATCAATCAATTTATCCACATCTAGCAACCCATATCAAAATCTAGCATCCAAGAGCCAACCTGCTAGCTCTGATATGAAATCCAAAAATTTCAATAGTAGAGGGGTGAGACCTAAGTCCCACTGACTGGATAGCCATCTAACAATGGGAAAACCTGAGAACCACATTTTACAACTAATAAATATACTGATACAACATATTACAATAGATATAGAAATCTTTTTCAATAAAATAAGAAAACTCATAAGTTAGCTTATGCTTCCAATAATATAACTCAAATAAGATAATGCCACTTTTACAAAATCTCATGATGCTGGGCTGTGTATGCTACCACTAAGGTATATCCCTACAACCGCCCTCCTACAGGTGTACCCTTAGTGCGTGAGTGTACTAAGCACCGAGGATCCCCGCACCACATGGCACCCCTCACATGTGCGGTTCACCCTAGATGTGAGCTTGCCCCTTTTTCCTGGGCCTCCTGCTTGCCCCCTCCATGGGCCAATATCTCTGAGCCCCCTTGGGCTATATAGTAACCTAGTTCTTAACCGAGCTGTGATTCTTGCCCCACTGGACTGCTTGCAATCTGCCCCATTGGGCTAATCTAGCTTGTACTCCCTCTGGCCTTGGGATCATAGTACGATAAAGTTGCAAGGAGGTGCCGGCTATAATAGTATGTGCAATGCTTATGCTATGGCACAGTTTACAAGGTGATCAGCCCTATAGATGACCCCATGCTCTTTATGCTGTATGCTGTAGAAATACTCAAATATAAGTTTATAATCTAATATACAATCAGCTATACTTTCTTTAAAACATTGATATTCATGTATGCCCATGCATTACTTTGAAACATAAATCTGAAAAGTAAATTCCATGCTTCACTGAAACATGTGTTTTTATCCAAACAATGCTTTTCATGAAACTCTATACTTTGCTTTGAAACATACTCTAGCCCATGTTTCCTTTTCTTTTCTTAAATTCATGCTTTGCTAAAACTCTTGCTTTTCTGTAACTCATGCTTTGCTTTGGAAACATGCTGTAAACCCATGCTTATTCTTAAACTCATGCTTGGCTTTAGAATATGATTTAAACCCATGCTTTGCTCTTAAATTCATGCTTTGCTTTAGAATATGCTTTAAACCCATGCTTTGCTTTAGAACATGCTTTAAACTCATGCTTTGCTTTCGAACATGCTTTAAACTCATGCTTTGCTTTAAAACATGATTTGAGAATAAGATATATCATAACTGAGTTCTCATTTTCTATATTTAACTGCTTGAAATACATACTTAGCATAACAATCTCTTGGTCTAAGTCATCATGCATGCATTATTAGGGTCACAAGCACCAAGGGTTTCATGAAACTATGCATACATGCTCTATGCCTTCATATCTTAGCATAATACCCTTCAATCCCTAACATGCTCAAGGATTCACAATCTACACATGCTATCACCTCATTTACCTCTAAATCATAAGATTTTAACATTATTCTCTAGCTTAGGGAAGTTTGGACTTACTTCAGCAAAGATGGCTAAACCCTCAAGTCTTCTTCCCTTCCTTCTCTTCCTCTTCTTCTCTTCTTCTTTTCTTTTTCTTCTTCTCTTCTTTTTCCTCACGGCTGAAACTTTCTCCTCTTTCTTTCTCTTTTCTCCCCCTTTTTTTTCTCTTTTTCTCTCTTTTTCTCTCCTTTCATACGGTGGCTTAAGGGCTAAGGAAAGATGGTGGGTTTTAAATGCTCTTGGAAATCTCAATTTTACCCCTCTCTACTCTTATGTCACGCTTTTCATAGCCCACATGGCTTCCTTCTTCACCAAGTATTTTTGCCCCTTCAATTTTCTTTCCTATCTTGCCCTTTATCAAATCCTCAAATGACTTTTTATCATATTTCACTTTTGTCCCTAGTCAAATTTTCGTTAATGCCCCTGGCCAAATTTTCGTTATCAGATGAAAAACAGGGGTTATCCACCTATTAGTCAGTATGGATGCTAACTAATGAGAGTGAAATTAGCCTAAAACCAATTCCACAGAAGATTTTTGTCCACCTGAAAGACTCTTTGGGAAGTCCTTAATTAAGAGTGAAATTGGTCTCAGATCAATTTCACAGAAAAAGTGAAATTGGTCTCAGATCAATTTCATAGAAAAATTTTTCACAATAGTCGACTAAGTAGTCGGCTACCGTGGCCAAAATTTTTCCAAAACCACTTTTACAGAGAGATTTCCCAAAGTAGTCGACTACTTTGACCAAAATCCCTCTCAGGCTAAATTTACAGAAAGTTTTTCCATAGTAGTCGACTAAGTAGTCGACTACTAAGGCAAAAATTTTTCTTCCAGCCTTTTTACAGTGAGCTTCAGGGAGTTAGCTGACTAAATAGTCAGCTAACTTCCCCTGTTAGCTCACCAGCAATCCAACAATCAACCAACATTCAAAGTTAGCTGACTAAATAGTCAGTTAACTTCCAAATTTGGCTGACTAACAACTCAAAAAAAATCAGCTATCTTCCCAATTAGCTGATAAATGAGTTACTAACATCATAAAACCTTTCCAAAAGCCATTCTAATGCATTCTAACTTCCAAAATCTTCATTCTAACTTCTTCCAAGAATCAAAAATAACTAGCAAACATTGAAATCATTACAAAAACTTTAATTATAAGCCCAAATAAGTGACTTTATTAACTTTTTGAAAGGATCATGGGAGAAAACTCAAAATAACCTCTAAAATTTTAGCTTTCATATTTTTTTAAGATTTTCACTCAATCATTCACACTAGAAGGCTAAACTAACAATAAAAATATGCTTAACATTAAATTACAAGTCTTCCAAGTTCATGATATTACAATACCATAGCAGATTGGAGTTACAACCTGATGATAAGAACACTCTCAGACAAAGCCTATTGTATACTCTCTGATGTTGGACTTAGAGAACTATTTTGAGCTAAGGCAGTGAATACAGTAAGCTTATTGATGAATCAGTTGTCATTAGTTGTCATCAACTTGAAAATTTCTCAGGAGATATGGTCCAGTCGTCCAATTGATTACTCTAATTTGAGGATCTTTGGTTGCCCTATGTGTGTGTGTTCATGTTAATAATCGCAAACTTGAATAATAGGTAAGAAAGTGCAATTCCTAAGTTATAACAATGGAGTGAAGGGATACATACTATGGTGTATAAAATGTCTTAAGTTATCCAAAATTGTTCATAGCATAGATGTCACCTTCAATGATTCTACTATGGTAAACGAGAAGGAAGGAATAGTTAAAAGTTAGGCAGAGGACCATGGTGCTAGCAAGAAGGTGAATGTAATATCCGGAACTTGAAGGTCTTGTAATTTCATTTTAAGTATGTTTTTATTATTAGTTTAGCCTTCTAGTGTGAATGATTGAGTGGGAATCTTAAAAAAATGTGAAGGCTGAAATTTTGGAGGTTGTTTTGAATTTTCTCCCATGATCCTTTCAAAATATTGATAAAGTCACTTATTTGGGCTTTTGATTGAAGTTTTTATGATGATTTCAATCTTTTCTGGTTGTTTTTGATCCTTGGGAGAAGTTAGAATGAAGATTTTGGAAGTTGGAATGCATTACATTGGCTTTTGGATGTTAATTGACTCATTTATTAACTAATTGGGAAGATGGCTGAACTTTTTGGGTTGTTAGTCAGTCAAATTTGGAAGTTAGCTGACTCTAGAGTCAGCTAGCTCTGAGTTTTTGGCTGACTGGTGGATTTCTGTGAGCTAACAGATAACTCCCTGAAGCTCACTGTTTGGAGGCTGGGAGAATTTTTATTGCCACAGTAGTCGACTACTATGGAAAAGTTTTCTGTAAAACTTGCCTGGAAGGATTTTTGACCAAAGTAGTCGACTAGTTAATCAACTACTTTGGAAGATGTCTCTGTAAAAGTGGTTTGGAAGGGATTTTTGCCACAGTAGCCGACTACCTAGTCGACTACTGTGGGAATTTTTAGGTAGCGGTAGTCGGCTACTGTGGGAATTTTTAGGTAGTCGGCTACTGTGGGAATTTTATCCATGAAGTTGATTTGAGACCAATTTCACTTTTAATTAAAGACTTCCCAATGGGTCACCCATCGCTCTCACTCAAGCAAGCTTAACTAAGGTTTCAAGTAGACAAAAATCTTATGTGGAAGTGGTTTGAGGATGATTTCACTCTCATTAGCTAGCATCCATGCTGACTAATAGGTGGGTAACCCCTATTATTTATCTGATAATGAAAATTTGGTCAGGGGCATTAACGAAAATTTGACCAGGGGTAAAAGTGAAAATTAGTAAAAAGTTATTTGAGGATTTGATTAAGGGCAAGATAGGAAAGAAAATTAAAGGAGCAAAAATACTTGGTAGAGAAGGAAGTCATGTGAACTTTGAAAAGCGTGACTTAAGAGTAGAGAGGGGTAAAATAGGAATTTCTAAGAGCATTTAAAGCCACCCATCCCTCCCTTAACCCTTAAGTGGCTGGGTGAAAAGAGAGAAAAAGAGAGAAAAGGGGGAGAAAAGAGAAAGAAAAGAGGAGAGGTTCTGCCAGCCGTGGTGAAGAAGAAGAGAAAAAGAAAAAGAAGAGAAGAAGAGGAAGGGAAGGAAAAGAAAAAGGCTTGGTGGTTTAGCCATCTTTTCTAAGTAAGTCCAAACTTCCCTAAGCTAGAGAATGATGTTAAAATCTTATGATTTAGAGGTAAATGAGGTGATAGCATATGTAGAATGTGAATCCTTGAGCATGTTAGCGATTAAAGGGTATTATGCTAAGATATGAAGGCATAGAGCATGTATGCATAGTTTCATGAAACCTTTGGTGTTTGTGACCCTAATAATGCATGTATGATGACTTAGGCCAAGAGATTGGTTCAAGGGAGCTAGATTTGAAGAAATAGCAGTTATAGCAGTGTGCTAGCAGCTAAGGTGAGTGGGTTTCTCATCTAGCTTTGAGAAATGTTTTATGATAGCATAGTAATATTTTGCTATAAATCAAAGTATGTTATGCTAAGTATAGTATTTCAAGTAGTTAAATACGGGAAGTGAGAACCCAGTTATGATGTATCTTATTCTTAAAGCATATTCTAAAGCAAACCATGAGTTTAAAGCATGTTCTAAAGCAAAGCATGGGTTTAAAGCTTGTTATAAAGCAAAGCATGGGTTTAAAGCATATTTTAAAGCAAAGCATGAGTTTAAAAGCAAAGCATGGGTTTAAAGCATATTCTAAAGAAAAGCATGAGTTTCAGAAAAAGCATGAGTTTCAGCAAAGCATGAGTTTAAGAAAAGAAAAGGAAACATGGGCTAGAGCATGTTTCAAAGCAAAGTAAGTTTCAGCAAAGCATAAATTTCAGAAAAAAAGCATGAGTTTCAACAAAGCATGAATTTAAGAAAAGAAAAGGAAATATGGGCTAGAGCATGTTTCAAACAAAGTATAGAGTTTCATGAAAAGCATTGTTTGGATAAAAACACATGTTTCAGTAAAGCATGGAATTTACTTTTCAGAATTTTGTTTCAAAGAGATGCATGGGCATGCATGAATATCAATGTTTCAAAGAAAGTATAGCTGGTTGTATGTTGGATTATAAACTTATATTGAAGTATTTTTACAGCATAAGCATAAAGAGCATGAGGCCATCTATGGGGCTGATCACCCTGTAGATTGTGCCATAGCATGAGCATTGCACACACTATTATAGCCGGCACCTCCTTGCGACTCAATCGTACTATGATCCCGAGGCCAGGGGGAGTACAAGCTAGATCAGCCCAGTGGGGCAGATTGCAAGCAGCCCAGTGGGGCAAGAATCATAGCTCGGTTAAGAGCTAGGTTACTATATAGCCCGAGGGGGCACAGAGATATAGGCCCATGGAGGGGGCAAGCAGGAGGCCCAGGGAAAAGGGGCAAGCTCACACCTGGGGTGAACCGCACATGTGAGGGGTGCCATGTGGTGCGGGGATCCTCGGCGCTCAGTACACTCACCCACTGAGGGTACACCTGCAGGAGGGCGACTGTAGGGATGTACCTTAGTGGTAGCACACACAGCCCAGCATCATGAGATTTTGTAAAAGTGGCATTATCTTACTTGAGTTATATTATTGGAAGCATAAGCTAACTTATGAGTTTTCTTATCTCATTTGAAAAGATTTCTGTATCTATTGTGATATGATGTATCAGTATATTTATTGGTTTTAAAATGTGGTTCTCAGTTTTTTTCCATTGTTAGATGGCTATCCAGTCACTAAGACTTAGGTCTCACCCCTCTACTGCTGAAATTTTTGGATTTCAGATCAGAGATAGCAGGTTGGCCCTTGGATGCCTGATTTTGATATGGGCTGCTAGAGGTGGATAAATTGATTGATGTCATGGACTTATGTTACTTGAATTGTATATGTATTTGATATGGATATTGATGGATGTGTATGACTGTAACCCTATGATGTATTTTGGACTTGGGTGGTTATGAGAAATGACTTTTGTTGTAGAATGAATTTGTGTATATGATCTTTATAACATCATAGTGATGAAAGTTATATTGCCTAGAATCATGTGATGAATAGATGAGAAAATCTTATGTTATCTGAGCAGGATGAAATAAATTGTGATGTGATCTGGTAAATAGTATGAATAAATTGAGCAGGTCAAAGTTTTTAGCAGATATAGCATTTTGTGTATGTAACTTATGGCATTTGGATAGGGATTGCTTGGGCTTTATGGTACTTAGCATAAAGACTAGTAGATCTCTACCTAATTTTTATAAGAAATCATGCCGTCGGGAAGGTGCAAGGGGCCGACAAATTTTTGGTATCAGAGCTTAGGTATTAGATCTTAGGGGCATAAGCATGAGTCTAGCATAGAGAGTATAGTTTTAAATGATGAATCTGATCAAATGAATTGTGTTTTGTAGAATGGTTAACACAAGGTCAAGCAAGGAAGGAGAGCAGTCCTCAGAGAGAGGTAGGGGTCAAGGTAGACCCAGATGGGTGAGTAGGGGAGCCCAGCCCAGTAGAGTATCTTCTAGTGATTCACCATCTGATGGTGCAGGGGTGGATATACCTCAGGAGCATCTGCATGAGTCTCCTTCACTATCCACTACCCCAGTGCCAGTGGACCCATCCCAGGCACAGACTCAGGGGCCGAGTATGCCAGACTTGGTGGGGATGATTACCCAGGCAGTCATGGCAGCGGTGGCCTCTAGTTCCAGTTTACAGTCTAGAAATCTTGAGGCAGAAAGAAATGTAGAGAGAGCTAGGAAGTTGGGGGCTCTAGAGTTCCAGGGAACTACTGACCCCATTTAGGCTGATGTTTGGCTTCAAAGGATAGAAAGGGTCTTTGAGGTGATGAAATGCTCTAAGGAGCAAAGGTTGAGCATTGCAACCTTTTTGTTGGAGGGCAAGGCCCAGAACTGGTGGAGATCTGTTAGTAGTAGGCAGCCACAAGGGGTAGAGATGACCTGGGAGAGGTTTAAGAAGGAATTCTATCAGCAATATTATTCAGAGGTATATAAAGATTATGCCATTTTAGTAGAGGGCCAAGAATTGTTAGCAGATCTGATTCCATTAAATCTAAAAGAATTTGATGCTATATTAGGAATGGATTGGTTATCAATGCATAGGGCCAAAGTAGACTGTTCAAAGAAAGAAGTAGTATTTCTTACCTCAGATGGTAGAGAGGTTTATTTTGTAGGAGAAAAGAGAGTGTTGCCTTCAAGTGTGATTTCAGCCTTGACAGCTAGCAGAATGCTGAGAAAGGGGTATGAAGCTTATTTAGCTTGTGTGGTGAATTTAGAGGATAGTGATCCAGAGATATCTGATATTCCGATGGTATGTAAATTTCAAATGTATTTCCTAAGGAGTTTCCAGGGTTGCCACCAGACGGAGAGAGAGTTCAGTATAGACTTGACCCCAGATACTAGACCTATAGCCAGGGCACCCTATAGAATGGCTCCAGCAGAATTGAAAGAATTAAAAGTCCAGCTTCAGGAATTGCTTGATAAAGGATTCATTAGACCCAGTGTTTCACCTTGGGGTGCACCTGTGTTGTTTGTAAAGAAGAAAGATGGTACCTTAAGGTTATGCATAGACTATAGACAGCTTAACAAGGTAACCATTAGAAATAATTATCCCTTGCCAAGGATAGATGATTTGTTTGATCAGCTTCAAGGGGTAGCAGTATTTTCAAAGATTGACCTTAGATCTGGGTATCACCAGTTGAAAATAAAGAAAGAGGATGTACCAAAGACTGCTTTCAGGACTAGATATGGTCATTATGAGTTTTTGGTGATGCCTTTTGGCTTGACCAATGCCTCAGCTACTTTTATGGGATTGATGAACCAAGTCTTCCAGAAATTTTTAGATAAATTTGTGATAGTGTTCATTGATGATATCCTAATCTATTCTAGAAGTAGAGAGGAACATGAGCAGCATTTGAGGACAGTGTTGCAAATCTTGAGGGAGAAGCAATTGTATGCCAAGTGGAGTAAAAGTGAGTTTTAGTTAGATGAAATTAAATTCTTGGGACATGTGATATCAGCTAAGGATATTATGGTAGACCCTCAGAAAATAGAGGCAATAGTGAATTGGGAAACATCTACAAATCAGACAGAGGTGAGGAGTTTCTTGGGCTTAGCAGGATACTATAGAAGATTTATAGAAAACTTCTTTATTATAGCTTCTCCCATGACTAAGCTGCTAAGAAAGAATACCAAATTTGAATGGTCTAGTGAATGTCAGGAATGTATGGATGAGTTGAAGAGGAGATTGACTTCAGCTCCAGTGCTCACACTCCCAGATAGTAGCAGTGATTATGTGATATACAGTGATGCTTCTTTCAAAGGTTTGGGGTGTGTATTGATGCAAAATGGGAAGGTGATTGCTTACATCTCTAGACAGTTAAGGTCCCATGAAAAGAATTACCCTACCCATGATTTAGAATTAGCAGCAGTAGTATTTGCATTAAAAATATGGAGACACTATTTGTATGGGATGAAATGCCAGATATTTATAGATCACAAAAGCTTAAAGTATATCCTAACACAAAAAGAATTGAATCTCAGACAAAGGAGATGGATAGAGTTGATAAAAGATTATGACTGTACTATAGAGTATCACCCAGGGAAAGCCAATGTAGTGGCTGATGCATTGAGTCGAAAGTCTACAGCAACCTTAGCTTTCATTAGAGCAGTGTAGTTACCTCTAATGTTAGAATTGAGAGAGCTAGATGTAGAGCTAGCAGCAGATAATTCAGGAGCCTTACTAGCAAATTTCAAAGTCAGACCAATGTTGCTTGAGGAAATAAGAGAGGCTCAAGTGCAGGATCCACAATTTCAAAAAGCTAAAGAATTAGTTCTGAGTGGGTCCCAATCGAAATTTTCAGTTAGAAATGATGGTATATTATTATTTAAGAATAGAGTATGTGTGCAAGCAGTAGAATCATTAAAAGAGCAAATTCTGCAAGAAGCCCATAGTTCAGCCTATGCAATGCACCTAGGAAGCACTAAGATGTATAAAACTATTAAGCAAAATTATTGGTGGCATGAGATGAAAAGGGAGATAGCTGAATTTGTTGCTAAATGTTTAGTGTGCCAGCAGATTAAAGCAGAACATCAGAGCCCAGCTGGCAAAATGTAGCCATTATTTGTGCCAGAATGGAAGTGGGAGCACATTACCATAGATTATGTTGTGGGTCTCCCAAAGACAAGAAGAGGTAATAATTCTATTTGGATGATAGTAGATAGATTGACAAAGTCGGCCCATTTTCTGCCTATCCAGATTTCTTTTACCTTGGATAGATTAGCAAAATTATATGTGAATGAAATTGTGAGTAGACATGGGGTACCAGCATCCATTGTATCAGATAGAGATCCAAGGTTCACATCTCATTTTTGGGTTGCAGAAAGCTTTAGGCACTAAGTTAAGATTTAGTACAACATTTCATCCTCAAACTGATGGGCAGTCTAAGAGAATTATCCAGACACTGGAGGATATATTGAGAGCATGTGTTATTGAATTTTTAGGTAGCTAGGATGAGCACTTGCCATTGATTGAGTTTGCATATAATAATAGTTATCATTCTAGTATTGATATAGCACCTTGTGAAGCTTTATATGGAAGAAAATGTAGAACTCCAGTGTGCTGGGATGAAGAAGGAGAAAGGAGGCTGCTAGGCCCAGAGTTGGTGCAGCTCACAACAGATCAGGTTAGAATTATTAGAGCTAAATTAAAGATAGCTCAAGATAGACAAAAGAGCTATGCAGATAAGAAGCATAGAGATGTGAAATTTGAAGTAGGAGATAAGGTATTTTTGAAGGTGTCTCCTTGGAAGGGTATCATGAGATTTGGAAAGAAAGGAAAACTAAGTCCCCGATACATTGGACCTTATGAGATTATTGAAAAGGTGGGGATACTTGCATATAGATTGGCCTTGCCACCACAACTCTCTCAGATCCATAATGTGTTTCATGTATCAATGCTTAGGAAGTATGTGCCAAATTCCTCTCATGTGCTTCAGTCAGAACCAATAGAGTTACAGAAAGATTTATCTTATGTAATAGAGCTAATGCAAATTTTGAGCAGGAAGGTTAAACAACTCTATAGCAAAAAAATCCCTTTAGTTAAAGTGCAGTAGTAGAATCATCAGAGAGAGGAAGCTACATGGGAGAGAGAGGATGAGATGAGATTGAAGTACCCTCATTTGTTTCGAGCTGAAAGTAGCTAAATTTCAAGGATGAAATTTCCTAAAGGGGGGAAGATTGTAATATCCTGAACTTGGAGGTTTTGTAATTTCATTTTAAGCATGTTTTTATTGTTAGTTTAGCCTTCTAGTATGAATGATTGAGTGGGAATCTTAAGAAAATGTGAAAGCTAAAATTTTGGAGGTTGTTTTAAATTTTCTTACATGATCCTTTCAAAATGTTGATAAAGTCACTTATTTGGGCTTTTGATTGAAGTTTTTATGATGATTTCAATGTTTTCTGGTTGTTTTTGATCCTTGGGAAAAGTTAGAATGAAGATTTTGGAAGTTGGAATGCATTAGAATGGCTTTTGGATGTTAATTGACTCATTTATTAACTAATTGGGAAGATGGCTGAATTTTTTGGGTTGTTAGTCAGTCAAATTTGGAAGTTAGCTGACTCTAGAGTCAGCTAACTCTGAGTTTTTGGCTGACTGGTGGATTTCTGTGAGCTAACAGGGGAAGTTAGTTGACTCTAGAGTCAGCTAACTCCCTGAAGCTCACTGTTTGGAGGCCGGAAGAATTTTTGTTGCCACAGTAGTCAACTACTTAGTCGACTACTATGGAAAAGTTTTCTATTAAACTTACCTGGGAGGATTTTTGGCCTCTGTAAAAGTGGTTTGAAAGGGATTTTTGCCACAGTAGCCGATTGCCTGGAAATTTTATCCGTGGAGTTGATTTGAGACCAATTTCACTCTGATCAATTTCACTCTTAATTAAGGACTTCCCAGTGGGTCACCCATCGCTCTCACTCAAGCACGCTTAACTAAGGTTTTAAGTGGACAAAAATCTTCTGTGGAAGTGGTTTGAGGATAATTTCACTCTCATTAGATAGCATGCATGCTGACCAATAGGTGGGTAACCCCTATTATTTATTTGATAATAGAAATTTGGTCAGGGGCATTAACGAAAGTTTGACCAAGGGCAAAAGTGAAAATTGGTAAAAAGTCATTTAAGGATTTGATCAAGGGCAAGATAGGAAAGAAAATTGAAGGGACAAAAATACTTGGTGGAGAAGGAAGCCATGTGGACTTTGAAAAGCATGACTTAAGAGTAGAGAGGGATAAAATAGGAATTTCAAAGAGCACTTAAAGCCACCCATCCCTCCCTTAACCCTTAAGCGGCTGGGTGAAAAGAGAGAAAAAGAGAGAAAAGGGGGAGAAAAGAGAAAGAAAAGAGGAGAGGTTCTGCCAACCGTGGAGAAGAAGAAGAGAAAAAGAAAAAGAAAAGAAGAAGAAGAGAGGAAGAAGAGAAAAAGAGGAAGGGAAGGAAAGGAAAAAGGCTTGGTGGTTTAGTCATCTTTTCTAAGGTAAGTCCAAACTTTCCTAAGCTAAAGAATGATGTTAAAATCTCATTATTTAGAGGTAAATGAGGTGATAGCATATGTAGATTGTGAATCCTTGAGCATGTTAGGGATTAAAGGGTATTATGTTAAGATATGAAGGCATAGAGCATGTATGCATAGTTTCATGAAACCTTTAGTGTTTGTGACCCTAATAATGCATGTATGATAACTTAGGCCAAGAGATTGGTTCAAGAGCTAGATCTGGAGAAATAGCAGTTATAGCAGTGTGCTAGCAGCTAAGGTGAGTGAGTTTCTCATCTAGCTTTCAGAAATGTTTTATGATAACATAGTGATATTTTGCTATAAATCAGAGTATGTTATGCTAAGTATAGTATTTCAAGTAGTTAAATATGGGAAGTGAGAACCCAGTTATGATGTATTTTATTCTTAAAGCATATTCTAAAGCAAAGCATGAGTTCAAAAAGCAAAGCATGAGTTTAAAGCATGTTCTAAAGCAAAGCATAGGTTTAAAGCTTGTTATAAAGCAATGCATGGGTTTAAAGCATATTTTAAAGCAAAGCATGGGTTTAAAAGCAAAGCATGGGTTTAAAGCATATTTTAAAGAAAAGCATGAGTTTCAGAAAAAGTATGAGATTCAGCAAAGCATGAGTTTAAGAAAAGAAAAGGAAACATGGGCTAGAGCATGTTTCAAAGCAAAGTGAGTTTCAGCAAAGCATAAATTTCAGAAAAAAAGCATGAGTTTCAGCAAAGCATGAATTTAAGAAAAGAAAAGGAACCATGGGTTAGAGCATGTTTCAAACAAAGTATAGAGTTTCATGAAAAGCATTGTTTGGATAAAAACACATGTTTCAGTAAAGCATGGAATTTACTTTTCAGAATTTTGTTTCAAAGAGATGCATGGGCATGCATGAATATCAATGTTTCAAAGAAAGTATAGCTGGTTGTATGTTGGATTATAAACTTATATTAAAGTATTTTTACAGCATAAGCATAAAGAGCATGGGGCCATCTATGGGGCTGATCACCCTGTAGATTGTGCCATAGCATGAGCATTGCACACATTATTATAGTCGACACCTCCTTGCGACTCAATCATACTATGATCCCGAGGCCAGGGGGAGTACAAGCTAGATCAGCCCAGTGGGGTAGATTGCAAGCAGCCCAGTGGGGCAAGAATCATAGCTTGGTTAAAAGCTACGTTACTATATAGCCCAAGGGGGCATAGAGATATAGGCCCATGGAGGGGGCAAGCAGGAGGCACAGGGAAAAGGGGCAAGCTCACACCTGAGGTGAACTGCACATGTGAGGGGTGCCATGTGGTGCGGGGATCCTCGGTGCTTAGTACACTCACCCACTGAGGGTACACCTGCAGGAGGGCGACTGTAGGGATGTACCTTAGTGGTAGTACACAGCCCAGCATCATGAGATTTTGTAAAAGTGGCATTATCTTACTTGAGTTATATTGTTGGAAGCATAAGCTAACTTATGAGTTTTCTTATCTTATTTGAAAAGATTTCTGTATCTATTATGATATGATGTATCAGTATATTTATTGGTTTTAAAATGTGGTTCTTAGTTTTTCCCCATTGTTAGATGGCTATCCAGTCACTGGGACTTAGGTCTCACCCCACTACTGTTGAAATTTTTGGATTTCAGATCAGAGATAGCAGGTTGGCCCTTGGATGCCTGATTTTGATATGGGCTGTTAGAGGTGGATAAATTGATTGATGTCATGGACTTATGTTACTTGAATTGTATATGTATTTGATATGGATATTGATGGATGTGTATGACTGTAACCCTATGATGTATTTTGGACTTGGGTAGTTATGAAAAATGACTTTTGTTGTAGAATGAATTTGTGTATATGATCTTTATAACAGCATAATGATAAAAGTTATATTGCCTAGAATCATGTGATGAATAGATGAGAAAATCTTATGTTATCTGAGCAGGATGAAATAAATTGTGATGTAATATGGTAAATAGTATAAATGAATTGAACAAGTCAAAGTTTTTAGCAGATATAGCATTTTGTGCATGTAACTTATGGCAATTGGATAGGGATCGCTTGGGCTTTATGGTACTTAGCATAAAGACTAGTAGATCTCTACCCAATTTTCATAAGAAATCATGCCATCGGGAAGCTGCAAGGGGCTGACAGTGAAACTTAAGGAAAAAGCTTTAGGAGAGTCACAAGACTTACTAGCTCAATCCAAGGTAGAAGTGCAATCTGAAGAAACTACACATGGTGTAAGAGTATATCTATAATAACATTGTAGCATGGCTATTGATCATGAGAGGAAGCAGATTAGGCCACCTATGTGGTATGTAAATACAATTGCTTATGTGCTTGCCACAGCTAAGAGTGTAGAGTTTGAGCCTCTTAAGTATATGATAGTGCTGAAGAGCAAAGGGTCTGTTGAAAAGGTAGCAGCTATGAATAAAAACAAGTTCAAGCACTGCTTGGACTTGGTTAGAGTTTGTAAATGTTGATACCTATTGGGGCAAATGACAAAGATGATAAAGAAATTTTAGGATGGTTGACTTGATAAATCTCTAGCCAAAAGGTGAAGATTTGTTAGAGTTTGACTCGAGGTCCACAAACCTGATATGGACATAGCCCTTAATAAACATGACCTAATATGGTGCCTGATTGATATGGAGATTAATATGGACATGGTCTGATTTGTTTCCATAGATGTGGAGAATAGGAATCCTAGTCCTTGTAAAACACTATAAATCCCTTATCTATATAAGCATATTGTAGCTCTAATTTTCAAGGCAATCCTGACTGTTATTGACAGATTTAGGAGAGGGCTTTGTTAGGTGTATAAGGGTCTAGGGTTTTGTAAGGAAGTCATTATAATCTCTAGTTGTTCTTCCTAATGGAATTATTTTTGTCATTACCAAGATGGATGTACATCGATCTGATCAAACCACTATAAATCTCTGTGAGTTTTTTCTTTGGGATTTTTCTTTTATTTTTCTCTATTGATTTCTTCTTTCCTACTGTGCATCTATTGCAACACCTCCTAAATCAAGTTCTTGTTTCTTCTTCTCTTCCATCGATGGTTGTCGAGGAAGCCTTTATCCTTAAACCCGAAAAGCTTAATGGTTCTAGATTCCTTAGGTGGTAAAAACAACTTGGCCCCATCACTGCCATTGAAAAAAGGCTATCTTATGAAGTATCCTTCTCTTTATCCATATTAAGATCCACTACTTCTAAATCATCAAATTCGCCTGGCACTCCTAGAACCAATTAATCACCAAAGAGTTGAATTTCATTATAGGTTTAGAATCCTGAGTTGCCTTTCTGATGACCTATATGAAACCTATAGAAAATATAAAATTGCTAATAAACTTTAGGCTGCCCTAAAAGATGCCTATAGCAGAGACAATAAGGGGGCCATGAGATTCACTATTAGTGATTTTAGTAGCTTCAAGATGGTAGACAATATCTCCATAAATGACCAAATCCATCGGTCCTAAAATTTGGTCCAAGAGATCCATAGAGTGGGCTCAATATTAGATGAGAATTATCAAGTCTCTTTCTAATTGATAAGTTCCCACTATCATAGACCAATTTTGGATGTGAAGTTAGAAGAACCCGAGGCCTTATCCTTAGATAAGTTATCCAAGCTATTAAAATGGAAGACCAGTACCGACTTAGAGAATTAAAAGAAAACCAATTGAAAGCCAAAATAAACCTAATTGAAACTCAAAACTTAAATCAAAAACCTAAGGGTTAGAACTAGCATGGCCTAAACCAAACTTTTAAACCTAAGGACTTCAAAACCAAGGATAAAGGGAAAAGGGGTGGATTCCAAAACCAGACCAAACCAAATCTATGAGGCTTAGGAAATATAAAACTTGATGGTGGGAGGTTATGCTTTGTATGTGGCCATGACAACCACCTAACTCATCAATGCTTTAACCGAAAGAAGAAAAAGGTAGTTACTAAGAGGAAGAAAAAAGTATGCTTAGGTCAACATGATAGAAGGTGAGCTTTCCACCTTTAGGTCAACATCCTTTATCCCTTTAATCAAATATACCTATCAAAACTTTGATTGATGGTGAGACTCGGGTGCCAATATCTATGTTTGTAATAATAGATCATTATTTTTTTCTTACCAGGAGTCAACTAGAAGAGTATAATTATGGGAGATGAAACAATTATCATCATTTTGTGTAGTGAAAATGTCAACCTAAAATTTACCTCCATGAAGACTATTATCCTTCGAGATTTGCAGCATATTCCTGACATCAAAAGAAAACTCATCAATGGGTCTCTATTAGTGTAACTAGGATATAAGATTGTACTAGAGTCTAATATGTTTGTAATTTACAAAGCTAATGTATTCATTAACAAAGGATTAATGTCTAAGGGATTCTTCAAACTCAATGTAATTTCTCCTTCAATTAATAAAAATTCTTTTTTTTGATTTTTCTCAAACTATCTTGTTGAATACTAAATCATGTGGAGTTTGGCATGAAAGATTGGGATAGTGAATTTCAAATCTATCCATAAGATATCCAATCTTAGTCTTATTCCTAAATTCAAGATTGATCATAAATTTAAGTGTGAGACCTATGCTCAATCCAAACAAACTAGAAAACCTTTCAATCCATCCCTCAAAGAGATACTCAACTCCCTGACTTAATTCATAGTGATGTCCATGATTCTTATAGAATTTCAATATGTGGAGGTAGTTATTATTTTGTGACCTTTATTGATGACTTCTCTAAATATTACTATTTCTATCTCCTAATGACTAAGAATGAAGTGCTCAATAAGTTTAAGGTTTATAAAGCTAACACTGAAAACCAGATTGAAAAAAAGTTTAAAATCCTAAGGTCGATAGAAGAGGTGAATATACATCAAATGAATTAATTATGTCCTGCAAAAAATATGATATAATTCATAAAGTTAGTGCTCCTTATTCTCCTCAATCCAATGGTGTTGCTAAATAGAAGAACAAAACTCTATTGGATATAGTTAATACCGTGAACATACGTTCTAGTGTTTTGAAAAACTTATGGGAGAATCTCTCTTATCCTCTACTTATATATTTAATAGTATTCCATCAAAGGATAAAGAGAAGACTTCCTATGAGTATTAAAAGGGACATGCACCAAAGATGAGTTACTTCCAAGTCTATAGGTGCTACCAAAGATGAGTTACTTCCAAGCCTATAGGTGCTTAGCTAAGGTTATCATTTCTGTGTCTAAGAGAAAGAAAATAGGTCCTAAAACTATTGATTCTATCTTTGTTGATTATTCCCTTGATATAATACTTAGATCAACATCTGATTATGATTCTTCTTCTTCACCTAATTCATCTTTAATCTTTAAACCTCTAAATCCTAGAAGAAACAAAAGGGTTAGAATCGGAAAGAACCTTTAAATCCTACTTTATACCAGGAGGGTATGAGATCTCCTAATGTACTCTTTTGAAAGGAGGCAATTAATAATGAGATAGAATCTATCATTAGGAAAAATACTTAGATTCTTACTAATTTACCTCCTGAAAACAAACCTTTAGATTGTAAATAGATCTTAAGAAAAACAATTAAGGGCTGACATATCAGTGGAAAAGTGTAAGGCATGGCATATGGTCCAAGGTTTTGTGTAAAAAGCCAGTATTGATTTCTTTGACACTTAGATGCTTATCGGTAGAATTACCACTATCCATGTCCTCCTTGCTCTAGCCTCCATCCATAAACTCATTCATCAAATGGATGTAAGAACTACTTTTCTCCATGGTGATCTTAATGAGGAAATCTATATGTCTCAGCTAGAGAGCTTTGTAAGAATATAAAATGTGCAAGCTTATTAAGTCTTTATATGAACTAAAGCAACCACATAAATTATGGCACAAGAAGTTCAACAGTATTATTTTTTTCTTATGGTTTCCAAATCAATGAGTTCGATAACTATCTCTATTATAAAAGATTTGATGATCAATATGTTCTTCTTTGTCTCTATGTTGATATTATTCTAATTCTATCTAGTAACCTTGATCTTATTAATGATATTGAGAAATTCTTTTTTATCATTTTAATATGAAGGATTTAAGTGAAGCTAACATAATCCTTGGCATAAAGATCATTCGATCATCTAATTCTATCTCTCTATCTCAATCTCATTAAGTCCAAATAATAATTGATAAATTTAGTTACTCTGATATTTCTCCTATTTCTACCCCTTTTAATCCTTCTATCAGACTCTTAAAGAACTCTAATAAGCCTATGAATCAAGAATGCTATGCTCAAATCATTAGATCTCTCATGTATCTTTTATATCGTACTAGATCGAACATTGCTTATGTTGTTTCTAGACTTAGTCACTACATTAGTAATTAATCCTAGCAGTACTCATTGGATTACTCTAGAAAGAATCTCTTAGAATCTTAAAGATATAATTTTCTATTGTCTTAGATTTGTTAGCTATCCTACTAGATGGGTATAGTGTTACCAACTGGATTTCTGATTCATCTAATATTAAATCTACTTATGGATACGTATTTCTTCTTGATGATAGTGTTGTTCTCTTAAAAATCAGCTAAACAAACCATACTAGCCAGAAGTAAAATGGAAGCTAAAGTTATTGCTCTTAATTCTTCTTGCTTTGAAGCCAAATGGCTTAAAGATCTATTGTCAAAAATTTCTTTAATTTCATCTTCTATTCCTTCTATTTTGATCCATTGTGACTCTAAAGCTACAATTGATTTTTGTAAGAAGAAACTTGTGGATTTAAAAATAAGGAAACATATAAAAGTGAGACAAAAGTTTGTGAGAAAATAAGAACTTATAGTATTACCTCATTATGATCACCTTACTAAATGCTTAAATAGGACTAAGGTTCTAAAATCATCAAGGGGGATGAGACTTAGCCTATAATAGGTCTTCCAACAGTGGAAACTTAATCTCTATGATAGAAGACCCCTTAAAGCAGGTTTAATATGGTAATAACAAGCTGACTGATTGGTTAGAGAGCACATAGCTTTATATTTCTATTAGAGTCTTTGCTCCACCTCATCCTTACAGTGATTAGTGCTCCTATGTAGAGGTTGAGGAAGAGCATGGCTTTGAATAAGATCTGATGTGGTATTTTCCTTGAGATCTACGACTATACATATATCCCTGAGAGGGCTCACCTATTGAATTCTATTAAATACCACACAACCACCAAACCAACAAGCGGAGGTCTGAGCGGCAACATGGAACGCCAGGAGAATAGCGTGGACATGCCACGATATCCGTAGTGCGGCAACACCTAATAGCTCATAAAGTAAGCGGCTGCAATTTCAAGCTTATGATGCGTACTTGTACTTAACAGCTCAACAATCTCCTCTTCTTCATCAATCAGGTTTGCTTGTTAGTAAAGAAAGAGAGATGGCTTTTCAATTTCCATTCTATAAGTATTGCATTTCTTGAATATAAGAGTTTTTATTTACAGTCACGTCTATGGAATATGGGCAATCTCTATATGCTCTCATGAACAAACAAGATACTTGTGCCCAACCAATAACATGCAACCTCGTGATAGATTTATCTGTACTATGTATGTGGTAATTAAAGTCTAAGTCAAAGGAACGTAGTTTAAGACTTAGTTCACTTCGATTTCTTCAGATGCAAACTATCAGCAATGAGATTAAAACACCTCATCCATTGCATAGCATAAATACTCAGTAATAAAATTTTATTATTTTGAATTTTTAACATAATTATTATTTATTTTGAAAATTTTGAGTTTTGAGGGGGATTGTTAAAGCTTTTAGGAGGGAAAACTTAAAATTTTCCTTCCCTGCAAAAGTCTCCAAGCCTTTTTATCTTGGTTTTAGTTCTATATTAGAAAAAGACACTTATATTCTTATGTTTAAATGTATTTTTTCTAAGCTCACCTTTGTTTGGGCTTTGGTGGAAAGTGAGCTTCACGCTACATACATGTACACCAGCCCGTCACAGGCCGCACATGTGCAAATGCACCGCATGGTTTATACAAAGTCATGGGTCCAGGCTTTTATTTATCCAAAATTGATTCTCACTCTCTTTCTCCAAATTAAATCTCTATTCACTCTCTCTCAAGTTAAAGTCTCTCTCTACCTCTCTTTATTGCTTCTTAAATTTTCTTTTGATCTTTACTACTGGATGTTGAAAAAAGATCAGCCAATCTCTCCACAATCGTGCATGCAAAAGAGGAAATTTCAATCATATCTTAGTACAGAATTTTTGTTAACACAGACATAAGGATTGAACGGTGCCTCGGCATGCTATTAGGCCTTTTTTTTTCACTATTTTTTATCAATAGACCAATCCAACTAGACCCTTAGTAAGCCAGTTTATTCTATTTTCATTGCTTTAGTTAATCTAATCTAAAGCTCAAAACCATTGATCCCTAACATCTTTTATATAATTTTTCACATGAGATATACATTTATATTATTTAATTCAAATTATGTATGTGTATATATATATATATATATGAATGGATTGGCTCCATCTTTTCCCACGACTCATCATATCCTTTGCTTTTGTCATCGCAGCCACCATCAAAGCTCTGTCCATGCTCAGTAATTCGAAGGAAAACATTATCGGCAGAGAAGGGCTGAGATTATGTCCAAGAGTGTGATGTTTGAAGGTGAAAAGATGCTGGTGAAGAAACTCCGGTGACAACCATGCATGTTCGTCATTGTGCTCTCCTCCAGAAAAGACATTCTACAAAAATCGAATCCTTGTAATGTTCCCCCGGTGGTACTGGTTTCGTGAACATGAACGTGTTTTTCAGCAAACTGATGGATAAATTCTTTGTCAGTCATTCCCCCAAAAAAAAAAAGGAAAACAAAAAGATATAAATCTACAATGAAAAATTATGATACACTTGTAATGCTTCAAGTCTACTTGTTGATTCAATTAATGATCCTAAAAATTCGAGTCAAATTTAAATGATAGCAGATGAACTTAGTTATAAGCACTTAATTTTTTTTTTTTTTATATAAAATTATTTTTAAAGTATTATAATGCTAGTATAATTATCTTGTGAAATCTCTACCTTTTTTTGTCCTTTCAAAACCTAGTCAATGATTTATTGCTCAAGGAGCGCACCAAAAAATTGGATGTTGATAAAGCCAATGCTTGAAGGGGTTGCTAAAGAAATAACATGCATGCATCTAGAGGTTAGTATTGGGCCATCTGGAAGCCCAATCTTCTTAAATGTGCTTTTTTGAAGGTCAAATCCAGCACAAGCACTCGTAGGACAACTAACGATCGAATGCTGGTGGCTGATTGTATCCATCATACTAGCTAGCTGTGATAAGATTTCCTTGCTAAAAAGTACTCGTACCAGCATAACTCTTGCCAGTACACTGGTACTATGACAGTGTGATAGGTGTAGTACACTAAAGGTACACTTTTAGTACAAGGTATTAGCTCTGGTCGTGGAGCAGTGTCATAAAGCTTGCTTGCAATAGAGTAAAGTTGCTTGAGGATTTTGTCAGTTAAGATCTTCCTTTACATCAGCATAAGATATCTCTTCATATATAATAGGAATATAAAAATATCAGCTCTATAATCTTGATGGATAAAAATGGATAAAATCCAAGATATTGGCTAATGTTATATATTTATCATATTATATTTTTCAATAATTGTTACCTTTTATTTTTTAATTTATAAATCCTGAAACTGCTGTTTAAATAAAACTTTTTATCTTAGATATACTATATACATTGATCAATATTTTGATATCAATATATCACAGTTGTTCTCAAATTTACGTTCATCTGGGTTTTCTGACCACCTTAGCATTTATAATAAGATATTATGCATGCACGATTGCCGGGAGCTTTCATGTCGCCTTAGGATTTTCCCACGTTTAGATGTTGGACCAGCACACTTTATTCTTTCCTTCCTTCGAGAGAAAACAAATTTCATTGGATAAACTTTTTTTTTTTTTTTTTTTCCCTTCACTATCACTACCAAACCAAAGCATGAAAATTATCCTTCCATATTTTTTTTAATATTTTTTATATACTTTCTGTAAGATGATTGATATAAGGGCCATTCAATAAAAGTTTAAGTTTGTATTTTATATAATTAAATAAATAAATTTTAATTATTTATTTTATAACCGATATCTCGGGAGGTTTAAAAACCTCAATGCTGACACATTAAAAGTAACGAAGAAAAAAAAAAAAAAAATCTAGCATCAGCATGTAACGAGTAAAGTAAAACATCTGGTCTTTAAAATTTTGTCCTGGATGAGAAGAAGCATCCGTCCAATGCTACGCCAAAAGAAGGATGAAGATAATCCATTGGGTTCTGTAACCTCTCAGCTACTGTCATTGAGTCATCTTCAGTAGTGAAATCATTCACTGATACAAATGAAATGAGCTTCTTTATATGGTGCCAAGCAACGGTAGAGAAACAGAGGTAGACTGCAAAGGAATAATCACCTTGTTAGAGCTTTAATTACCGCACGAAGAAACGCTAAAATTTTTATTCAGGACTGCTGCAGGATGTGTCTTTTTCTGCAAGCTGGACAGACTACTTCAGGTCGCGAGGATTGTAGATAAGCTCTCGGTCCCATGGAAATTTTCAATACATCGGATGGAGATGGACGCTCCATGCGTTGTACCTTATATCCTTTGTTTATTTAGCCTTTGTTGTTGGGTCTTATCTTGATCTCTCCTTCTTCCAACGTGTTCATGGCGTGGCCATAATCAATTCAGCATACGTTTCCTCTTTCTTTATTAGATTTGAGATCTTGGGAAGCGATGAGATTTTGGAGAGGCAGTTGGCATTTGGTGGAGGAAGTCAGGAAAATCACGTTGTCAACCCCCGCTCCATGGATGAAAGTTGTAGGACCTGCTATTTGACTTCAGCCCTCGCCTTCATTCCTAACGTCAGCTAAAGTTCTGTGAGTTAAGTCCGGCTAAACTCGAGCAGTGACTTGGGAGAGAGAGAGAGGAGGGGTTGGGAGTGGAGTGCAAGGGGTCTGTGGGAACTCGCACCAGTTCTCATTGATAATAGGAGAGGTTTGGAGATCATTGAACAGATCAAGGCTTGTTGCACAAAGTAAACACACAAAAGAAATCGTAAGATAGATATAGTGAAGGTGATCAAGTGTTCCAGCGTGCGAGACTCACCTCAAAATATAACAAATAAATTTATCCAATGCCGAGTTAGATGACATATGATGACTCTCACATCATAATCATAATATAGCAAATAGATTTGTCAAATGGAGAGTTCAACCTTCAGCTAAGACAAGGTCCCCTCCCATCCCTTTCTAGGTCCCATTCTTTCGAGACTCACTGTTACCCACTCAAATCCTAAACTTATAATACCTCAAAAATAGTCTCACAGATAAAAAAGAAAGTGCTTTATATTTATAACTCAAGTTTATTTGCTGCTAATTAATTTCCACTCGAATTTTTGGGCCACGTAGTTTTAACCCGCTAATGAAGTTAATTGAACCAATAAGGTGAACCTGAGGTATTGCAAATGATATCAGAGCTGACCCGAGTGTGCAAAAGTTGATGGACATGAGAAAAAACTACCAACCCAGCTCGTGATAAAGGAGAGATATTGTAATACCCCAAAAATAATCACATCGTCGATGGAAAAGAAATATGTTGAGTTTTTATGCCACATAATTTCGATCTGCTAATGGAGTTAATTAGACCAATAAGGTGGATTTGAGGCATTACAAAACCACAAAAAGTTTTAGTTGTTCTTAGAAACAACTCATCGCAGCACTCCATAAATCAAGGTGGGAACAAAGATGTGACTCTTATTCCAAAACCCAATATGATTAATGCCCTTCTTTCAAGCATCCTTATTGGCATCTTTATTCCTCCCTTAACAAAATGAGGAATGGACTTTCCATAAAAATAAAAGACCTAAAAAAATTGGAACATCTTTCTTTATGGCTCTCATCCATGAACTACCCTGGTTGATGCCTTTGGTCCTCCCCTATTCCAAATAAAATGCAGGCTTTTTTAAAAAAATATGTGGATTAATATGAAATTTCTTTCTTTCACTCACTTATCTTGAAAATCAATGGTGGATTCGCAATGATCATAATTTTATTGATAGCTTATTGTTGTATATACAATCCTCATAGATTAATTCACAATCCCAAATTAATCTATCGCCGTATATGTAAGATCTTAAATCAAGGTTATTGTAATTGAAGTTCATTTTACAAAAATAAGCGTAGTGAAAAATTGATTATGTAAACAAATAGAGATTAGTGGATGAAAATGATTGCTGTGTCATTTATATTGAGAAAGATATCCTTGATAGCTTTGATAATGATGTGATTATACAATACTCCAAAATCGAAAAACTCATCATAGATTGTTTTGATTAATATTAATATAATTGAATAATATTTTATGTTTAAAATTTATGTTGATTAATCTTATATACGCAAGTATATATATGTAGAGAGACATATAGAGAGTTAGACTTAATTACATTCGTATATAGTTAAGTCCATATCCAATCGCTACCCCAACCATTAGATCCATATGGATTTAAAGCCAAAAAATCATTGGTTATCTACCATTAGCTATTTTTTTTAAAAAAAAATCTAATGAAATAAAGAGAATGACAACAAATAAATATAAATATAACAGAAGTAAATACTGACACTTTTGTAACGACGATGAATACTTATCCTATAAAATAATTACTAGCATGTCCAGAATAAACGATTAAACTAAATCGATAAACACCTAGTCTACAGTAGTAAATAGAAGCATTTCAAAAATAAACAATCTTGTGATATGTTGCATGCTCCAAGAAACAAGGCACGTGGAGGCTGGAGATGTGGCATGCAAGTATTAACAACTGATTCCATTTCTCCTGTCTCCTTAAATACGCCTTACTTTTCATAATGCATCATGTATCTAATAGTTTCTATTTATTTTTACAGCATTTCTATTTAATACCACATATTAGATGCTTATCGATTCATACTAACTATTTATTTTGGACATATTAGGGTTTACCTTATAGAATAAGTGTTTATCATCATCCAGAAAAGGTAATGTTTATTTCCATTATGTTTGTATTTGTTAATTACCAATTTCTATTTATTCTATTAGATTTTCTTTTAAAACAGCTAACAGTAGGTAATGAGTAATTTTTTAACTTTGAGATCTATGCAAATCTGATAGTGGAAGTAGCGACCCGATTTAAGCTTAGCTATACATGAATGTAACTAAATTTATATATAGAGAGATAGAGAGATAAATTTAGCTACATTTACATGTAGCCAAGACCAAATTTGATTGCTGCCCTAATCATTAGATCCACATAAATCATAAAGCCAAAAGGCCATCCATTTGCCATTATTAGCTAGTTTTTTTTAAAAAAAAAAAATCTCCTAAAATAAACAAAAATAGGTAAAAAAAATACAAATACGATGAAAATAAACACTAATTCTTTTGGGGGCAATGGTAAATACTTATTCTATAAAATAAATACTAATACGTCCAACATAAATAATTAGCTTGAACCAATAAAAACCTGATTTGTGGTAAAAAGCAGAAATGTTGTACAAATAAATAAAAGCTATTGGATATATAGTGCATCCCAAGGAACAAGATATATTTATCAAGATAGGATAAGCAAGATAGGCAGCTAATGCCTACGCACGCCACGTGCCAACCTCCACATATCTCATTCCTCAGAACATGTCACATTCCTAATCTAATAGTTTATATTTATTCCTCTAGTACTTTTATTTACTATCATAGACTAAGTGTTTATTGGTTTTATTGGTTCAAGCTACCTATTTATTCTATACATATTAGTATTTATTCTATAAAACATGTTTACCATATTTATATTTTACTCCATCATATTTGATTTTTTTTACCATATTTGTAAGATAAGTAGCATGTTAAAAGAATAAGTGTTTACTTCCATCACATTCATTTTTATTTTTTACTTATTTTTGTTCATTTTGTTGGATTTTTTTTTCCAAAACAACTAATGGTGACTCTCTCTCTCTCTCTCTCTATATATATATATATATATATATATGAACTGAACGTAGTAAAGCCTTGGCATTTCACCCCTCCTATATAGAAGTCCTACCTATGCCCCTGTTTACCCAAATTAAGTGGATGTATATTTGCCAAGTAAAGCTGAGAGGAACCTTTTCATTAAACCTGACCCTATTAAACAAAAAGCTAGTTGAAGAGTGCATGTGGTCTAAGAGAAAATGCTGACCTTGAATCAAACCAGACTAAGCCACCAACCTTGAGTTGGACTCCCTAATAGGCAAATGGTTTCAAGCTTGTCTTGCCAGCTTGCAATTGAGCTAAAGAGGTCTAATTTAAATCGCTTATTGTTTGATAATATAGATGGCCAGTTACTACGCTGAACCTCTCATGTAATTGAGGAAAAAAGTTTTGAGACACAAATGGTTTTAAGATGCGTTTAGTTTTTGAGAATATTTTATATTTTTATTTTATATTTTTTTATTTCTAGAAAATATGTTTGGTAAGTAAAATAAAATTTATTTTTTATTTCTAAATAATATCTTTCAAAAGAATAATAATAAAAAGAAATATATAATATTCTAATATAAAATATACTATTATAATATTATAATAGTATAATAAATAATAATATATTTATTAATATAATATTGATAATATATTATGATTGCAATAATTAATATTATGTAATAATAATGTATTAATATTCGTAATTATATATTAATAATAAATACTATTGCTTTTCTAAAAAGATATCTTAGGTTTCTAAAAAAAAATTTTTTAAATAAAAAGTAAAAATAATTTAATCAAACATATTTTTTTATAATAAATTTCATGCTTTTATTCTTGAAAATAAAAAAATAAATTTGATACGAATAAGGTCCTTTGATCTTTACTTTCTTTGATGAAAAATAATAAAAATATTTTTAAACTGATTTCACTTTTCTCTCATTTTGAAGTTTTAAAAAACTGTTTTTATTTTTATTTACCAAATATGTTTTTATAAATATTTTTTATTTTTATAAAAATAAAAATAAAAAAATAAAATTATTTTTATAAACCAAATGCACAATACTTCTAAGAATCATTCATCTACATTGAACTTGTTGAGCATTACTTTAACTAGCATGGGCCAAGAGTTAAAAAGATTCTTCACACGCCTTGCCAAGGGCCATAAAGAAATATTTTTGGGAGAAGGTGAAGATTATAAGCAACATTGCCATAGAGTTGTCCTCTCTGTTTTAGGATGTAAATGATGTCTCCTATAAGGCGGAAATCAAGTGTACTTTTTGGAACGTAGTATTAAGTGGGCTTCGATTCCCAAAATCTCAACATATATAACAGGTGGCCTCGGTGTGAAAACCTAGAGCCAGTTTAACTGCACTCTTAGTTAATTTCTATTTTTTTCACTGTTGAAAATATGGGAACTTACACAAAACACTTGCTTGGTTACCCATTTCACTTTTTGTTTTTTTTGTTTTTTTAATGAAAAACTCCCTTCAAGTTTCTAAAGAAAAGCGAATACTTAGGTTATGCTTTGGGTATTGCTATCACTTTTATTTTTTTTAAAAAAAAGAAATAAGAATTATGTTTCCTTTTTTAAAAAATAAATTTTCATTGGCACTATAGAAGAAGAGCAGGGTTTTAGAAGGATGAGGAAGAAAAGAAAAATTATTTATAAGAGTTGAAATGAAGTTAGTTTTGTAGTTAAAAAAATATTTTTTAAAATAATGAATGTAATATTTTTTCACTTTCACCTTTTTCATAAATTTTAAAAATTATTTTTATGTATTGATTTTCATATATTTACCCATAGAGACATAATTCATATATTTTTTTTGAAAAATAAAAATTATTCATAAGTGTCACCATCATTTTAATTATCATTATTATCTCTGTTTCTATCGATGCTATCATTTGCCAGCTACCATTGTTGCTGACAAACCAATTTTAAATTTGAATCTAAAAAAATAATTTTTATTTTTATATTTACAATTAAAAGTTACATTCAATAAAAATCTAAACATCCACTTTTCAGTGAATTTAAACCACATTTCTGGTTTTTATTGTTACTTACTTAAAAATAAAGTCAAGAGACAAAGGAGTCTCAAACTGCCATCAAACTAATTACCTAGGTGACAATTAATGGCAAGTTAGGGATGTCAAGTTGCGCCTAATTGTCCATTGATTATTATTTTCCTTGTCTTGGTTGATGGATCCTGTCTCAAAGCCCCAATATCTAAACGAGCGAAATTCTTTGTGCACCATGTGCGGTGCAAGAAATCCCCACTAATCTGCACCGTACGCTCTCATTCGTCCACGTGGTAGCAATATGGGAGGGCACCGCATACCAGGGACGAGATGTTAACTTTCTCGAATGGATTTTATTAATGCACGTTACGCTCAACAGACCTCCATCACTCAACGTTCCGTTCCTCTTCAAAGATGCCACTTCACGTGGACGAATGAGAGCGTGCGGTGTAGGGACACGTGGTGCACAAAGAATTTATGATCCAAACGATTATAATGAATGGCTTGCCCGCCAATAGTTCGAAGCTATCTGGACAGTGGGATTAAAGAAAGCATAAAGGTAGAGATCTGGATTCGGCGGATAACTATTCTAAGAATATTTAACATTATCCCACCGCAGACGGTCCGAGATATTCCTCGGTTATTCCCACGGCGACCGCTCGCCGAATGCAACGATATCCTGGCCCCTCGGCTTCTCGAAGGGCCACTCTCTCTCTCCTCCGGCCAACCACGCCAGATCCAGGTCGTGGCGAGGGTCGTTATCCTACCCTAGCCTGGCTATCGTAACTTTTTTTTTTTTTTTTTTTGGATGGGATACAGCTTCTTTAAATGATCGCATTTAGCATAGAAGATAATTTTTAGGGCATTATCCTCTTTATTATATAATTTGTTGTATAAAATAAATTATTTCTAATATTTGATTAAAGAAATTTGAAAAAAGTATGTATCTTAGCTTTTATAATTATTTAAATTTAATCAATGTTCTAGGATGTTTAAAGAGTGGATAATGACAATATTATAATGAATAAATTAATGTCCGATCCTTCACTAGTTCAGATTTTACTGTTTAGAACTTATTGACCAACTATATAACATCTAATTCACTATATCAATTTTCTTTAATTTTTGATTCATCTAACTGTATGCAATAAGATAAAAACTTTATCTACATACATAATTATCATTTTACTGCAAATAATTATTTTGTTATTGTATACAGTTGTATCTCACTGTATGTAGTTATCCTCATATTACATAAAGTTATCTTCTTATTTCACATAACAAACATAAGTGTGCACGTAGTTATTGTGTAATGAGAAGGATCAAAAATTAAAGAAAATTGGTATTATAAATCAAGTGTTAAGTGAGTAGTTAATAAGAGTTAAATGTTACAGCATGATTTATTGATGGGTCGAATATCAATTTGTTGAATTAATTAGAAACGATGAGTCTTCTTTTCTATAGAATTATTCTATTGTACCTTTTGATAAAATAAAATTATTCATGTAAGTAGCTTTATTGAAATTAAACCATCCTAAGGCCTTTCGAGTCATATGATAGGATAATTTTTTGCTTGGAGGGATACATGTGGCTTTATGTAATTAATATAATATAAAGAATACTTACCATATTTGCAAATGAAGATATGGCACTCAACTCAGTTGATAAATTAAGTTGTAGCTTGCATGAATGGAGATAAAAATAGCTTCTTGTGGATTAGGTGTCATATTTCTAGCAATCATAATGCTATAATGGCGTGGCCAATGTTAAAATGCTATATTGTAAGAAAGTGTAGAGTATGTGTAGAGAATCTTAGTTAAGAGCAATAATAGTAGGGAAGGGAGATTTGGACAACTATTATATGTCATCCAAGATTTTTTTAAAAGCAAAAGAAGAAGAAAAGGAGAAGCCAAAGCCATCCTATCCCTTAACCCTCCTCATCCCTTCTAGATTAGAATGGAGGCTTCTAAGCACAAAGTCTAAGATTATGCAATCTGATTTGTACAAATAGATCCAAATGAAGCAAATGCCACTTTAAATTAAACCATCGACCTCTCATGTATAGCTTATTGAAATGAGTTTTTAATTGGTTCTACTTCTGAAATCAAAGAAAAGGACAATCCTAAAATGATGAAAGATTTTCTAACCTTTTTTTTTTTGTCTCATTCATCAGAATAAAGAAGGCAAATGCTAAGGGATGCTGCCTACTTAGAGTTACCTAATTGCATTATGCTAAGTTGGCAATTCAATAGTCAAGCACTCTTCATACATTGTACTTATTCCAACCAATGACACCTATCCTCTTGTCATGCAATGTAATAAAGAATTTTTATGTGCATAACTGACTCTTCAAATCATTATTCACTAAAGAATAGTTAATCTAGTTTGGCTTAACTGGCTAGTTAATTGAGCTAATAAGTAATAAAAGTCAAACATATCCTAGTTCATACAGTCGTAATTGAATTGCGCAGAAACTTAAAATAAGTATTTGGATGCCTGTAATTGTACTACAATTCAACTAAAAAACGGACTCAAAATTTGTAATTGGAACTAACACCAAAATTCATTACAATTTCAATTACAAGATACCTTGCAATTGAGAATACACTTATTAACAAATTGTTTCACCACTCAAAACCATTCCCCTTCTCCACAATCTCCTCGTAATCATAACAACATAATAGTAAAATAATATGATTGCAATATTATAATAATACTTCTAGCTAGACGTATAAATATTTATTACAAAGAATATATAATAATTGTAACTTATCATGATGTATATTATAGATATATTTATAATTATAGCAGTATGTCTAATCATTAATAAAATCAAAATATTGATGTAATTACTATAGCAATTATTGTTATAATAACATGATGATAATATAATAATAATATACTTTTATTATGATTATAAAATAGTATAATTAGAATTATATTATAATAGAAAATGTGACTCATTCTATTAGTAATTTTTAGTTATAGACAACCAAACAAAGTCCCTTTCTACAACTACAATTCTAACTACAAGTAATTGAATTGCCTGTAATTGAATGGTAGGCTAATAAGGAAGCCCTAAGTTCATTGCATTGCATGCCTAGTTCTAGTTTCTCTAAATCCAAGTTGCAGTGATTCTCTATTTTCATTATTATTGGCTTTTATTTATCTGTTTGTTTGTATCTAAGACCTGGATTTGTCAACTTCTCACCGAGCTAGATTAGTTAAGCAGACTTCAAAGAGAGAGATTCTTCAATCCAATCGTTCATTCTTTCTCCTTCTTCTCCTTCTCTCTGTCTAAATAATTAAAAATAGTCTTTCTTTAATAATTGACATGATCACCTCTCCTACCTCCAAATTATTGAAAACAGACTTAAGCTTCCAAACTAAACCTTAGCATATCTCTTCAAGCTTTTATTGAATTGGACAGCATATTCTTGGAATCCATCCATGTTATGATCACAATTAAACTAAACAACAATCTCCTAATGCCGAGCCATAGTTTTAATTAATCAAAACAAACTTGGATCACAGCTACTATTAAATTAATAATACCAAAGTAGTTGTGTTCATTGTTTAGGTTATCCTTGTTATTATTTTAAACAATGGCACGCATATTCTAGGAGACGATGCTTATTTAATCTATCCATAGCTAGGTTTTGAATAAAAAAACATCAATAATACGAAGTAGGAGCCTTGCCAACCTCCATTGTCAATGCGACGTCATCCAATCCCATTAGAGCCCACCCTAGTCCGCTTTCAAAAATCCACGTGCATTGTGAATTCGACCCTCATCTTTGGAACCCCCTCTTTCTCTCTCTCTCTCTCTGGTTTGGAATGGTATGCATGCATGCATCCAACTAAGATCAGGCATTAGGAGCATGTCATGCATGTTTTAAGATAATGATATAGAAAAGGATAAAAAGATGGTGTGGTTCATGCACAATGATGACCTTGTAAGAAATGCAAAACTTACCATAACTGCATGGGATGATACCATTGTGAGAATTATATATTTTATAAAACCACTTTTTCAATGAATAAAATTTGACATTATTTCAATACTTGCATATTTTATGGGTAAATATATTTGTTATAAGAAGACATGATGCGTCATTCAAATATATTGTAAAGAGATCATATTAATGATAGTGATTATTAACAAAGAGATATGATGCTTTAATCTTTTGTAATCTTAAATTAATTCATAGCTTATAAATATACGATAAGTAGTGTGTCTCAATGATTAAAGTAGAGACTCTTGGTAAACTTGTAGGTGTTTTTAAGTTGACAAGTACTGAATTAGATCAATTTAGAACACTCTTAAACCAATCACTATCATTTTTTAAGAGTAGTACTAATCACACTTTACAGAAAAATTCTTATGACTTGAGACCATTACTTTGTGTTGATTTTATGTATCTTTGATATATCAATCAGTGATGCATAATTAAAGACTATATATGAATATATTGATATACATGAAAGATGTATGGAGACTAGTAGGTATCCAATAAGGGATCTATTACTCTTATCATGGGAGAGAATGTTCGAGATTATGTCTCTTAAAATCCAGTCAATATATTTAAGAATACATGTTTTGATAAATTACATATTACATGAAATATAATTTTCAAATTATTTAGATAACATAAAATAGACACACTTCAACTAATAAATTGAGAGTGCATCACTCGTGATCTAATCTTTATTAGCTTATATGAAGTATCAGCTGATGAAAGGGATTACTATATAACATTCTGTGTTAAGAGGTACTTTTTTTATGTTTTTTATTGTTTAGATGAGGTTATAGTTTATTAACAGACATGATTGCAGTTACCAAGCTATATTAAAAGTTGATAAGATCAAGAATTGACTTACTTAAAAAATGAGTTCCTTAATGAGTCCCATGCAACATACTTTATGAGAAACTTAGTAGCTCAAGAATCATGTAAAGATATGATAAGTCTTTTTAACTGATAAATGATTTTAAAAATTTAATGACTCATTTAATAACTCATTTATGAGCTATGGAATTTAATAACTCATAAATAATTTAATTATAAAATGTAGAATTCAATGTGTCATCTTAATCATGAATATGTTGTGGAATTCCAAAATATTCAACTCATTATAATTTGAGTTGTAGAATTGTAAAGGTCACTTTAGTCTTAAAAGAGTTAGATGGCTTAAAGAGGTTTATATTATTTATGGGTTATGAAATTCTGAGAGACAAAACCATCACTGCTATATAAAGGAGTTCTAAGCTTAAAGCATGCATGGAACATGAGTTCTATGCACCAAAAAAAGCATGCATGTGAATTTAAGATAGCTTTATAATTGTAAAGTTTGGTGAGGTAATCCTCAAACCTCCTTATATTGAATTCATGTAGATTACGTGATGATCTTGGAAAGTAATTTGATTGGCTTTAAACTAACAACCATGATGGCCATTACTTGTGCATTACAACATCTAGTATTTTCAATATTGATAATCTAATATTCACCATCAGTTCGAGGAATATTAATCGGAAGCAATGCTATTTTTTCAACACTTTAATAACTTAGGAAAATGTAAATGAAAATGATACAGTTTCGTTTGCATCATTATAATCATTAATCATGGCTATTGCAATTGAGCATATTATATATTCTCCATGTGGTAATAATGCTATTTAAAATCATAATGAGCCATTATATTTAATACAAGCAACATGTCTTGGTACGTTATCAAGCCATGATTGTTCCATTTGCATTGTGAACATCATAATGAACTTTGAAGGATGGTGGCCATGAGCATTTCAGGTCATGGGCTCTATCATAGTATTCCGTGCTAGTAGTTGATCTAATTGTGAAAGAAACTAACTTTATTTTATTATCAACGAAGAACTTAGATAAATTTAGGTCTTAGCAAGAAGATTGTCAAACTCCCTTGGTGGGCAAGAAAATGATTAAAGAAATTTTGCGTTATGCGATATGCGAATAATTTGACTTAGTTCGAGAATCTCACTTTGTGAAGCAAGTGAAGCTTAATGTATTAGAAAAAAAAAAAAAAAATTAAGTCAATGTCCATTAGGCAACTCTCCCATCCACTACTGCATGTGTTGGAGTGCTGCAATAGGTGTGGCAAGTTATGCCACATCACAACCTTACCACAAGAAAGTTTTGGCATTACATGTCTTGCATCCTGTGATATCTAATGCTGGAAATCTCAGGAGTAATACATCATCTCAAATGGCTGGCAAAACAGTTGGCTGAACTGCATTCAAAAATAAACTTGATGTGTACTTGTCCATTGTTCAGGACTTGTTCATTATCTTTTTACATAGGTACGCATCTATGTAGGTTAATTCCGAGCATATTCCACAAGATTATATTATTAGAGCATGTTCGGTAGCATATGCAAGCCCACTGTAATAAATCTAGGACTCCACTAACTACTAGTTTTCCACAGTACAGTTATATAAACTTTTTTTAATCCAACAATGCTCCTACGCTGGTCTCGAGAAAACAATGCTAGCATGCTTGCCTGGTGATTTGCCACCTACACACAGTTTCTACTTTCTAAACGCATACACCATGGCAAATTCAAAGCAAATGTCATCGAATTGACTCAAAGCTTGAATGAAACATGTGAGGAGCAAGTTAAATTTTTTATCTTTATTTTTCATTTTTATAGCTGATTATAAATTATAGCTTGTGAAACTTACTCAGACTTGTTTGATTGTTGAATAAATGAGAGTCTTCCAAATAATGGAGATATACCTGCCAAATACTAAAAAGGATTATAGAATGTGAGCTTATAGCTTGTGGGGTTAAAGTGGTCTACCAATATAAGTTTATTGCACCCTGATTGGTTTGCGAAAATGAAGCTGTCAAATGTGAATCAAAATTACTAACTCCAATTCCATCGTTTATTTGAATAGAATTGGAATCCAATTCTCATTCTATATCGGATTAAAATTATTTTTTAAGAAAAATTAGAAATACGGATCCTTCCTCAAAGTTACAATTTCCATTTTAGTGCCGTAACCATCACTATCCTTCTTACGTATAACCGTTTTTATCCCTTTCATGTGTAACTATTTTTATCGTATATCTTTGTTCTTCTCATCTCATCTCATCCGATCTCTTCCTTCTCCCACCTATGACCCTCTTATCATAACATTATCCTCGATTACGAGCTCTTCCTAGATATTTAGGAATGGTTCCCTATATACCCACATTAAAAAAAATAAATATTCAATCAAACCTCAACATGAAAACTTTAAGATCTCTGCTTTTTCTCTTTTTTGACACTCGAGCACTCTTTAAAACTTAGAGATATTATCATATTATGATTTATTTTTATTTTTCTCTATTTATTAATTTTTAAGTTTATTTCTTTATGAAATGAATATTAAATTGAGTATATGTATCAAAAAAATTTAACGAAAAAAAAATTAAAAATCTAAACTGATTTAGATTCTGAGGTTTAGATGAAGCAAATAATAATAATAGTAATCAATTCAATTCCAATTTCAATTTAAGTATGAACTAAATAAGTAGAGAAAATAAGTGATTCTGGTTCTGATTCTAATGAAATTCAATTTTGATTTCAATTCATCAAAACAAACGTAATAGTCTATAAAAGTATATTTTTAAAATTAAGTAAATATTAATATCAATTAATTAATAAGATTATAAAATCAAATAAGCAAATGTCAGATTTGTGCTTAATTCTATATAAAAAAAGCAAGTTATGCTTAATTCTACTTTTTTTATCTTATCTTCAAGGGTGTTTAAAGCTATTGATATTGATCGTTCAATAACGCTTAATTTTAAAAAGTATACTTTTAATCTCATTATTTATTAAATCATATAAGCATCAACTGTATTATATATCAAAGAATATAAAATATTAAAATATTAGCCATATAAATAATCTAATTGATAATTTATAAAACTATATAATATCATTTATATATAATTTTAAAATTTAAAATAAATAAAATAAAAAATATATCTTACCTAAATACTATTTTTGGATCATTTGGATTACTCATGACCCAATATGTTTTGACTCTAAAATTTTTGGGTCATTTTGAATTCGGATCATTTTAGGTTTAGGTGAAAAAAAAAAAGTAAAATCCTAACTCTAATTTTTTTGATGGGTTCAGATAGGGTTTGTAGGTCGAATCAAGTTTCTCTCACTTTTAAAAAAACCCACTTAAAAACTATAACTATTCTTATTTTTGAATGTCATGAAAATTTGACATTGTACTCCTAGGTTTTACATGCATCAAACTGTTGATACGCCTAGAGAAACACAAAAATCCTGCTAATCAATCAATCTCAAAGCTAAAAGAGGAAAGAGATTAAAAAAAGTTACCATTTTAACTTTTTTTTGAATTTTTTTTTTTTCCCCTTCAAGAGGGAGAACTTTTGAGAAGGCTGGTTGGAACGTAAATGACGCATGATGTGCTATCAGTTAAAAAAAAAAAAAAAAATGAGTTTAACGATCAACTTACTTTGCTTAGGCTTTGCGAGCTTCAGCTTGAAAAATTGAAGTAAGAGCCGATGATGAAAGGATATATTCAAATTATCTGTCAAACGTAATTTTGTAGTGATTTGAAAGCATTATTTTAAAACATATAATAAAGTATTTATCACTAGTTACGTAATTTTCAAAATAGTTTATCCTTTCACCACGAGGTCAAGCATGCTATTTTTGCCTTCATTTCGAACGCTCCAATAGAAGTTGGGGAGCCACTACGTGCACCATTTCTAAGTTATCTAATGGCATGCATGTAAATTGGAGCCAAGAAATGCGCCAAGAAATGTCCGCATACAATGCACCTTCCGCCTCCTCTATAAAATATTGCCACTGTATGCGAAGAAACCTCTCGAGAGAAGCATTCATTCCCCCGCCTCCCCCTTCTCTAATCTCTCCTTCATCGCTGGTTCCTTTGCTTACGTCTCCCTCTCTTCTCTACGGTCGCTTTCCTCTCTTTCTTCTCACCGACTCCGATCGCCTCTTCTCGTGAGCCACGACAAAACCCTTCCCTTCTTTCCGTTAAAACGAGACGCGGTGTGTGCGTGAGGGAGAGATATAGAGAGAGAGAGAGAGAGAGAGAGAAAGGGAGTGAGCAAGAAGAAGGCTAGGGAGAGGGAGAGAGCCTTCTCCTGTTGTTTCGCGTCGTCTCTTCGTGGCATTTGATTGCAGCGAGGGTTGGCGAGTGGCGATGCACAAGGCGGAGAGCAGCGGCGGCTGGAGGTCGCCGGCGCGCCGCCGGCAGACGCTGGAGGTCTACAACGAGGTGCTCCGCCGCCTCAAGGACTCCGGCTGCCCGGAGGCCCTCACCCCCACCTTCGACCACGAGCTCTGGGCCCACTTCAACCGCCTTCCCGTCCGGTAGTCTCGACTTATTCCGTTTGCTCTCTTTTTTGACTCTTGACGGATGATCTTTTTATGAAGACTTTTCATTTCGAAACCCTTTCTTTTGCCCGTCCAACTTCCGGTGTTTTAATGGCAGCGTTGTAGACGGTATGCGGCCAAGATTAGACTGCGGAGTTGCTCATAGTGTCATCTGATCGAGAGTTGTCGGCAGATTTTTTTTCATTTTTATTTTTTCGTTATGATCTTTTGTTGCTACATACCATCATTTTTAGGTCTGATTCAGTTATTTGTCTTGCAGTTGTTCAATAATGGCTGAAAAATATGATAATGGGTTCATTAGGTTGTCCTTTTATTTGCTTTCTTCTTGATTCTTGAAAGATGTCTTTTTTGGATTCTTGAATTCAAGACCTTCACCTTTTTCTCATTTTTACTTCCGGCTTTTAAATTCTGGCTGGTATGTGTTACTTTTGGTAGCTTAGGAGATGATATAAGTTGCCAAGACGAGACAGCAGAGTTGATCAGAGTGGCCAATGTTCGTTTTTTATTTTTTTTATGATCTTGCTGCATGTTATTGTTTTAGCTCTGATTTCCCTTCTGTATATGAATTAATTCAATGATGAGAGAGTGATACGATAATCTGATCAAGAATTTCATGCATCATGATGATGGCCTTCTCAGAATTATCTTGCCTTTGGTTTTTGAAGTTGTGGTCATGGCTTTCTGAATAGATATGCATTGGATGTGAATGTGGAGAGAGCGGAGGATGTTTTAACCCACAAAAAGTTGCTGCAGCAAGCGCGTGACCCTGCCAACAGGCCTGCATTTGAGGTCCGACTTGTTCAGGTAAAGGATAACATGCCTTATGATGGATAAGGTGCTTCTTTCTTTAGCTTTCTTGTTTCTTGTCTGTGACATATTATCCTTGCCTGCTCAATTTATTACTATGGGTTGATCAACTTCTTGATGCGCTTTTGGTGATCATCTCATCCATTTCTTTGGTCGCATTTAACTTTTTGTGCCCTTCATATTGTCTTGTCAAATCACATGTTTGTGGTTTTCTTCTTCAGATAATTGAGCTAAACCTACACTTGACAATCACATGTTTGTGGTTTTCTTCTTCAGATAATTGAGCTAAACCTATGCTTTTGGATCCATGACTCTTAAATGGTTTTCTTGATCTGTTTATATTTTGAAGTGTCTAGTGTTCTTGTTTTTGGTGGCATTATGCTGCGTGCTGTGGGAGAAGTCCTGTTGATATTTGGTTCTTGTTATGGGAAATTTCTTTCCTACATGGTTGGGAACTTTATTTGCTCTTGATATGACAACTATTGTTAGTAGCTCCAAATTTAAAATGTTTGATCTGATGATCCACATGATTTCTGAATTTCTTGGATGCTGTAACCACTACCTTCATGCAGATGTTTGTAACTGCTAATCTTACAATTGGATATTGCCATGACTTGCATGCAGAGCCAATGTGAAGGATCTTAACTTTCTTATACCCTTAGGCTTTATCTCTTCTTTATTTCTTTTGTTGTCTTTACATGATGTTTGTACATGTGAACTGAAGTCTGTAATACTCTTAGATTTAATGCCATTCACAGCACGGCTATTATGTAGGAAGTTTTGATGCTTACCATCTTTGCTTTTGTGGGTTAGGATATAACTTTTACATATGCTAGTTGATTGCTTAACAACTGAGCCTTCTTAGCAAATGCTGCAGTTGATTTCACATAATTTTTTTTTTTTTTTAATTTATCACTTTGTCTGTTTGACTCAGGGTTTCTGATCTTACATCCTTTGCCATCTTGAGCTCAAAGTTCAATCACTAAGATCCCATCTAGTTGTCCACTACTTGTGCCATTTAGGTGTATGCCAGTTTGGACTATGCAAATATTACTCTATTTTTTCTGCATAGTTATTGCTGATGGTTTAGTTTTGATAAATCAATTTGAGACAAAACATAGTCCTAAATTTTAGCTTAACATCAATTTCTGCAGTTGGCTTTTGACAAGAAAACCTTTAAAAGATATAATCTTCTTTTCACTAGCTGGTATACAGGAACTTATGCATAACAAGATTGTTTGTTGTGAAGTTGGATATATTAACAGTTGGTTGTTTGAGAACAAGTGCCTTAAAAGGATACGGTGCTTTTGTTGGTCCAATATAGCAATGAACTGAATCTCCTCTTAGATGCAATCCAGTAAACTGATACTGTGATACATACTGGGCATGTTCCTTGACGTGCACTTTTCTTCCAGGTGGTCTTCTTTGAGGACTTTCTAACTCCCTTTTTTGTATAACCATGGTCTTCCACTTCTTTCTTGGACTAGCTTGCATACAATCCTTTTGAAAAGGTCATCCTAAGTTGTAATTTGCTCAGAAATGCTTGCTTTGTTTCTAAATAGTAAAAATGAAACTGTCTATTGGGGATTCTTTCCATCTTGGAAACTAAATTGAAAAATATGGATTAGAGGAAATATCTATTTGTTGAAGGTGAACGCTTAACCTCGTACTTCAGTCAAGAAACTTCTCCTGCAGTTAGTTTCCCTTCCAATCTTCATTTAGTCCAAGGACCCTGGCTTGATTATTTGGGTCAGTTGTTGATCTCTCTCAACATCCAATATAGATAACCGAGCTGATTTGTGCAGCGTTCTCTCAAAGCTCAATAAATAAGACTCTTAGCCAGTCTTAATGTTTTACTTCCTTTGCAATGCATGCCATTTGAACCTTGATAGCGGATGTAATATCATAACTTCAGCTCAATAAAGTTCAAGTTCTGCTAAGAGAATATCAGACATTGACACCTTGACCTTAAGTATATTTTCAAAATATTCCCCACAGCTATGTATTCCATCTACTTTGTATTTCCATAATTTCAATTCACTTGAACTTTCAAGGCAACCCATGCTTGACCTGTCAGAAAAGTAAGCATCAAGTCCCCATAAAATTGGTAAAAAACAAGAGACTTTTATATAAAAAACACCAAATTTACTCAAGAAGGTTTTGCCTCGTTGGGATTTTCAACCAAAGCATCAGTTATTGCTTGCTCTTTCGTTGTTTAGTAATCAATGATTTTGTGTTGAAAGTAGTATGAAGCCAATTTCGATGTTCTTCTTGATAGGTTTCATTGCTTTGGCAAAAATGGAGCTAGGTTGCACTATGTAATTAGGTGAAATGTATCAATAAAATCTAATATAATATCATCATTTTTGGTGTTCCTCCTGATAGGTTTCATTGCGTTGGCAAAAATGGAGCTAGTATGTTATTAGGTGAAATGCATCAATACATTTTAGAATATTTTTCCTTTTCTTTTTGTTTTTTTATAAATCTTGACATTGCTGTTGAATAAGGATCACAATTGAGAACAAGAAGATATGGGCCTAGTCTAATGACTCAAGTTATTTAACAGAAACTCTCGTGTCTTTACTCTTTAGAGACTACATGAATAATTTTGATATAAACTATCCCCAGATATAGGACCAAGGCACAGTTTAGGCTACCAAGTTCATGGCTGGACCTCACAATTCCAATGAAATCAAATTTGAAGATAATGGCCATTAGTTAGTATCGAGCTCCTTTCCAACGGTATGATTTTTTATGAAAATTAGGTAAAGATCTGCTAGTCTTTATGCTAAGCACCATAAAGTCCAAGCGATCCTTATCTAAATGTCATAAGTTATATGCACAAAAATATTGAACCTGCTAAAATCTTTGACCTGCTCACTTCATTCATACTGTTTATAAAATAATATCACAATTTATTTAATCCTGCTCAGATAAAATAAGATTTCCATACTATTCATCACATGATTCTAGGCTATATAACTTTCATCACTATATTGTTATAAAGACCATTCACAAGTTCATTCCATAATGAAGGTCATTTCTCATAACCATCCAAGTCCAAAATACATCATAGGGTTACAGTCATACAAATCCATCCATATCCATTTCAAATACATATACAATCCAATGATTAACAACCCAAATCACTTTCATGCTTTCCAGGGCCAACATGCTATCTTTGATCTGAAATCCAAAAATGTCAACAATAGAGGAGTGAGACCTAAATCCTAATGACTGGATAACCATCTAATAATGGGAAAAAGCTGAGAACCATATTATAAAACTCATAATAATACCAATACAATATATTGCGATCGATACATGAATATTTATAAATGAAATAAGTTAATGTATAAGTTAGCTTATGCTTTCAATAATATAACTTAAATGAAGAAATATCACAATTACAAAATTTCATGATGGTGGGCTGGATGTGCTACCACTAAGGTACATCCCTACAGTCGCCCTCCTGTAGGTGTACTCTCAGTGGGTGAGTGTACTGAGCACCGAGGATCCCCGCACCACATGGCACCCCTCACATGTGCGGTTCACCCCAGGTGTGAGCTTGCCCCTTTTTCCTGAGCCTTCTGCTTGCTCCCTCCATGGGCTAATATCTCTGAGCCCCCTCGGGCTATATAGTAATCTAGCTCTATACTGAGCTGTGATTCTTGCCCCACTGGGCTGCAATCTGCCCCACTGGGCTGATCTAGCTTGTACTCCCTCTGGCCTTGGGATCATAGTACGATCGAATCGCAAGGAGGTGCCGGCTATAAATAGTGCGTGCAATGCTCATGCTATGGCACAGCCTACAGGGTGATTAGGCCCATAGATACCCCAATGCTCTTTATATTGTATGCTGTAAAAATAATCCAATATAAATTTATAATCCAATATACAATCAGCTATACTTTCTTTAAAACATTGCTACTCATGCATGCCCATGCATTACTTTGAAACATAACTCTGAAAGATAAATTCTATGCTTTACTGAAACATATGTTTTTATCCAAACAATACATTTCATGAAACTCTATACTTTGTTTTGAAACATGCTATGACTCATGTTTCCATTTCTTTTTTTTAAATTCATGCTTTGCTGAAAGTCTTGCTTTGCTTTGAAAACATGCTATAAATCCATGCTTATTCTTTAAACTCATGCTTTGCTTTAAAACATGCTTTAAAAATATAATACCATTATAACCGGATTTTCATTTCCCATATTTGACTACTGAAGATACTATACTTAGCATAATACACTCTAATTTGTAGCAAAATATCACTATCCTATTATAAAACATTTCACAAAGCTAGATGAGAAACCCACTCACCTTAGCTGTTAGCACACCGCTATAGCTTCTATTTCTCCTGTTCTGGCTTCCTGGTACCAATTTCTTGGCCTAAGTCATCATACATGCATTATTAGGGTCACGTGCACTGAGGGTTTCATTAAACTATGCATGCATGCTCTATGTCTTAGCATCTTAGCATAATATTCCTCAATTCCTAACATACTCAAAGATTTATAACATACTCATGCTATCACTTCATTTACCTCTAAATCATGAGATTTTAACATCATTATCTAGCTTAGAAAGGTTTGGACTTACCTTAGTAAAGATGGGCTAAACCACCAAGCCTTCTTCCTTTCCTTCTCTTCCTCTTTTTCTCTTCTTCTCTTCTTCTTTTCTTTTTCTTCTTCTCTTCTTTTCTACGGCTAGCTGAACCTCTCCTCTTTCTTTCTCTTTTCTCCTTCTTTTCTCTCTTTTCTTACGGTAGCTTAAGGGCTAAGGAAAGAAGAGTGGGTTTTTAATACCCTTAGAATTTTTCATTTTGCCCCTTTTCACTCTTAAGTCACATTTTTTAAAGTCCACTTGGTTTCTTCTCTGCAAAGTATTTTTGCCCTTCAAATTTTTTTTTCCATCTTGCCCTTAATTAAACTCTCAAATGACCTTTGATCAAATTTCACTTATGCCCTGGTCAATTTCCGTTATTAGATAAATAACAGGTGTTATCTATCTATTAGTCGGTATGAATACTAGCTAACGAGAGTGATATGAGTCTCAAACCAATTCCATAGAAGATTTTTATCCATCAAAACTCATAGTTAAGCGTGCTTGGATGAGAGCGATGGGTGACCTCCTGGGAAGTCCTTAAATTTTTTATTCATTAGTCAGCTAAAATGCTGACTAACAAGAGGAAAATTGGTCTCATACCAATTTCACAGAGAAATTTTCCACAGTAGTTGACCACACTATGGCTAAAATTGGTCCAAAACCACTTTTACAGAGAGATTTCCCAAAGTAGTCGACTACTTCGGATAAAATTGGTTCCTAGCTCTTTTTACAGAAAAATTTCCCACAATAGTCGACTAACTACTTAGTCGACTACTGTGGCTAAAAACTGTCACAGATCAGTTTTACAGAAAGATTTTGCCAAGTAATCGACTTACGAGTTAACTACTTTTAAGAAAATAGTCCTAAACCATACGTTAGCCGGCTCTAGAGCTAGCTAACGTCCTAAAATCATACGTTAGCCGATTCTATAGCCGGCTAACATCCCTAAATCATAAGTTAGCTGGCTCTAGAGCCAGCTAACTTCCTAAAATCATAAGTTAGTTGGCTCTAGAGCTAACTAACTTCCTAAAATCATTTTCAAAAGTTATTTTAGGGCATTTTAACCTCCAAAATCTTTATTCCAACCTCTCCCAAGGATCAAAAACAACTAGTAGACATTGAAATCATTACAAAAACTTCAATTACAAGCCTAAATAATTGATTTTATTAGCTTTTTGGAAGGATCATGGAGAAAACTCAGAATAAACTTCAAATTTCTTCTTTCACATCTTTTTAAGGTTTCCACTTAAATCATTCATATTAGAAGGCTAAACTAACAATAAAAACATGCTTAAAATGAAATTACAAGACCTCCAAGTTCAGGACATTACAGTTAGTGTGTCATTCCATTTTATTTTTGTCTCCATCCAACTTGGTGTTTATTTTACTGTGGTGCATTGTAATCCTGTAACTTGCAGTTGTAATTATTATGGCAAAATCTTTCTTCTGTAGGTAGTTCCTTCACAAGATGCAAACCGAAATAAGCATTTAGATTTGAACCAACCAGGGTGGGCAGATGCTCATTACTCTTCAAGTTTCTCATGTAAGAAAAGGTGATATTCCTTACTTGATCAGTCTTTTTTATCCATTCACTGTTGTTTTTATAGTTCACACTGTATCTTGCTTACCTTCTATAGTTGCTTACATACCATCCTTTTCTTTCTTTTTTCTTCATTTTCATTTATTTTATCGAGTTTCCAGCATTCATTCTCCTCCTGCCTTTGGTTCATCCACAAATATCGAGGTCCTTGCTGCTGAATTCAGCAAGCAACTTGGGCAAGACAATGATAATCTTGTGAATTTCAATCCACAAACTGCCAGGTTTATCCTCGTCCATTGTTTATTTATGAAATAATTGGAAGAATATTTCACAGATACTGCTAATTTGAAAATTTAAATAAAACACATTCCAACAATAAATCTCAATTTTTTAATTGTATTTTCTCCCTGAATTTTCCTTCAATACGTTTGGCCTTAGAGATTCATGCATTTTTATGGAATAGCCATTTGTATCATCTGCCATTTACTTGTGTTGGTTTATAATGAACCTTGAAAAACATATGTTTTGTTCTATATCTAAAGTGCTTGTGCAAGATTAATGCCTATGGTTTTCATTATAAACCAGCACAAGTAAATGAATGATTTACATGCTGTCTAATAGACTTGCTTGGATGTCTAACTGCTTGTTTGTGTAGTATGCCATACATGTGTGTAAACATAGTATAATTCCTTAAATTCAGCTGTGGGATGGAGAAAGGGAAATTGGAGAAACTACAAAAGCCATCAATACCAAAAACCCAAGCATTCTTGAAATAATAAAAACAACCTTTTGAATTATCGCAGTACATAGAAATAGATGTAGTTTGGGAACCAAATCTCAAATTATTACAAATGTAAACCCTACAACATACCATTCCAACAGCATCTTTACTCCACTTAAAGGGATTTAAATAGATAGCTGGCCATTCAATTACCACAGTCTGATAGTTATAGATTTTTCTTTATCTAATTTCTTTTATTTTAGTGTAAACTCGGAAGAAAGATTATATGCATATTGACTTTATTTGGATGGTATGATATTGTTACAAAATGGAAAGTTATGACTTATTTTCACTTGCTCAATAGACTGGCAGCAGCTTCGGATTGGATATTTATTTCAGTTAGTTTCTTTATCATGGATATATTCTCTAAAATGGTGATTAAATGATTGAAAATTAGTATATGTTAACATGCAATTTGTTGTTGCAACTAGAAGAGCAATTGCTGGGCTGAGAATAAAAGCTTCATTGGACTAAAAGGCATCATTTTGTCTGCAAAATTGCATGTTTTTGCGGGATGAGGCTTCCTTTTAATATTGATGGTTAAGAAATCAGGTTGTCAAGGTGGCCAGTGGTCCAAGGCATATGACCCCTTAACTGCCCATAGGACTGCTGCATATTGTCCTAGAAAGTAGACAGCATTGAAGAACAAGAAAAGTGAAATTAAAGGAAAAATAATATTGAGAAGAAGCAACAAAGAAAAAGGCAAAGGTTTTAGGAAATAGTATAGTATCACACAACTGCTGCAAAGGAGGAGCGGAAAGAAAAGTTTAAAATAAAAAATTGAAATGAGAGAAAGAAATAATAACTAGGAGATTTTGGACTAGAAAAGTAAAGACTGGTATGAAGAATTAGCAGGAGATGAAGGGGAAGAATAAAATTTTGAAATGCTAAAGGAAAGGAGAAATGACAGATGAAGTGGGAAGGGAAAAAAAAAAAAAAAGAAACTTAGTGACAATTAGAGTCAATGAACAAGGATTGTGTGTTCCCTATTAAATTGGGCTGAAACGAGTCAATCCAAGTTGCAAGTTAATAACTAATATGTTTTTTAAACTTGCACTGGCTTATGGGTTAAATGATTTTGAGTGTATGGCTTGTGGTAAATAAATTATACTTGATACTAGAGTCCAGCTTCTGTGATGCACATGCACATTTCTTGTGCATGGATAGCTATGTTTTTTTAATGCAAGATATGTGGGAACTTATTGCATGGTATCTCTAATTGCAGAGATTAATTTTAATTTAAAAAAGCTTTGGAAATATGAAAATTCTCATTAAAGAAGGAAAGTTGAAAATCTAATTTCCATGGAACTCTAGAACTTGAGGAAGAGGCATTGCATGGAAAGATGTTGCAATAGTAAAATTTAATTTTCATAGAACTTTATAGATGTCATGCCACTGACCCAAAATCATGGGTCAGAGACCTGACGATCGCTGCATACTCATAATATATTACCTTATAAGCGTGCAAGGTGTTTATTGTGATTAGATCAATGTAAACATGATATTGTAGTACATTCAATAAAGGCAGTGGTATAAAATTAGAGCAACTAAAATTTCAGATTTATTAATTAACAAGTCCAAAACTAATAACTAATAAGAGAATACAAAGAATTCGTTCACAAGAATCTAATATCAATAGCTCTTCAAATGTTAAATGCAAGCAAAGAAAGAAAACCTATAAAATACTTCTAACAATTATGATGAGAAAAATAAAAACTAGTTTTCAGACTATGCTGAGGATTCTGCTCTCACATCTAGTCACACCCCATAATGGCAACCTATTAGCCATTAGTTATTAAGACGTGAGGAAGGAAGAAATGTAATAACGAGCTCAAAAGCCTAGTAAGTAATGAATACCTCGAAGAGGAACTACATTGATCTTAGCCATCCAATGAAGGAAATAATCTATGCCTTATCAAAGAGCATTATGCTAACCTTTTAAGCATCAAGGTAACTCACATAACAATGCAACCAAGCAAATTGTAGCCCAACCAAGAACCTCACTGGCCACTCAATCAGGGAATAACAGAGACAAAGGAGAGCCGAGAGGGGCATGGAGTTTCTCATGGAGAAAGAGCATGGAGTTTGTGTGGGTTTTTAAATAGTGTAGCAGCCAGCTCTCCTTTTTCCTAGACCGAATATAGCTCAGTTGGGTTCTTGCTTATGAATGGAATCATACCATGCTCTCCACTCCCTTTTGCCAAAACCAAGTAAGACTTGGTTGGGCAGCAGTTGGACCCAGTATTACAACAGAGGCGTTTAGTTAATATGATATTTGCCATATATATGCTTAAGAAATTCAGCGACATTGAATATTCATGGGTAGCATGTACATGGTAAATTATACAGTAAGTAAAATGTTAATTAACTTGTCACATATGGGTATATATGCACTTGATTTCAAGGATAAAATAGTACGTATCTAGACCCCTTGGACTGCTTTGATGTTGCCACCATAATGAAATTTGTTGTTGTCTTTTCCCTTAAGTAGAAAATGCTGGCGATGTAAGTTTGAGTCTTTCGCATTGGTTTTGTGAAGGGTAAACGTGAATGCTTTTTTGTTTTTAAGTCCAAATATCTGACAAATGCCATGAGGCTTCACCATTATGATGATACCATAGTGGGAATTTCAGACTTGCTGTCTAGGATTAAGGGTGGTGGTGCAAGGGCATAATTATGTATGTGAGGATAGCAGCTGTTATGCTATGCTACATTATACTATCGGAACCTTTTTCATGATAATGAGAAAATAAAATGCATGATTGGCTTAAGACTTATTTTTGAGAAGCACTATTCATACCTGATTCCTGTAAACTAGTGGTGATATTTGACATCCTTGTCTTGTGAAATTGGACATGGTTGGCACCAGTCCCTTTTCAGTTTGTGGGTGCTCCTCTCCCGCATGATAAAACTAGTTTGCAGAGCTATGGAATACAAATATTATTTAGATATGCTTCCTTTTAACAAAGAGTTGTATTATCAAGTTACTTAGAGCATTTATTTTATTCATTCTTTTTGTTAAAATCTCTGTCCAGCTTAGGAAGCATTCTGTCCTTTTTTTAATGTGAAATTTGATAATCCTACAGGCCCATGCATGAGATCACTTTTTCAACAGATGATAAGCCAAAGCTTCTCAGTCAGGTTCGTAATGGGCTTTTTTGATTTCAGACTTATAAGACACTGGATTTTCTCATGACTTAATGTTGGTGGATTGGTTCTCATTTCATCAAAAATATTGAAAAAATAGTTTCTCTTGGAAAATTCTCTTTTTTTACTGATTGATATTTATTCATGCAAATAAGTCAGGTGAATCTTTTTGAGCATTTCTGGTTTCTGGGCATTGCACCCCCCTTCCTTTTTTTTTTTTCCTTTAAAGGACGGTTACTTCTAGCTTTCCAAGCACACCGTTATCATTTCCTATACTCAAGTTGGTGAATTCAGTTTCTCAAAAATTTTTTAAAGGGAATCATCAATTCTTTTGTTCAGGGACCAACATTCTGTATGAGCACAAAGAGCATTAGGTTGTCCCTCAGGATGTCATATTCTTTCCTGTTTTGTTGCCTTTTATCTAGAGCACCAGAGGAATGAAATTAGATTCCCACCATGGCAATGCAAGCCATGAAATAATATCCTACTTTGCTTCCATGAAATGAAGGATTCTCTTGGGATGACCTGATTTACAATCGGATTGCCAACTTAGTGAACATCTGTAAAGGCCATGACTATAGTCTGCAGGTGGAAGAGAAGAGTGAGCACATGAACATCCATTAGGGTAAGGAAGAATGAACAAGATGATCTTAGGTGATCTGAATGAGAAACACTAGAAAACTACATGACACACCTGCATGCATGCCATATTGGATAATTCCTTGTTTTGATACCATTGGATAAATGGGATTGCCGTCAAGTTGATAATGTCAAGAGGGAATTGTAACATACCATATATGGGTGTGATGATGTTTGAGATGAAGCTTATTGGTAGATGGCATTGTAGTTATTAGATTAGCATAGGAAACTACTCATTACAGGAATTGACCTCTTTTTCATCAAAAAATATTCTTAGAAGTCAGTCATGTTTTATCAGTGAATTCCTTGTTATTGCCACTTCATTTTTTAAAAATTAACTCGTAGGACTAATGATCGTACAATATGACCATCTTGCAGCTGATTTGTAGGAATTGTTAGTGCAGATAGGAATTGTTGATGATGCCAATTAACAATATCTTCTTTCAATAGTACATGGTAAATTTTTGGAGCACAGGGTACCATGTGTCAAACATCACCATGCATAGGAAGTCTTGACTTGTCATTTTAGCAAAAGAAAATTTAGTTTTATTCATGTCTGATGTTACCCATCAAGCTGCTTTCTGATTCTTTCATTTTTCATTTCTCCAGTTGACATCTCTGCTTGCTGAAATCGGCCTTAATATCCAAGAGGGGCATGCATTTTCAACAAATGATGGTTACGCCTTAGATGTTTTTGTGGTTGATGGTTGGCCATATGAGGTACTTCTGTATATTTTTCATTTTAGATGCTTGGTGCTGTAGTTAATATTGTTATTGCAAATAGTCACATCGATGGAGACTGACCTTGAGATGCCTAGGTGACCCTTACCCTATATATACGTGTTTAGATATGCACACTTGCACATTCACGATCTACGTGACCCATGCACACATACATGTGCTCTGGGAAATGTTTGCGTGTTACTTTGTGGTAAACAGGAAAGGAAAAAAATCTGAAATAAAAAGTACTAGTTGAATACGAGCAGCTTCATGCTATGTTTATTACTTGGGCACCTAGGAGACTACATAGGCTAGTCTAAGACTTTCTCTTGGGTTCAGCTAGGGTATTTGATAACCATAGTAATTAGTCTAGCCATTTGATTAGATATCTTCTTTTGGTCTTGGTCCATTGAAAAGCTAGCTTGTAATTTTGTGTTACTTGGGCTTGGGTTTGTGCAGGACTTGGGTTTGTATGCTAGGTGTGGGTGCAGGTCTAAATATTGGATCCTTTTTTATCTGAAGGAGCCATGTTCAGGTGTCATACCAATGCCTATATTTAAGTGTTGTGTAATTGTACTTTAGGGGAAAATTAAGGGTCTATTGATTGAGCAGATCCACTGACTAACCTCCACTTGAGCATCAAAGCATGGCGTGTGCTTGTTGTAAGGTGCAGGAGGCTCATCACCCAAACTTGCCTTTTGCAATGTGCTGATTGTACTTTGAATATGTGCTCATTGTCACAAACACCATGTTTTGACTGAAGTGGAACCACATGTCTATGACTTTCCTTGCTTCTTTTTTCTTTATGTAGTTATCTTATTGAAGCTACTTGGCCTCTAAATCTAAATATGCAATTGAATTTGAGACGTAGATGGTAGGACCCTATTGGTTGATTTGTATAGCAGCAGCTCATATCTTAGCAATCTCCATGTCATCAGGACCGGTCTACTCGCTATCTTCAAAGGTGTCATGATCTTGTGCTTTAAATGTTTGACGATTGACTTCTCTTTGCCCTATGGACTTCATATTGTTTAGGTGTTCCTTCATCATCTGCTAAACCTTTGAATATACTTTTTTGCACCTTGTAATATTTTCATAGCCATTAACTTAGTATTGCTTTATCCATACGAACTTACCTCCTTTATTGACCATGTCACCCTAGTTACACTGCCATTGGTGCCATTGGTGCCATTTATCCAACATCTTCCCATTTTGCTATCTAATATGAGATTCCTTTAGGATCTTCAGGCTAGAGTGCAATTGGCCACAACTAACCTATGGCCCCTACAATTTTGACAATAAATCTTCTAACGCATTGAAATTTTTAAAGTAAGTCATATTTAACTAAATTTCTTATTATTTATAAATTTTGAATTTATAATAAATTTTAAAAAATCTCTACTTCTTGGTAAGTATAATCTTTATTATGCTGTAGAAAAGATATAAGTCGATCTCCTTCCTAGCAAAATCTGAAAAATTACGAGGGTAAAGTTGCTGGACCCTAGTGTTGCACGATACAGTGCAAGGCTTGAAAATTAGCCAACCAATCTACCGATTGGTTACCTTGCTTGTGATACAAAAAAAGGAGGAAGGGCCCAAGAGAATGCTCAAATATATAATAAACAGGGATGCTGTTTGCCTGTCTTGTAGAGTGCTTGGGTCACCCATTATACGACCATCAAGGAGTCACCTTCAAGCCATAAACTGTGGCCTGAAGTGTCACAATAGCAGCACAAAGGCCCTTCCATGCAGTGAGCAACTTTGCCGGGACTGAGGTGAGCTACACCTATGGCTTCAAGGACTGCTCTATGGTAATCTCGTATCACGCATGAAATCTGCACATGGAATTTATTGGATCGCATTGATGCATCGAAGTTGGCTTTGAGAATGCCAGTGTGAAGGGACAGCCATGTAAAAAGATAGTAGAGGGAGGAGGTCCTCGTGAGGCTTGGCCACCCCAGAGTACTTGAGTCTCAAAGTTCAACCAAGCTTGGTCCATGGTGTTTAAATACTCAGCAAGCATCTAGATTGCCCTGGTAAATAACACCCTAAACAATTCTATGGTTAAAAGTCGGTTGTTACGTAAGCACCATAATAACCACACAATGCAGCCTAGATTGGTATGCTTAAGGTTGGCAACTCCATCATTCAACTGTAGCAAGGTGGAGAACAGGTCATTAAGAGATGTCCTATCTGCTGAGATGACCAATGCCCTAGTGAGATGATCCTGTGCCACATGATTGTGCAGACACCCAAGAACCACATATTCCACATTTGCATTAGGAGCACCGCATAATTGACATGATGACAAGGATGGTAGGCTTTGTGTGCAAGGACCAAGGGACAGGAAAGATGTTCATGGCCAACCTTCCACCAAAAATGTGCCATAAGAGGCCGAAGCTTGAGCTTCTAGAGTTGTGCCATAAAAGTGACATGCAAGTGCACCTCCTTTTCTAGACAATGCACATGCTGATAGATATCCTTAAAAAAGATGGAGCATGAGCTCCATAGGTCTCCGCATGTAAAATTCGGTCAGTGTCTTAGAGATACTGGATGCAAGACGATCTGCTGGACCATCGAGAAAGGAATTGGTTGCTGCAACTCAAATGGATTCCACTCACCTAAAGTTGTGTCAAGATCTTGCAACCACATGTCATGCTGAAGTGTTGAATGTGCCAGAAGGACTAAGAGAGAAAACAATGATGTAGATATCCACTGAGCAAGTTTGCCATATGGCTTTCCAGATCCATGACATAAAGAGTGTCTGCAACAGCTGTGATGACCATACCAGTGAAACTCCATACGTTGCTTGGACCACAGCTCTCCAGCCTCCAGGGTTGGCAGGTTAAACACCTTGGTAGCATACTTTGCCATGACTGCCTGACATCAAGCATGAAAACCAGGGAGTGCTAGTCCAACATAGCTAGTGGTTGGCATACCTGGTCCCAATTATTAAGTTTAGTTTTCACTACCTCAATTTACCTGCCCAAAGAAAATACCTGAATTCTGTTTCTATGCAATTAATCAAGTAACTTGGAACCCAGCAATGACATAGGAGATAGAAGGGGACTGCCGCCAAGACCAAGTGCAATAAGGTAACTCAGCTATCCATTGCCAAGGTGGTCTATGATGATGCCTTGTTAAGTTGTCATCAAGCTTAGCTTTTAGAGGAGTCAAGTTTGGCAACATCAACTTCCTGCTGGTCATTGGAACTCCTAGATAGGTGAGCAACCCTTTGTTGGACACTGATGCCTAAGATATGATGCATATCCTGACAATGATAAGGATGAAGCTTGGGATTAAAACACACAATCAACTTGTGAAGGCTCATAGACTGACCTGAAGAGGTATAGTAACTATGGAGTACCTCCTTGAATTGATGACAATTTTGCAATGTAGAACACCCCAACAAAAGGCAGTCATCCACAAACATCAAGTGTGATAGTTGAACCAATCCATCCCTGAATTGCATTGGTTGTGGATGATCAAGGGAAGCCTCAACATGCAGCCCCCTAAATAGAGTCTGTACAAGAAATTTCTTTTGATATAGGAAGGTGTATTATCATGCATTGTGCCTTCAAATTACATATAGAAAGGTATGTTCCTTTTTTCTTTTTCCTAATCCCAAATGTATTTTAAACTATTTTTTGCATGTTTAATTATTATTGAATTAAAATTTTATAAAATATTAGCGGTAATTCAGATAATTATCTGAAATTTGTGCTAATTATCTCATCCCCAAATTCATTTATTAAATTCAAATTGCATATTTTTACTTAATTATTTGTTTGAGTATTAATTTTAAGTTCACAAAAATTCCAAAATTTAAAATTCAATTAAAGATTTTGAAGTTGTGGTTACTACATATGTTTTTCTAAACCAGACTAGTTTTTGATTAGGTTAACTTTAAAATTACGTAAGTTTGGGAATAGGTTTGAGTGTACCCCAATGTGTGCCCCATGTGCGCATCTATAGTGTGAACATGTTCCTTTTTCCCCAAAAATTATTCCTATTTTAGTTTTAGTTACTATTGCATCAGAAAATTATATGAAATCATTTAAAAATAGATTATACATTGAAAAAAATACATGGCATTATAGATTGATGCCCAGCCTACTATATGACCTAATTTAAGCCTAATGGAAAAAATATTAGCATCATTTCTCCTGCTTGTGAATTTTGGACTTCTTAAATGGTGAAGAAAAGGGTAGACTAAAGAAGTGAGGTATTTACCTTTCACCTAGGTGATTTTGTACTTGAAACTGATAACATTCACATTGAATTGGCTAGATTTGAGCATCAAATAGAGTGGAAGAACTATCTTGCTCTCTTCTTAACTCTCATTTTTCATTCAAACCTAGGAAGCATGGGTCCTTCAAATCTGATGCCATATTTGCGTCAAATACAAATTAGATGCTAATACTCATTAGTTACTTCTTGAACGCATGCCTGATACTTGTGTAATTGTGTAAAGTTTTCTATTTTCTATGTTTTTTAAAAAATTTGGATACATCCAGGATACAGTTGAGATACTTCCTAATAGCTCCAAATATGAGAAGAAGGGTATTTGCTTACTTTTCAATACTAATATTTTAAGATTGAATACTTAATTTTCTAGTCTCTAATGATTACATTAAAATATGAAGTTGGATTGGATCTATGGATTTGATTAATGACTAAATGATGAGCTTGTGAAAGTTAATGCTACCCTCTAAAGTATAGACTGTTATTTTAATGATCTGCTATAGTTTTATCATGTTTTTATGCATGCATGCATGCATAAATACATTCATAATATATCCTATCTGCATCATATTCTACTTTTTCAAGGTTTGTCATATTGGCATATGTATATGGTGTTGTCTTTGTATTTGTCCGTGTTTCATAGATTCAAACACCTCATGGGCCCACCAACTCTATATTTGGAAAATAGAGGAGAATGCAACAAGGCTGCTCTTGACTTAGATCAGGCCAAATTAGTAGGTCAAGTCTGTACCTCTCAGTATTGGTCAGTGCTAAGCTGTATAGATGGGGACACCCCACTTTATCATGTACCTTGGTTCTGGAAATGCCCTAGATTACAATTCCCTATCTGTTTGATTTGATGTGCTGGGATGAACCATCTCTCAAAACCTTCTAGTCAAAAGAATAAACCATGGATAGGAAAGCTTCCACCCAAAAGTAGGGGGGAATCAAGACCAAAGAGAAATGCATTTTGCTAAATTATGCCGAAACATGATATATATATATACGTATATATAGAGAGAGAGAGAGTGAGTGAGTGAGAGAGAAAGTTGGACTTGGCGTATAGCTAAGCCCAGATTCGATCACCCTTTCCATCCTTGGATCCGCATGGATCATGGATTCCGAAGGTGGAAAAGGTGGGGTGGCTTCGAGATTTGTGTAGATCTAAGGATGAAAAGAGCAACTGGATTTGAGGCTTAGTTACACATGAGTATAGCCAAGTCCAGCTATATATATATATATATATATATATATATATATATTGTAGCTAAGCTAAGATCCGGTCGACCTTCTTACTCTTGGATCCACAGGGATCATAGATCCCAAAGCTGAAAAAGGTGGAGTGGCTTCGGGATCCGTGTGTATCCAATAGTAAAAAGGGTGAGATTTTTTTTTGAATCAAAATGGCTCTTAAACTATATAAGATAAGCTGTATAAATGTAGTGCAACCATGGTAACAAAACTTTCATAGGTTGAACATATTTGGTAAATTGATGCATAGGATAAGCTGTATATATAGCGCAAAGAAGTCATAGGCGAACAAATCCTGGCAATAAATTCCTCCCACTTAGAGGAAAAAACCCTTGATAAATCAAGATGATTCAGTAAATTGATCCATGCAACAACTAATAAAATAGATCTAGTAGCATGACCAACACCAAAAACATGAACCAAGTGACCACGTATATTTTACATATTTTGGCAAGATGAACTATCAAACTCAGGAATCTGAAGTAGGCCATAAAATGATGATTAATAGGCTGAAATAGATAGACCAAAGATTACATGATGTGCTTCACCTATAAAGAAATCCACCATCTGAGAGAAGAGGAAACATGCTGTATTGCATCCAGCAGTGCTAACAGCCTAACACACTGTGTAATCACATGCATTGATGGATATACATGTAGCAATTGACTTGACCCTGTTGATTATTATGTTTCAGTATGCCTGTCTGAATTGTATGGGTCATCAGGGGCCTCAATACAGGACCCCAATAAAAGGAAAAAGCAATATGCTATTTTTTTAGTTCATTAAACAAGTGAGATTTTTTTTTTTTTGACTACTTTTTTCCTTTTGCTCAATTCCAAAGACTGTAGCTGTAGTTTTTGATACTTGTTACAAACTATAATCTATTCTTTTGTCAAGGATATCTTGCACTGCTAATTTCATTAAATATTTTTATGAGTCAATGTAATTCCTTTTTCTCTCATAATTCATTTTTTTAAAAAAAAATCACATACAACTTAGTTTAATTTGTTCATCAAAATTTTTAGGAAACCAATCAGCTTAAAGATGCACTGCAGAAGGAAATACAAAAAGTTGAGGTAATCTTCTTTCAAACAGGTTCCTTGCATTGGTTAACTTTTTAAATTATATCAACAAAATACTGCAATTATAGTATTAATAGCTACAGTAAACATAATATCATCAGTACATTTCTGTAAAAGAAAAAAAAAAAAGATTTTTGGCCTTATCTATGCTTGTTATATGTCATACATGAAATGTGTTGCTAACACTATGGAAACATTTTTTGAATATTGTAAAATATCACTTCTATTCTTTTCTTTCTTTCTTTCTTTCTTTTGATAATCTCTGACATTGTCTTTGTTGTCTGCATTATTTTCTCTTCTTTTTTTTGGAAGATTAAGTAGTAAAGTAGTTGAAAGTACTGGTTGATGGAGAAGAAGCTGATGGAGTAGACTTAGGCAATCTCCTTGACTCTTTTGCTTAGGTTTTGTACTTAATCATATTTTTTTGGAATTATGTGTATGATACCTTGGAAGCTCACCTGCCATTATTCTTAGTGAAAGGTCCAAATCATTTGTGAGACACCAGAAAATGTTGGCTTTCCTGATTATTATTTTTTCTTGTTAGAAGGGATGCAGAATTAAACTTGGGCATATTCAAAGAGCTTTTAAACCAGCTGAATTGGAGGTAATCTGATAAAGGTTGCCTGTTCCGGCTGGTTTAGGTCTTTCAAGAAAAAAAATTAAGAGAAAAGGTAAAAAGGTAAACATATAAATAATCAAGAAACTCAAGATCATTTGGGTAAGATTAAGAAACTTGTATTTCTGTTCAGTAAGCTTCCTAAAACCTAGATTTACTTTTCTTGAACTTAAATTCGGTGTTGTGTGGACATGGAGTCATGGGCACAAGAATCAGATCAAAAGACATATGCGAGCATTTGACTTGGCAAGAGGAAAATAGGAGATATGGGGCACACAGGGGAAAAACATTGGGAAAAAAACATAATTTAACTAAGTTATTTTCTATTATTATGAAAGAATATTAAAAAAAATATTTGGAAAAATCTTTTACGATACATGTTTCTCATCAAAACTTCCTAATTAGCGCACAGCAAAGATGACATTTTAGGTTGGGTGTCTTCCGACGACATGATTTCTTATAAAAATTGGGTAGAGATCTACTAGTCTTTATGCTAATTACCATAAAACCCAAGCGATCCCTATCCAATTGCCATAAGTTACATGCACAAAAATACTGAACCTACTAAAAACTTGACCTGCTCAAATCATTCATACTATTTACAAAATCACATCACAATCTACTTCACCCTGCTCAGAATAAATAAGATTTCCACAATATTTCATCACATGATTCTAAGCAGTAAAACTTTCATCACTATACTGCTATAAAGAATATATTCACAAGTTCATTCCACAATAGAAGTCATTTCTCATGACCACCCAAGTCCAAAATACATCATAGGGTTACAGTTATACATATCCATCCATATCCATTTCAAATACATATACAATCCAAGTCACATAAATCTATGTCATCAACCAATTTATTCACATATAGCAGCCCATATCAAAATCAGGCATCCAAGAGCCAACCTGCTATCTCTGATCTGAAATCCAAAAATTTCAACAGTAGAGGGGTGAGACCTAAGTCCCAGTGACTGGATAGCCATCTAACAATGGGGAAAACTGAGAACCACATTTTAAAACCAATAAATATACTGATACAACATATCACAATAGATACAGAAATCTTTTCCAATGAGATAAGAAAACTCATAAGTTAGTTTATGCTTCCAATAATATAACTCAAATAAGATAATGCCACTTTTACAAAATCTCGTGATGCTGGGCTGTGTATGCTACCACTAAGGTACATCCCTACAGTCGCCCTTCTGCAGGTGTACCTTCAGTGGGTGAGTGTACTGAGCGTCGAGGATCCCCGCACCACATGGCACCCCTCACATGTGCGGTTCACCCCAGGTGTGAGCTTGCCCCTTTTCCCTGGGCCTCTTGCTTAACCTCTCCATGGGCCTATATCTCTAAGCTCCCTCGGGCTATATAGTAACCTAGCTCTTAACTGAGCTGTGATTCTTGCCCCACTGGGCTGCTTATAATCTGCCCACTGGGCTGATCTAGCTTGTACTCCCTTTGGCCTCGGGATCATAGTACGATCGAATCGCAAGGAGGTGTCGGCTATAATAGTGTGTGCAATGCTCATGCTATGGCACAGTCTACAGGGTGATCAGCCCCATAGATGGCCCAATGCTCTTTATGTTGTATGCTGTACAAATACTCAAATATAAGTTTATAATCCAATATATAATCAGCTATACTTTCTTTGAAACATTAATATTAATGCATGCCCATGCATCACTTTGAAACATAAATCTGAAAAGTAAATTCCATGCTTTACTGAAACATATGTTTTTATCCAAACAATGCTTTTCATGAAACTCTATACTTTACTTTGAAAAATGTTTTAACCCATGTTTTCTTTTCTTTTCTTAAACTCATTCTTTGCTAAAACTCTTGCTTTTCTGTAACTCATGCTTTGCTTTGGAAACATGCTTTAAACCTATGCTTGTTCTTAAACTCATGCTTTGCTTTAGAACATGCTTTAAATCTATGCTTGTTCTTAAACTCATGCTTTGTTTTAGAACATGCTTTAAAATAAGGTACATCATAACTGGGTTCTCATTTCCCATATTTAACTATTTGAGATACTATAATTAACATAACATGCTCTGATTTGTAGCAAAATATCATCATGCTATCATAAAACATTTCTCAAAGCTAGATGAGAAACCCACTCACCTTAGCTGTTAGCACACTGCTATGGCTGCTATTTTCCTTGTTCTGGCTCCCTTGAACCAATCTCTCGGCCTAAGTCATTATACATGTATTATTAGGGTCACAAGCACCAAGGGTTTCATGAAACTATGCATGCATGTTCTATGCCTTGATATCTTAGCATAATACTCTTCAATCCCTAACATGCTCAAGGATTCACAATATGTACATGCTATCACCTCATTTGCCTCTAAATTATGAGATTTTAACATCATTCTCTAGCTTAGGAAGATTTGGACTTACCTTAGTAAAGATGACTAAACCACCGAGCTTTCTTCCCTTCCTTCTCTTCCTCTTCTTCTCTTCTCCTTCTCTTCTTCTTTTCTTTTTCTTCTTCTCTTCTTCTTCTCCACGGCCGGAACCCTCTCCTCTTTCTCTCTTTTCTTCTCCTTTCTTTCTCTTTCTCTTTCTCTCTTTTCACATGGCCGCTTAAGGACTAAGGAAGGATGGGCGGCTTTAAATGCTCTTGAAAATTCCTATTTTGCCCCTCTTTACTCTTAAGTCACGCTTTTTAAAGCCTACATGGCTCTCTTCTTCATCAAGTGTTTTTGACCCTTCAATTTTCTTTCCTACCTTGCCCTTGATCAAATCCTCAAATGACTTTTTATCAAATTTCACTTATACCCCTGGCTAAATTTCCATTAATGCCCCTGACTAAATTCTGTTATCAGATGAATAACAGGGGTTATCCACCCCTTAGTCAGTATGGATGCTAGCTAATGAGAGTAAATTAGCCTCAAACCAATTCCACAGAAGATTTTTATCCACATGAAACCGCAGTTAAGCGTGCTTGGGTGAGAGCGATGGGTGACCCCCCCTGAAAGTCCTTAATTGAGAGTGAAATTGGTCTCAAACCAATTTCACAGATAAAATTCCCACAGTAGTCGACTATGTAATCGGCTACTGTGGCTAAAATTTCTTCCAAACCACTTTTACAGAGAGATTTTCTAAAGTAGTCGACTGCTTAGTCGACTACTTTGGGCAGAATTGTTCCCAGGCTCATTTTACAGAACAATTTTCCACAGTAGTCGACTACTGTGGCAAAAAATTTCTTTCAGGCCCTTTTATAGTGAGCTTCAGGGAGTTAGCTGACTAAATAGTCAGCTAACTTTCCCTATTAACTGACCAAAAGTCAAGCAATCAGCCAACATTCAAAGTTAGCTAACTAAGTAGTCAGCTAACTTTCAAATTTGGCTGACTAACAACTCAAGAAATCAGCTAACTTTCCCAGTTAGCTGATTTATGAGTCAACAACATCATAAAACCTTTCCAAAAGCCATTGTAATGCATTCCAACTTCCAAAATCTTCAATCTAACTTCTCCCAAGGATCAAAAACAACTAGTAAACATTGAAATCATCACAAAAACTTCGATTATAAGCCCAAATAAGTGACTTTATTAACTTTTGGAAGGATCATGGGAGAAAACTTAAACTAACCTCCAAAATTTCAGTTTTCACATTTTTCTTAAGGTTTCACTCAGATCATTCACACTAGAAGGCTAAACTAACAATAAAAATATGCTTAAAATGAAATTACAAGACCTCCAAGTTCAGGATATTATATTTCACCAAAGGGGTATCATATTATTCTAGAAAGAACTAAATCTCACTTTTGCCAGTGGTATGGTGGATCAAACTTATTTTTCGGAGAGTCCAACTTTCCATGAATTTATAAAAGCTGCAACCAAAGAATTTTTAAGGATCCAGTCAAGGTATTTGGTACCCCCTGCACCATCACTGTGCTAACAAGGGATGCACTATTATCAGCTAGGGACTGGCATGAAGTACTGTTGTTCAGCCTCCACAGATATACCAGGCCAGATTGGGCCTGTATAGACCCAAATTGGCCCACACCATGACATATCATTCTCTTAGCGCTTGTATCTTTTTCCTGATTTGAATCAATGAAGGCCAGCCTATATCGATCAATGGCTGATACGGGTCTGTACCTTGATTTCTAGATCCTTTGATCCAAGTTTCTGAGGCATATCCTCTTTAAACATGCGTTTGACATGGATTCTTGGAGCTGGATGTAAGTTCCCCTTGTTTGCTGATTATCACATAAAGCAGCAAATGGATCTAGGTAATATGGCTGCGAGTCCTGGGTTTTAGTTTTTCTAGCTTTGTGTTTCATCTGTGCTCTTTTTCCCCATTTAAAAATTATCTTTCAAAAAATCTAATCATTTTTCATTAATAATACTTGGTTCAGTAATCAATTAAAATGATGGTCTAGTCCAGTCCAACTACAACAAACTATGATTTTGTGAATATTTTACCAAACAATTGATTCAATTAAAATTGCATCAATACTATGAATAAAATCCTCTTTTTTTCCTTTTTTAAATATCCATAATAATGCCACTGCTTGACAATTTTTGTTGCATACTTGCAACTGAGGTTCTATTTTACTATTGAATAGAGTTCACAAAAATGACTTGCTTTCTTATGTACCACAAATATGTGGCATGCTGCTTAATTTAAAGCTACCCATTTCTAATTTTTCTACATCTAAATATACTATATGTGCTTATATTGAAATAAACATAGGATATTTGCTTATATTGAATCATGCGGTGCAGTATGTTCAATGTAGAATGGTCATTGCCAATTTGCCACAATATATGGGTGCATAGTTTATGCAATGCACTGATCTATATCGGTGACTTGTTGTACAACTTATATCATTACCATATCACAATTGGATATTTTGATAGATAGTGGCATGATTGCTACCTTGTCACTTTGTGATTATTTATTTATCATTTAACTATTAGATATTATGTTATGACCCAAAAACTAGCTCAATCAGTTTGACTACAATCTCAGTTAATCAATGGCCTGTAATTACTTCAATCATCATAAGTGCATTGACCTATACCATTGAATTACTAGTCTATATAGTTTATATCATTACCATATTACAATCATATACTTCGATCCAAGATTGTTAGATCTCATGGGATGGGAGTTGATGTGGAACGGGTGCGGGATGAGAGTGTGATCATCATGAAAGTGTGCTTTCAGATTGGATGATTTTAGTTTTGTTCAGATTAAACCTTTCCCGAAAATATAACAAAACATGCTAGGATTAAACATGTGATGATCAACAATTTGTTCCTCTAAGTAGACCCTTAAAGAGATTAAGGGAGTCAGGACCGTAGGGATTAGGAAACCCCTAGATTAGGACACGTCCCTGATCCTTCAATAAAGCAGAACTAGGAGAAGGGGGGTTTATAATACCTAGCAGCGATGATTTTTTTTTAGGAACGATGGTCTCGCACAGTATCTCGAAGGATGCGCCTTGGATGATGAGGCTCAGTTCCTTGGACCTTCGGCTCCTGGCTTGATGGTTCAGTGGCAAAGAGGACCTCCTCTTCAAATCATGAAGTTCGGGGGATCTTGGATAACTAGGCTTACGCCCGCTCCCTCACGGAGTTCGATGCTTCGAAAAGTAAAGGCAAAGGAAGAAGAAACTCTCAAATTTCATTAATTGTTCTCCCTAAACTACAAGAGGAGGGGTCCTTTTATAATTGCTCAAAGGCCCCTAGTCATACAAGGAATAAAATCATCATAGAGTCAATTCTCATACATGAAAAATTAAGGAGAAAATAATCATGAAATAATGGAGGGAGCCATGATGTCTGCCTTGTTTGGATGGGTCGGCCAAAAGAGAAGAAGGTGTCCACTAGCTTCCATATTTGTTCGGCTGAAAAAGGAAATAGGGGGATCACTTGTTGGGGCGCCAACCATGAAGATTAGGATTCCTTGAAGCAAGGGGGTGGCAGATTTCTTCCAAAGTTATCCGGTATACATGGAAACAGGGGACCACAGGTGGGGCAGCATAAAGATTTCTTGAGGACTCTTTGGGGCACTAATAATGTTGCCAATTTTATCTAGGCGGTCATGAAGAAGAGAGGGGACCACTTGGTTGGCGCCAAGAAGCTTCCATCTCTGTCAGGGGGTGCCAACTAGCTTCCAAGGTGGGCTGGGCTGCTGCTGGGATGTAGATTTTGACTGGACTCCATGTGGATGGTGAGTTGGCTCCTCTTGCACTCAAATTACAGGACTCAATTAATTTGACTAGACTGAGTCAAACAGATCTCTAATGACAATCAAGACTCAAATACAATCAAAACATCATTCATAGATCCTGGAACCATGATCTAATCTTGGTGTCCCCACCAATTCTCCCGGGGTGGGAGAAACTCGACCCTGTCGAGTAATGGCTCAGGTACCTCTTTACTAGGCTCGAGTCAATGTGTCATAGATCCAGATGATCCACGAGTCCTCAAATTCGATTGGCCTTGCCAAGGAACCAAGTAGCACTGATAATCTAAGGGCTGTTGTAGTAGAAGCCTGGTCATCCAGAATATGCTCAATCCTTTCTCTTCTCTCAGGCTAATTTATGGGTGGACACTCTGGGGTGGGTTCACTCCCAAGAATAGGGTTAGGCTCAAATATCTCACTAGTTGTCACTGCCGGATCCCTATACTCTGCTAGGTCTAGGATATTGAAGGTGGAACCGATGCCTAATCCGGGTGGTAACTTGGGTACATAGGCATTAGATCCAACTTCCTTAATTACTCTAAGGGGTCTGACTCTAGGGAATGTAACTTAACCATCATATATTCTTCCTTAGCAAAATTTTTAACCTGTTTTTGGGAAGATTCATTAAGCTCGTGTGTAGATGTCTTGATACAAAACGTGCTATGCATGAGACTCGAACCAAAATGCAGACTCACTAATGCACTCTTATGGAAAGAAAATTTTATTGGACTCTTTGGGCCTAAACCTAACAGACTACTGACTCTCTAGGTTTGACCCTGGGTTGGTGGTTGGCATACACATGGACTCCTAACAGGTTCCATAAGGTCTTCCAAAAATAGGTCGCAAACTTAATATGCTCAAAGAATTTATGTAACTTAACGACCTCATCAAAGTGTAACTGGATGGTCTTGGGAGCCTTAGAAAAAGGCAGGAAATAGGGATGGGCCATTTTGGGGAACCTACATTCTATCTCGTGATCTGATTCCAGTTCCTTAGTAGCTCGGGGAGGTAAAAGATGTAGATTGGTATTTCTGCTAGGGCTCATAAATGTATGATTATGGGTTTGATCATGGAATGCAACATGTTGATCAAGGAAAAATTTATCAAGGATAGTCCTACCAACCTCTACGGGTAAACATCATGCCAAACTCTATTTCGATAGATCTGGAATCTAATCAGGATTGGGCTTTGGTAAGTGTGACTGACCTTAAGGTTTAACCCTTGATTTATGTCAACAGGTGAAAAAAGGTCTATCTTATGGATGGGTGAATCAACCATTTCAAGAAAGGAGTCTTTGTAGAGAACTAAAGGTAAGAATTCTTCCTGAGGGTACTCAATTGATGGAACCAAGTTTTCACTAATTTTTGGTTGTTCTTGAAGTTCAGGACTATGTTCTATGATTGGATCATTCTTTAATATTTCCTCAAGTAAGATCCCAGTATTATTCTCCTCATGGTTGTCTCCCTCTAACTGTTCTTCCAAAATGGATTCAGCCTGAGTAATCTCCTCATATTCATCATAATTTTCTCTTTCATACTCATCAATTAAGTCTGGGTCATCCTCATATACTTCTTCCTCAAGGTCTTTACTTTCTAATTGACCTTCCAAAATGGTTTAAGGATCTTCTACCTCGATCAATTCAGACTTTGCCTCCTCTAGTGGTTTCTCAGGTTCAATGTCGATCTGGGCTGGAGGTGATGCAGGTGAGGGCTGACCAACAAAAGACTGGGTCACACTAGGTATCAGGTCAATATGGTTCAAGCTAGGTCTCAAAGTGGTCTGATTTATGCTCAACTATTTTGACCTAGGAAGCTTGTATTGGTTGAAGGGTTTCACATGCCTTAAGGATCTCTCATGGTGTGGGGTCATTTGGTAGGACACAGGTAGATACTCTTCACGTAACTTGTCCTTCATCCACTTCCAGGTCTTGATAAGGTTATCCCAATATGTTTTTGCTAGAACATGGTTCCAATATATCCTGGCTTGATCTAGTAATCTCCTTTGGGCAAACCTAACTTTGCAATTCTCGGACATTTTATCCCAATCAAAGTATTGATCCATCTTAATTTCCCAATCAAGGTACACATAAGGATCACGATTGCCACTAAAAGTAGGTGCCTCTAAATCTTGGTTCCTGGTGGCTCTCTGAGATTGGTTCACATGGTCATAACTGGATCTCCCCTGGTGGAGTTTTAGGACTAGGTCATAGCATTGGGCTCTCCTAGGCTCAAGGTATTGATCATGTGGATATGGCTTAGTATTACTGCTCCTAAGGGCCCTGTCAAATCTAATGGCTTTGTCAAGTTCAGCATAGTCATAGGGTGAACACCTAGGATATGGTTCTAGGGCAGAATCATATTGATGGACTCTAGGATGGATAGGTGGCAATCTGGGTGATTATGGCTCAGTAGGGGTCAAACGGGTCTCTTTAAAGGTTACTATCCTCTCTTCCATTTGATCAAACCTAGTGTTCAATTGATTGAACTGCTCAGTCATAGTTCTCATGAAAGCTTCTAGATTGGGGTCCATGGTAGAACTGGGTTGGTCTTGTGAGTGTTGGTAGGGAGTTCCTGATCTAGTAGTCATTCAATACACAGATTCGCTCTAGGGTTTGCTAGACCTAGAGATCCAATGTAGAAGGAGTCAGCTAACTTTACAGCCAATTCACCAGTTAATCAATCCACTGGCCAGGTAAGAGGTGGGGTTGTAGGAGGCTCCCCCTGCTTTCGCAGGGTCCTAATTATGAACCAGAAGTCCACTTAGGGCGTTTGCCTCTGGACCTCTTGCCTAGACACCAGTGTCAAGTAATAACCAATGAGTTGAGTGCACCAGCTTTCCCACTATACCTTGAATCAGACTCGTTGGTGTCCCTAGCTCACTAGAGCAATTAAGTTGCTACTCAATTTTATTAAAGGCTTGGGTTCGATGCAAAATATATTTGATTTTTTTTTTTTTTCCGTCTATGTGCATCACTTAAGGTCTTGCCTCAAGTCAGCTTTCTCTGTGATGGCTATGCACAGTCCTCTTGATAGCCTACGGTACTTTCGGAACGTAGGTAGTTGGATCAAACGCACCAAGGTACTACCGATAGCCTTCCTTATTGGTACGTCCCTGATATCCCTACCAAACGTCCGTTGAGTCAAATAGCCCGGGGTACTACCTCTAGCCTCCTCCTTTGGACTATCCCTAAATGAGCACAATAGAAGCCAAGAGATGCACCTTTTTTTTTTTTGTTTTTTGCAATGAAACAAGATAGAATGAGAAGGTGCAGAAATTTCAGCAAGCTGAAACTTCAGCACATGCTGGTTGCAGAAAATCTTAGAAAATAATAAAAAATGATCTAATAATGAAAGTTTATATGCAGATAGCAGAGGCACTGTAGGTTATCAAAAAAATAGATTTTAGCTGAAATAATATAGATCAGATAGATTTCTATGCCGGTAGAGTTGCAGGTTGTGCATAGAAAATATAGCAGGACAACAAATAAGATATCATGCAAAGAACATGTCCTAAACTTGGCTCTGATACCAAAATTGATGTGGAACAGGTGCGGGATGAGAGTGTGATCATCATGAAAGTGTGCTTTCAGATTGGATGATTTTAGTTTTGTTCAGATTAAACCTTTCCCGAAAACATAACAAAACATGCTAGGATTAAACATGTGATGATCAACAATTTATTCCCCTAAGTAGACCCTTAAAGAGATTAAGGGAGTCAGGACCGTAGGGATTAGGAAACCCCTAGATTAGGACACATCCCTGATCCTTCAATAAAGCAGAACTAGGAGAAGGGGGGGTTTATAATACCTAGCAGCGATGATTTTTTTTTTCTGGAATGATGGTCTCGCACAGTATCTCGAAGGATGCGCCTTGGATGATGAGGCTCAGTTCCTTGGACCTTCGGCTCCTGGCTTGATGGTTCGGTGGCAAAGAGGACCTTCTCTTCAAATCATGAAGTTTGGGGGATCTTGGATAACTAGGCTTACGCTCGCTCCCTCACGGAGTTCGATGCTTCGAAAAGTAAAGGCAAAGGAAGAAAAAACTCTCAAATTTCATTAATTGTTCTCCTTAAACTACAAGAGGAGGGGTCCTTTTATAATTGCTCAAAGGCCCTTAGTCATACAAGGAATAAAATCATCATAAAGTCAATTCTCATACATGAAAAATTAAGGAGAAAATAATCATGAAATAATGGAGGGAGCCATGATGTCTGCCTTGTTTGGATGGGTCGGCCAAAAGAGAAGGAGGTGTCCACTAGCTTCCATATTTGTTCGGCTGAAAAAGGAAATAGGGGGACCACTTGTTGGAGTGCCAACCATGAAGATTAGGATTCCTTGAAGCAAGGGGGCGGCAGATTTCTTTCAAAGTTGTTTGGTATACATGGAAACAGGGGACCACGGTGGGGCAGCATAAAGATTTCTTGAGGACTCCTTGGGGCGCTAATTAATGTTGCCAATTTTGTTTGAGTGGTCATGAAGAAGAGAGGGAACCACTTGGTTGGTGCCAAAAAGCTTCCATCTCTGTCAGGGGGCGCCAACTAGCTTCCAAGGTGGGCTGGGCTGCTGCTGGGATGTAGATTTTGACTGGACTCCATGTGGATGGTGAGTTGGCTCCTCTTGCACTCAAATTACAGGACTCAATTAATTTGACTAGACTGAGTCAAATAGGACTCTAATGACAATCAAGACTCAAATAAAATCAAAACATCATTCATAGATCCTGGAACCATGATCTGATCTTGGTGTCCCCACCAGGAGTGTTTGAATTTCTCTATAGAATGGGATACCCCCTTTCTTGCCCCATCCTGATGGCTATCCTAATCGAGCATTCCAGTAGATACCCTTTATTTTTCTCCTCTTCTTTACTTTATTTATTTCTTACTTTTGCTTAAATGTTTCTTTTATGGCTGCCTGCTTTATTTCTTTTTTTCTTTCTTTTTACTCTTCTTTCTTTCCTTTTTCTTCTTCTTTATTTCCCTTCTTACTTCCTTTCTTTTCATTTTCGCTCCCTTTTTTCCTTCTTTTATTCCTTTATTTCTTTTTCTTATTCCTTCCCTTCTTTTTCTCCTTTTTTTTTCTTCTTTCCTTTCTTTTTTTCTTTCCTCTTTGTTCTTCTTGACCCATGTGGATGGCTTTCAAAGTCTCACCTCTTGCCCTATTCCTATGTTCCCATTGGAATGGGATGGGACAATTGAGGCACTCCCCATCCCCTTGGGACTTAAAACCTTGTGTTGTCAATATCGGCATCGTTTTTACCTTGTTACTCTATAACAATTTATTTTTCATTTAGCTATTAGATATTGTCACGGCCCAAAAAATAGCTTGATGAAGTCCTAAGTTTTATTCCTGTCTCAAATCAATCAATGGCTTGTATTTGGATCAATTATCATATGTGGAAGACAAAAATTCATGAAATTTATCCTCAAAAATCATTTATTCATGAAACCATTGCCAATAGATCACATAGTACAAACTATGGTGTCATCCGAGTTAAACTTTTAACCTAAGAAAGAAATTGGATCCACTTACATATTATCATCTTACAACACAAAAAATGGCTCTAAGTCCCACTTGTGGAGTAGTGGCACAACATTTGCTTAAAAGTACTTCAAACTTTCTATTAGCCAAATCAATAAAATGTTGTAAGGACATGAGTGAGCTACGCAGCTTAGTAAGTAGCCAGACATAATGAACAAGATAGGATCAAGCATATTTAAACAACATAAATAAGAAGAATTGATGTTCAATGCATTCAAAAGTTATAAAATGACATTTCCAAGGAGCTGTCAATATAAATACATTTTCCAAGATAGCTCAATTCTAAAACATTGAAAATCAGAAGAGGAAACATTTATTAATGCATTTTATTTTGAAAGCACCGAAATGCACTTTAAAAATCAAATCAATACCAATTGGTTGGCAACAAACTATTATACTCGTTAGTCAAGGTTTCATTGATGACCAGCTATTATACCCATGGCTTAGGATTTACTGGAATCCAATTTTTCTAACCATTTGTCAGGGTTCATTACCTGATCAGAGGTTTTGATTCAATCCATAAAACATTAGAACTTTTCGTAACACAAGAATAGATAAAATCTAGTTTTCATACAATAAAATAATTGCTGAAATCGAGATCGATAAGGTAATTCAAACTAAAATAGGAGCTAGGGATTTAGACTTAATTGTGTAAATAGATTGAAGGAACATGATTACGAAATCTAGACTATGAATCAATAACTTTAATGGTAGGATATCACTATCCAAGGGTACCACACGTTCATGTGTATTTCAAAACCAAAAGTTTCACACCACCAATTTTGCACTTGTTAGTTGTTTTTCATATCTTTTATTTTTTTTCATTTCCTCTCTCTTCACTAGTTCCTTGCTCTAAGGACTAGTGATTTTCTGAGATAACTAAGAATGGTAGAATGATAGTTGAAACCTTCCTTATATAGCTAGTCATCCAAAAAGTAATTGCTAGGTGTCCATATTTTGAGGCTTGGTTGTTGATTGTCTATTAAATTACCACCTCATGCTTCATTATTGCAATGATGACGATGATAACAATAACAACAACAATTAGTTGGGATTAAGGCTTAATCATTATTGTTGTTGAATAATATGCAATGGCAATTTAATAGATAATCAATAAAGTGGCAAGCATGATGTGGTGAGCATGAGATGGCAGTTCAGTGACAAGTATGAATTGGAGGCATGAGGTGGCTGTTAGATGGATAAGTATTATGTGGCAACACAAGGCAGCACTTCAATAGATGAGTATGAGATGGCAGGCACTAGGTGGCATTTCAAACAGTTAGAATGAGATGACACTTCAAAAGATAAGTGTTTGATAAGCACAAGATGTCCTTATGCTTTGGTATTTACAACCTAGTAATTGAACTTTTCTTATTGGTATTTTAGTCCCTAAGGCCTTGTATATTTCCAAAGTAGACCTTCACAAATAATATATTTCCAATTGTATTCAGTACATACATATTTATATTCTATAGTATATCTCAGCCCACATATTACCATTTGTCATAATAAGGTATTAAGGGTGCTAGGGAATTACGTACTAAGTTTTTATATTATGTTAAAATAATAAAGATATGCAATTGCTAAGACCACTTCAAGCTTTAGGTGCTTGTCTTCTTTTCTTTTCAATTCTATATTATGCTGTTATGTATTCATGATTTAGATACTTTCAGAAGTTTGAGACACACACATAAAATGCTATGATTGATAGCAAAAACATCAATGCAAAGTATGCCACACCAATACGTACCACCCCCCCCATGCTAGGCATACCCTACCATATCAGTACCAAATTGAGTCAGTATGAGAGCATACTGAGTCTTAGTACCCCAAATCGAGCTCCATACTGGACATTCTTATTTGTTTAAGTGTAGTATTGGTATAAAATCTGTTAGAGTTTGACTTGAGGTCCACAAGCCTTATATTGAGATGACCCAATATGGACATGTTTCATATATGGAGAATGTGAATTATAGTCCATATTGGACACTCGATGTTTTTATAGTGAGAAGAATATTACTCCTAGTCTATATAAAACACTATAGATCCCTTGTCTATGTAAGTATTTGTAGCCCTGGTTTTCAGAGTAGCCCAGAGGTTATTGAGGGATTCAGGAAAGGGTTCTGTTAGATGTAAGTGGGTTCAGAGTTTCATTAGAGTCATTGTAAATCTTCAGGCCATTATTTTATGGAATTATTCTCATCTTTGCCGAGGTTGATGTAGGTCGATTTGATCGTACCACCGTAAGTTTCTTGTGAGTTTTTTTTCTTGGTATTTTTTCTTTTATTTTCTTTATTGATTTCTTCTTCCTTTCTATGTGCCTGCTGCAAACAAGAAGTATCAAAGCCTTGGTTCCTTGAACTAGGTTGCACGGATCTTTGAGCACTTAGATCTAAACAGATCTTAAGGCAATGAAAAAGATGAGAGGTCAGTCAACCTTTTGACTAGATCTTGGTCTATTCGGAAGACTCGGTGCCACAGTGGCGGTGTCTCGCCACTAGGCCCATGAAACATGGTCAACTGACGCCTGCGGTTGCGTGGAGGCGAAGGCTTCTTTGTTGGTCGGCCTGTTGATCAACGTTCATGGTGAGGTCGAAGGAGCCATGGTTGGGCATGTAAAGTTCGACAAGATGCTCATGTGAAGGAAGCATTGACCTAGTGGCTTGTTGTGTGGCCGTGCATTGGGCATCGAAGAGGATCAAAGAAATTGGCTCTCTTTGGCCTCTTTGACTAGAGACCAGAGATCGAGCCACAGCGAAAAGGTGCAATACAAGTTTGGCGAGCCTGTAGCCAAGCAGGTGCAACAAAGGAGCGTGACATGGTTGGGAAGCAGTCGAATGAAACTAGGCAAGCCGGCTAGTGAGCGCTGTGGCCTTGGTCATGATTTTGGGAGTAGTCAGAGCTTGTGCAATGGAGGATAAGGGCTACGGCCTGTGATATCGGTGTGAAATGGCCATGCGACATGGTGAGCTGTTGGACATTGGTGGAGGTGGTGGTGCCAGTAGAGAAAGTGGCCTTAAGTGGTGGTGCTTGGCGAGGTGCAGATCGGGAGTGAAGGAGAAAGGAGAAGGGAAGAAGGAAAAGAAAAAAAAAGAAAAGGGAAGAGTTGGTTCCGCTTCTACAAAGGGGATTTGCAATTGGATCTTCAATTGCTTTTGCTTCAATTTGTGAAAAAAAGGAGAGAAGAATCCTTTTTTTCTAAAAAAGAGGGGTTATTCTAGTCCAGAATAAACCTAGAATGACTACTCCAATGTCATTTTAGGTGGAATATTTTGGTGCAATTGAAAATTGGAGCCTTGCTCCAAGGTAAAGAGAATTTTTTCTATTTTTAGAGGTGAAGCCCTACTCCAGGTGTTGATTTCCTTCTTCAAGTGATTTTTTCAGAGGCTTCCTATGTCTTTCGAGTATTCCAGGTATTGATTGCAACCCTGTTTCAGGTGATTTTTTCAAAGGCTTCCTTTGTCTTTAGATTCCTACTCTATTATTGGAGCTCTGCTCTAGGTATTGATTAGAGCTCTACTGTACGTAGTTTTTCAGAGGCTTCCTTTGTTTGTAGAGTCATAGTCCATTATTAGAGGATTTTCTCTATTTTGGGCAGACTTGCCCTATGTTGAACTAATGGATTGGATAGATAGTCCCAAGTATGCCTGTGTTAATTTCATGGAGAAATTTGCAATGTTGATAGTGAAGTTCGAAATTGACAAATTCAATGCAGCTAATGACTTTGGGATTTGGCAGATTAAGATGCAAGCTGTATTGGTGCAATAAGGGTTATGGAAGACACTAGAAGGCAGAGAAAGATTACTAGCAACCATGTCTGATGGAGAGAAGGATGAGTTGGCGAAGGCACACAGTATAATTTTATTGTGTTTGGTAGACAAGGTTATCAGAGAAGTCGTTGAGGAGAAGACAGCAGCTGGAATATGGTTGAAATTGGAGAAAGGATGCATGACAAAGTCTCACAAATCGGTTGTTTTTGAAGCATGGACTTTATTATCTACGGATAAAAGAAGGTGCACTAGTAAAAGATCACATAGATGAGTTCAACAAGGCAATTCTTGATTTGAGGAATATTGGGATCCAAATTGAAGATGAAGATCAAGCCTTGATTCTCTTGTGCTCATTACCATCGTTATATGAGAATTTTATCGACACATTATTGTATGGGAGTCTCTTGATGGACGATGTGAAAGATGCCCTCAATCAAGGAGTTAAAGATAAGGATATCCGGGGACTATGGGAAGAACCATGGAGAAGGCTTGGTTGGAAGAGGTAGGAGAACAAAGAAGGATTCAGGTAGTGGAGGAAAATCAATATCCAAGTTATGACATCAGAGACTTCGTTGTTACTCTTATCATGAGGAAGGACACATTAAGAGACTATCCGAAAAGGAAAGGAAAGGGTGTAAAGGAAAGTGCCTATGAAGTTAGAGCGAGTATAGCTGAAGAGAACACTTCAGAAAGCTCTGATGATGCATGAAGTAAGGCACTCTCAGTCAATGTCAGCAACTCTGGAATATAGTGAATTCTTAACTCCGATTGTTCCTTTCATATGACTCCAAATAGAAGTTGGTTTTCTATGTATCGATCGAAGGTAGGGAAGGTTCTATTAGGTAACAACAAGGTTGCAGATGTTGTTAAGATTAGAATAATTCATATCAAGATGTTTGATGGCGTTGTGAGGTCCCTAGAGGCTTGGTATGTCCTGGAGTTGTTGAATAACCTAATTTTCTTAAGCATACTTGATTCTCAGGGTTACAAATATAAGGTTAAGAATGATGTGTTTAAAGTTTCTAAGTGTGCTCTTATGGTGATCAAGGGAAGGATGATGGATGGCATGTATTAGATGATTGGATGTACTATTACTAATGCTGATGGTGCTGCTGTGAATTCTTCATCTATGGAGTTATTAGATTCGGATGCTACTCAGTTATAGCTTATGCGGTTGGCACATATGGGTGAGAGGGAGATGTTGAAGTTGTCCAAGAGGGATCTACTTGATGAAGACTGGTAAACTAGACTTCTGTGAGCACTACGTGGATGAAAAGCAGAGCAATGTGAAGTTTAGCGATATTACTCACTGTTTCGAGGGTGTTAGACTACATCCATTAAGATCTCTAGGGATCTAACCCTCATGCATCGATGATTGAATATCGGTATTTTTTGACATTTGTTGATTACTACTCATGAAAGGTCTGGGTGTATTTCTTGAAACACAAGGATGGGGTGATTGTTAAATTTAGACAGTGGAAAGCCATGGTGGAGAAAAAGACTAGATGAAAAATGAAGACTTTACGCATAGATAGTGTCTTGGAATACTACAAATGCGAATTTGACAAGTTTTGCTAGAATAAAAGTATAATGAAGCACTGCACTATACAGATGACACCACAATAAAATGGAGTTGTAGAACTAATGACAAAAACACTCTTGAAGAGAGCTCATTGTATGCTCTCTAATACTGGACTCGAAGAATTGTTTTGGGCTAAGGCAGTGAATATAAGCTTCTTGGTGAATTAGTTGCCATTAGCTGCCATCAACTTGAAAATTTCTTAAAAGGTATGGTCTAGTTGTCTGATTGATTACTATGGTTTGGGGATCTTTGGTTGCCCTGCATGTGATCATATTAATGATGGCAAACTTGAAAGAAAGTCAAGAAAGCGCATATTTCTAGGTTATGATACTGGGATAAAATGATACAGATTGTGGTGTATAGAAGATCCTGAGTCATCCAAAATTATTCATAGCAGAGATGTCACGTTCAATGAGTCTGCTATGGTAAACTAATTAGAAGGAAGCTTTAAAAGTTAAGTGGAGGACCATGGTGTTAACAAAGTGGAGCTCGAAGAAAAAACTTAAGGGGGAGAGAGTCACGAGACTCGCCAGCTTAGTCCAAGATGGAGGTGCAATTTAAAAAAACTACATAGGGTATAGGAGCATTTCTATAATAATACTATAGCGTAGACATCGATCGTGAGAGGAGACAGATCAGGCCATCTGTAAGGTATGCAGACATAGTTGCTTATGTGCTTGTCATGGTTGAGAGTGTGGAGTATAAGCCTTTTAATTATATGAAAGCAGTGAAGTGCAAGGAGTTTGCTAGAAGCGTAGTGGCTATGAACAAAGAGAAGTACAAGCATTGCTTGGACTTGGTTGGAGTTTATAGAGGCTGATGCCCGTCAGGGCAGGTGGCAAAGAATAAGTTTCGGGATGGCTTGGTAAGCCTCAAGCTAAAAGATAGAGATTTGTTAGAGTTTGACTTGAGGTCCACAAGCCTGACATGGAGATGGCTCGATATGGACATGTTTCATTTATGGAGAATGTGTATCATAGTCCGTATTGGACATTGTGGATGTTTACATGGTGAGAACAATGCGAATCGTAGTCCATGTAAAGCATTGTTGATCCCTCGCCTATATAAGCATATGTAGCCCTGGTTTTCAAGGTAACCAAAAAGTTACTGAGAGATTTAGGAGAGAGTTCTGTTGGGTGCAAGTGAGTTAAGGATTTCATGAGAGAATCATTGCATATCTTTAGGATATTTTCTTATGAAATTATTTTCATCTTTGCTGGGATGGATGTGGGTCGATCTGACCGAACCGCTGTAAATCCCTTGTGAGTTTTTTTCTTGGTGTTTTTCCTTTATTTTTCTTTGTTGATTTCTTCTTCTCTACTGCACACCTGCTGCAACAGGATCCTTTACTGTGATTGCAAACCTTGCATATATGTCTCTTTGAAATGCTAGTTGGAAGTGTGAGAATTCTTGTTTGAATGTTCTATTATGTCTATTTGCCAAAAAAGAATAAGTAATAGTCCCAATGTCATTGGAATAAGTTCTCATGATGAATCTTATTGTGCCTTTGGCATAGGTGTCAATAGCTGTGTATTGTACTAATGTGTGCCAAAGGTTGGCACGATGTGGTATAATAAATGTTGTTTTTAGGTTGTTAAAGTTAATGAAATGATAGGTGATACTTTTATGCTCTTGAACAAGCTAATCCACTTGTTAATTCATTTGGCTGGAGTTTGATTTGTTCTCTTTATTCATTTCTATGTGGTAGTCTGTCATACAACATGTTAGCATGCTATGGTTTCCAAAGATTTGTCAACCCCTTGTTATCTGATTCTCTATTTGACATTTTGAAATGCAATTGCTTTCCACTTTTACTTAAGCCATGCTTTTTTGGTTTGTTATGTGAAATAATAGATCACATGAATTTCTGCATTACTTTGAACATTTACTGCAGAAAAAAGCATTATTATTGCCTCATTCTGGGTCAGCTGCGATGAAAAGTTCAACTGCTGGGGAGAAATCTCTAACTGATCATGTTCAGATACCTACAGATGGGACTGATGTATGGGAAATTAATTTCAGACTGCTGAAATTTGAGTGTAAAATGGCATCTGGATCATATGGTGATCTGTAAGTTGTACTGGTTAATTTTGGGCAAAAAATCATGTGAACCGGTAATCTTATGTTTTATATTATTTGGGCCTTCAGTTACCGTGTTCTTTTTTCCTTTGTCAGTTACCATGGAACCTACTGTAGTCAAGATGTAGCCATTAAAGTACTCAAGCCTGAGTGTGTCAACGATGCTATGCAGCGTGAATTTGCACAGGAAGTCTATATTATGAGGTTGGTTGGAATTGCATTCCTTTTTCTAACACTATTCTAATACTTGCTTTGCATCTATACGTTTTTCTAACTATTGCAGAACAAATTCAATGCAATTGTCATCACAGCTTATGGCTCAGTGATTACATATCATTTGATGTTTATCATGACCATTTTGTTTTAGGAAGCAATTAACTAATTAGCAAAGTAGTAGCTATTGCTTCCTAATGTTGTCACCTTATGGTAGCCTACTGCTAAAACTCTAATATTGGTATCTTTACTAAAATTTTATGACCACCTTTTGATGTTGATTCTGAACTCATGCTTAAGGGCGATTTTTGTCAAAATGTTCAGTACATGTAAAGAAAATGCATCGGCACACTGACTTAGTTCATATGTTCAACATAAATTTTCACATCGAAATGTATGTTGTTGTTACAATCAACGTTACTCAAACACATGACGTGGTTGTAGTGTTTAGATGTCCTGAGTGATCTGACATAGGAACCTGTCCAGACTACTTTGAGATAATTTTGCATCTTCTATACGTCTGCACAAACATGTATTGATATATGTATGGTTTTAGATTCCGGTAGGACGTCCTATAGGACAGTGCCATAAATTTTCACATCTCAATGTTCCTCTTCTTCCTTCTCTCCTTATCTCTCTCTTTTCTTGGGCTGTGGACTAGGATTTCTGTTAGGCACACCTAGCCATGCTCTCTCATGCACGTATGCCTTCTTAAACACTACAACCCTCCTCCTTATTTATAGTTTAGGAGCCGCCATCTTGTGAAAACCTAGGTGTATATGGTAACTACTAGAGATAAGCCTTGGTTCTTTAGTCAGCTATACTAATAAACCCTGATGCAAGGTGAGTCTGGGTTTGGTTTATAATACCAGCCCAATGTACTTATTATATCAGCCCATATGAACCAATCCTATACTACTTATTATATCAACCCATATGAACCAATCCTATACCAAGGGTTTGATATAGGAATACCAAGACTAAACTAAGCCTAAGTTTGTTGAGAACTCAAAAGAGTTTCGAAAAGGCCAAGGTTGATAGACAAGTGCGAGATTTAAGCTGAACTTGGGTTGGTAATGTACTATTTTCTGTTTTAGTCAATATATATGTCACATTTACAATGAAGCAAGTTGGACCAGATATTTAAAAATGTATAATTAATCTAATCCCTATTAGAGAGAATGAATGGATAAATTCTCCCTTATGCACAACATCTATTCATGCAGTTTAATCCATCCATCTTCCTTCATCATTGACTAACCATTAGAAAAATCTTAGTACTATTAAGCTCATAGTCAATCAATCTAATGGCTCATCAAAACCTTGAATCATGTCATAAATACTAATAAAAATTCATGTGCATGCAAAACCAATTTTAAAAAATATTTTGTCCCAATTCTCAGAATTAGGTGGCATGGCGGTGCATTCTATTCTATGAAAATCAGGACGACCATGTCCCATAAAATATAAAACCTTGATTATATCAAAAAATTAAGGAGATGAACTTATTGCTCCTTATGTTCATAAAAATAATAAAACATGTGCTAATTGTTTTGTTAGGCTAGAAGTGCCTAAAGTAGATTTGTAATGATAATGAGGTTATGATTTGCAGTGGTCCCTACATTAATGAATCATCAAAACTAATAAAAAAATCTGGTGAGATAAGGAGAGATTGTTGTAAGTAAAAATGAGGCATGTTTAGTGAGATTGTTCATATTTCTTTTTGTTCTATAAAGAAATTCCTTGGGTTCATTAGCCATAAACTGTAGACTAAATATACCTAATTGAAAGTCAATCCTTCAATTTCTGTTTTCTTAACAAAGATATGATGATTCTGAGAACTTTCAATTGTTTTTTTTAATGACCACTTTTGTAGTTTCTGAAAAAAAATTTTTTTTGAATAGCGTGCTTTTAGAATCACTATAGTGTGTACATCAAAGTTTGCCATCTTGGTATTCGTACCATACTGGTATAATATTGATATGCTTGATATGCAAGTCGGTTTAACATATTGAGACTTGATATACATTGGTTTGGTACTGGTATGGTACAGGTTGATACATAGGCATGGCCAACCATGGTGTAGACATCTAAGTCTAGAGGTTATGTAATTCAGAAAGAAATCCAATCAAATCTTTTTCCAAACATATATGTTGAAAAATCAAATTTGCTTGTTCAATACTTAACTAAAACCTGCTAAAATTTATAGTACTCTGTGCTACTACTTTCATTTCATGAGTCAAAAACAAGAATAATGTTTGCCAAATGATGCAATTGAAGTATAACCATGCAGTTACATGGCATTGAATTTTAAATTCCGTGCTATCCATATTCTTCAATTTAATATTTTCAGGTGTATCATAAGTTGTCATTATAATTTGTTATGACAAAAATGTGCATGACTTTTGCTGCTCTGAGTCCTATTATCAATTTAATTGCACATTCTCATGATCTTCTTAATTATAATTTGTTACTATAGAAATGTGCATGAATTTTTCTGTTTTGAGATCTACTATCAATTTAATTCCATATTCTTATTATAACGCCCAAACCCACTTGTTGACCCAATTAACCTACTAATAGATCGAGTCCATATGGCTTTAAAAACTCTAGTGCAAGTTAAATGGTAGTAGGTGAACTTGAGTTATAACTCCTTGCACTCGAGTTTTTAAGGCTACATGGATCCGGTCCGCTAGTAGGTTAATTGAGCCAACAGATGGGCTTAGGGCATTACCAGTGGTATCAGAGCTTAAGTTTGACCTAGGGATGAGCCTAGGTTAGACCCTTAGGCCTTAGGATGACTGATAGGGGAATAATAACTCCAATTAAATTTAATGGTTGAAAAATCTATTTATAAAAGCAAGTTAAATTTTTAGAATTAATGTTTGAATGCCCAAAAAAGTATGAATGACCTAAAGGTTTATCATGGCCTTTTGTCATGTACAATAGATTATGAATTAATGAAACTTGCTATAATTTTTACTTGTGTACTTTGCAACCGACATGTGGAACAAAAGAGAATGTCTGCAATGAATTGCTGATTGGATGTTATTCAAACTGCACTAAGATGTACTTTTTGCTAATAATGCCTTACCATGGTAATGTTTTATTGGTGAGAATCTACTCTTCTTTCGTGATCTAGTTTAGTCAATGCCTTCTTAACAAAGAATGATCTTTTTTCTTGCTGAGGTTTTCATTGAGCTTTAAACATGTTTTTGCTCTTTTTCCTGGACGTAATTTTTTCCTCTTGTAAGTTATGTGGAAATCAGAACATGGATTAAGGTATTGGGCTATCGGTGGCACCAATGCATCTTGCCGGTACCATCCCGTCAAGAAGACAGTACATGGCACAAGTGCAGGACATTGGTTTGGGTATGATGGTCCACCTGTCCTGCTTACTAGTTAGGATAGGCTATTATCAATGCTGGTTTGGCTACTACCAGCTAGGAGCAGGCCAATTCCCTTTGCTTTGAGAAAAATAGAGCCACGAGCTCTCCAGCTGCTTTCTTTTCTTGTGTCTTCATTGATGGAAGGGCCTTAGGCTCAAAGAGAAAAAAGGAAAAAAGAAAGGGCGAGGATAAAGAAAGGAGGGGAAGGAGACAGGCTCCACCTACATATAAGCTACCCTCATCAAGATCCGGCCTCCTTAATATTGGAGAGACCTTGCACATCTTATAATTTTTAACTTTTATCCGAATCACATGTTTCGGTACCAATACTTGTAAGGTTTGTAATCTTGATACCAAACTTGTATTAGTACTATACGACAATAGACGGCCCCCTTCCCCTTCCTTGGCCTACTACTAAATGTTAATTTAGTAATAGTTACGAGATGATCGGCAAGGGTTAGTATGTATCGATACAATATACCATGTTGATACCATATACCTATCATTGACTTAACCATGTTTAAGGGCCTATAAATATTTAAATAATTACTAAAAATTTATTTAATACAATATAATAACAACACCTTAATCCTAAACTAATTAGGATTGACTATATGAATTCTTTTTTTTCATTCAGCTCAGTTTTGAGTCATATATTTATAAAATGCAAAGATTTTAAATCTTTTTATCACTTTTATATAATTTTTGGTCTATCTCTATCTTTTTTTCTTTTACGTATATTAAATCACTCCTTTGCACTGGTGTATCTTTAGGTTTATGCTGCATATGTCCAAATAATATAAGTCATCCTTCCCTCAATTTATTTTTTATTGGTACTATCTTCACTTTTTTGTGAATGATTTCATTTCTTATTTTATCTTTTCTTTTATTACCATACATCCATCTCAATATTTTCATTTTAGCCACATTTATGTTATATACATGTACTTTTCTAATTGTCCAATATTCTATACCATAAAGTATAGGCAGTCTTGTGGTTGCCCTATAAAAAAATTTAACTTAGTAGGTACTCTGCGATCATATAATATTCCAGTCACACTCCATTTCATTCGACCTGCTTTAATCCTATGAATAACATCATCTTTAATCTCTCCTTATGAATAATCGATCCTAAATATTAAAAATGATTATTTATAGGAACTTTATGTTCCTCAATTTACTTTACATTCATATCTCTAATTGTACTAAAATTATATTTTATGTATTTCGTCTTTATCTTTTTTAACCTAAACCTATAATTTCTAATGTGTTTCTTCATAGGAGTAACTTATGATTAACTGTAGCCTTAGTTTCATCCATTAGCACTATATTATTTACAAATAGCATGTATCAGATAATATCATCCTGAATATGTTTAATAAGCTTATCTATAAATAAATTAAAAAAATAAGGTCTAAGAGTAGATCGCTGATGTAAACCTCTTATAATGAAAAATTTACTAGCATTACTATCAGTAGTTCTTACACTACTAACAGCTCCATCATTGTATCTTTTATTATGTTGATATATTAAATGGGTACTTTCTTTTTAATACCCACCATAAGTTTTTTTTAGAAACTTCATCGTATGCTTTCTCAAAATCAATAAAAACCATATAGAGATCTTATCTCTTTTTTCTATAATTCTCTATTAACCTCTTAAGAAAAAAAAATCGCTTTTATAGTTGATAGTCCTAAAAACCAAATTGATTCTCTGATATTTTTGTAATACATCTCAATTTATGCTCAATTATCCTTTCTCAAAGTTTCATTGTATGACCCATGAGCTTGATACCATGATAGAGCAATTTTAAATCTCCTTTATTCTTTTCAATTGGTACTACAGTGCTCTTCTTCCATTAATTAGGCATCTTCTTAGTTTCTAAAATCTTATTAAATAAATTGGTCAGCCAAGTTATTCTAACATCACCTAAATATTTTTAAACCTCTATAGGAATCTTATCGGGTCCCACAGCTTTTTCTATTTTCATCCTTTTCATAACTTGTTTTGCCTTAAATGTTCTAATTTTACAATTTTACATTATAACTTTATTCTCAATGGAGCTAGTAAGGCATCCTAAATTATTTATATAATTTTTATTTAATAATTTATTAAAATATCCTCTATTTTTCTTTGATCCCATCCTTAACGAAAACTTTTAATGCATTTAACCTAAACATATTTCTGATTTTTCTATATTGTACCCTTGCAATTATATATATATATCTCCATCTTTAGTTTCTAGCATATGATATAATTCCTCATATGGCCTACATCTAGTCTCCCATACCTCCTTTTTAACTTCTTTCTTAATAATTTTATAGTTTTCATTTGTTCCTTCTTTCTTACATTTCGGTATTTTTTTATAATACTCTTTTAGCCATAACTGCTAATTGAACTTTTTCATTCAACTACAAAGTTTTGTTATGATATGATCCTTTTCCTTTTGACTCTTTTAACACTTTTATAGCTACTTTTCTAATATAATTAGCTATCTTTTTTCATATGGTATTAACCTCTCCATCTATACATCATTTTCCCTCATCATTCTATCTTTAAAATCTATTAGATTCTACCACTCAGGTATCATTTGGATCAGCTTTTGGAGGATCCAAAAGCACTTTTAGAGGTTAAAAGCACTTCTGAGTCATTTTATGGTATTTATTAAAATTTTCAAAATTGCTTTTTGGCTCCACTAAAAGCTCTTAAAAGCTACTTAAGAAAACTTCAATTTGGAGCTTTTTCCAAAAGCTTTATTTGCCAAATGTCGGAAAGCTATCTTTATTAGACTTGAGGTTATAGATTCGAACCACGAGAACAATAATATTTAATATTACAATATAATGATAGTATAACTATAATAATATAATATAACGTATTATAATAATATTATAAATAAATTATAATTATTATAGTTGTTTGAAAATATTATTACAACAACAACAAAATCTTAATTTCAAACTAGTTGGGGTCGGCTACGTCGTATTTTTTATAAGATGTTATGTTTGATCTACCTTTACTTTTTTTCTTTCTACATGTATGAAATCACTCCGCAAAGTACATCTTTAGGTCCACGTTATACATGTTCAAACCACTAAGTTGACCTTCCATTAATTTATCCTCAATTGGAGCTATCTTTATTCTTTTACGAATGGTTTCATTTTTTATTCTATCTTTTCTTGTATTACCATACATTCATCTTAATTTTCTCATTTTTGCCACATTCATCTTATGTACGTGTATCTTTTCTAACTACCCAATATTTCATATCATAAAGTATAGCTGGTCTTATGGCTGCCTTATAAAACTTTTCCTTCAACTTGGTAGGTACTTTATGATCACATAATATTGCAGTTGCATATCTCCATTTTATCCAATCTGCTTTAATCCTTCGGACAATATCATCCTCAATCTCTCTTTATGAATAATTGATTCTAAATTACCAAAAATGATTATTTTTAGTAACTTCATGGTCCTCAATTTGTACTTTACATTCATCTTCATTTTTAATTTTACTAAAATTACATTCCATATATTCTTTCTTTGTCCTACTTAACCTAAAACATTTAGATTCTAATGTACTTTGCCATAACTCTAACTTACGATTAACTCCAACCTTAGTTTCATTTATTAATATTATATCATTTACAAATAACATATACTATGAAATATCATCCTGAATATGTCTGGTAAGCTCATCTATAACTAAAGCAAAAAGATAAAAACTAAAAGCAAATTCTTGATGTAAGCCACTGTAATAGAAAATTCGCTGGTATTACAATCAACAATTCTTACACTGGTAACTATTTAATCATACAGATCTTTTATTATATTAATATACCTAATAGGTACTTCTTTCTTTCTTAGCACCTACCATAAGATTTTTTTATGAATCCTATCATATGCTTATTTTCTCTATACATCTCATTAACCTCCTAAGGAGGAAAATAGCTTCTATAGTCGACTTTTCTTACATAAAACCAAATTAATTTTTGATATTTTTGTAGTACATCTCAATTTATGTTCAATTACTCTCTCTTAAAGTTTTATAGAATGACTCATTAATTTGATACCACAATAATTAGAACAATTTTGAATATCTTCTTTATTCTTATAAATTGGTATTATAATGCTCTTTCTCCATTTATTAAACATATTTTTTAGTTTCTAAAATCTTATTAGATAAATTTATCACCCAATTTAGTACAGCATCACCTAAATATTTTTAAACTTTTATAGAAATCTTATCAGGTCCCACAGCTTTTTCTACTTTCATCTTTTTAATAGCCTCATTTATTTCATATGTCCTAATTCTATGAATATACACCATAACTTTATCCTCAATGAAGCTAGTAGGGCATCCTAAATTATATGCATGATTTTTATTTAATAATTTATTAAAATAGCTTCTCCATCTTTTTTTGATCTTTTTCTCCTTAACCAAAACTTTTTAATCATCTTTAATGCATTTAACCTAAAATATATCTTTAGTTTTTTTGTCTCTTACTCTTACAATTTTATATATGTCTTTTTTTTTATTTTTAGTTTTTATCTTGTATTATAATTTCTCATATGCCTTATATTTAGCCTCTCGTACCATTTTTTTTAACTTCTTTCTTAATCGTCTTATAGTCTCATTGCTTCTTCATTCTTACATTTAGGCAGTTTTATATAGCACTCTTTTTTAGCCTTAATTGCTAATTTAACTTTCTCATTCCATCACCAAGTTTTCTTATTATATGGTCATTTTTCTTTTGACTCTCCGAACACCTCTATAACTACTTTGTGATACTATAAGCCATCTCTTTCCATATGGTATTGATCTCTCCATCTATTCTCCATTTTCCTTCATCACTATCTTTAAAAGTTATTAGTTTCTCTCCTTTCAAATTTCACTACCTAATCCTTGAATTCTTATATCTTGTATCTTTCTCCTTCATTTTTAAGTACATTTATCCATAACCATTAATTTATGTTGTGTAGTTAGACCCTTACCCGATATAACCTTACAATCTTTACAAAACACTCGATCAATCTTTCTACTGAGGAAGAAATTTCTTTGACTAGCATTATATTCATTTTTTAAAGTTATCAAATGAGAGTTTCTTTTTTTAAAATATGTATTGGCTAATACTAAATCATATGCCATTACAAACTCTAAAATGACATTTCCTTTGTTATTTCTATCTCCAAATGCATAACTTTTATGTGTTCTTTCAAAATCTATATTATACTTTCGTACATGTCCATTCAAATCTCTTCCAATAAATATTTTCTTCTGTAGAAATCTCTTGAATTAGTTCATCTATATCCTTCCAAAAACTTTGTTGTCACACTATATAAACCTACTTGAGGAGCATAAACACTAATAATATTTATTGACTCCTCATTTATCATTAATTTAATTAAAATTATTCTATCTCCTATCCTCTTAATTCTATAACTTCATTTCTTATGCTTTTATCAATAATAATTTCTACTCTATTTTTATTACTATCTTTATCTGTATACCAGAGTTTAAAACCATCAATTTTTTTGCTTTTTCACTTATACACTTGGTCTTCTATAAGCAAGCTACATAATTCTTCTTCTAGTTATTGTATCTATTAGTTTCATTAACTTTTCTATTAATGACCCTATATTTTAAGTTGCTAAGCATATTTTCTTTATTTTTATTTTTATTTTTATTTTTATTTTCATTTTCTTGGACTAACTTTTTTATCTCCATCCATCTACGGTGTGAGAATCCATGCTTATTTTTCATTATACTTGGGCGCCGATGTGATGCGTTGCTTCTGGGAACCACCCTAGTTATCCTTGCCATTTTCATTACATCCGGGGTCCCATGCAGCATGTTGCTTTTAGGGAATGCCCTACCTTTATCAATTTTCTCTATTAGATTCATGTTCATAAGGTGTGACTATAGTTTTATTCTAGCCGTCAACCTACCGCAACCCTCTTTTATTTAGGCTTAAGGCCAACTATGTTTAAAAAGAAAACATACATAAGCGGAGTTTATGAAAATATTATTATAATTATAATATATTACATAGTATAAAATAAGATAATATAGTAATATTATAAAATACTATAATATAGTATACAAGTACAATATTATTATATTATATAATACTATAGTTTTGTAATATTACTATAATTATATATCACAATATTGTGATATTATATTATTAGATAATAATGATCATAATTTTAAGAACATATTATAATATAATTATTAAATAATTATAAAATATTATATTATAATAAATTTAGATAATTATTATATTAGAATATTATTATATTTTCTTACAGCATATTATAATGCTATGTATGATATATTTTAACATTATTATATGAAGGTAGATTTGGCTAAATTCAAATATAGCTAAGTTCAGGATCCGGTCACCTTCTTTACTCTTATTTCTACATGGATCCCAAAGCTACCCCACATTTTTCACTTTTTCTATATTTAGGTTTCATGAACTATATGGATCCAAGGGTACGGGAGATGATCGGTTTCAGATTTGGCTACATTCGAATGTAACCAAGTCTACCTTTTATTATATGATATTATTATATTATAATATTAGAATAATTTATAATAATGATTTTTATTAGGTTAGATAATTGAAAGTTTAATGCAATGCTTTTCATTATTTTTATTCTAAAGCACTATCTTAGTTTTGTTATCAAACAGATGTTAAAGTCTCACAATACTTTAAAAATATAGTTACCAAATAACAAATAGCTTTTTCCTATAGCTCTACTTTTAAAAGCTCTAGTACTAAAAGTTTTCCTTTCAAAAGCTCTATCACTAACAGCTTCACTAAATGGGGCTTTAATCTTTGGATTCTTATACTTTTTAGTTCTCTATTTTTAGATACATATATCTATAACTATCAATCTATATTGTGTAGTGAGACTCACTTAGTATAACCTTATAATTTTTACAAAACACTCGATTGATCTTTCTAGTAAGAAAAAAATCTATTTGACTAGCATCATATTTACTTTTAAAAGTTATTAAATGAGTTTATTTTTATAAAATGTGCTAGTTAATACGAAATCATATAGCATTGCAAACGCTAAAATGACATTTCCTTCTTTATTTTTATATCTCCGAATTCATAACTTTCATGTACTCTTTCAAAACCTATATTATTTTTTCTACATGTCCATTCAAGTTTGCTCCGATAAATATTTTTTCTACACTAGGAATCTCTTCAATTAATTCATCTATATCCTTCCAAAAACTTTGCTTTATTGCATTATCTAAACCTACTTGAGGAGCATAGATATTAATAATATTAATCGACTCCTTATCTACACTAATTTGATCAAAATTATTTTATCTTATATCTCTTAATGTCTACAAATTTATCTTTTAAACTCTTATCTACAATAATTTTTACTTTATTTTTATTCCTATTTTTACCTGTATATTAAATTTTAAAACTATCAGCTTTTTTTGCTTTTTCTCCTATTCACTTGGTTTCTTACAAGAATTTTCCTTCTAGTCATTATATTTGTTAGTTTCATTAATTTTTCTGTTAATAATCATATATTTCAAGTTGCTAAATATATTTTTTTTCTTTTATTTTATTTTTCTTCTTATTTTTATTTTCTTAGAATAGCCTCTTTACCTACACCTCTACTTGAACGTGCAAGAACCTTTACTTACTTTTTGTCACGCACAGATGTTTATATGTCACATTGCTTTTGAGGACTATTCTAGCTATCTTTGCAAAACTTTCCACTGCAACTAGATTCGATGTAGTGCATTGCTTCTGGAGACTGCCCTATTTTTTAATGATTTTCTCTATTGGATCATGTTCATAGAGTGTGACTTAATTTTTTATCTTTATTGTATTAAATAAAAAATTTATTTAATATAATAAATATAAAAATTAAAAAAATAAAGAAAGGGTTCAAAATGCTAGGCTATCCCAAGAATAGATGGTAGCATCTCAATCCTGTACCAAATCTAGACCAGACTAGCGTGATAGTTGGTACCAGGATTCAAACCCTTGGTTGTGGTGGAAACTTTTCGCATGAACCAATCATTTGAATAGAAGAATGCAAAAATATATAGAAATGAAAAACATGGCATTGTATGTTGGCATGATGTTTTATGCTTACGCATATTTTTGCTAGCACCATCTGGTTCGTCCTTGGAATTTATGAATGCACATTCATTCTGAGATTTTTTTTTTTTTTTAATGAGTTAAGAGAAATTGGATCTGAAACTCTGTTCTTGTCTGAAAAGAATATGGTTATATCTTTATCATCTTCAATTCTTTCCAATCCTATCTTTTGCAGAAAAGTTCGCCACAAGAATGTTGTGAAGTTTATTGGTGCATGCACCAGGCCCCCAAGTTTGTGTATTGTTACAGGTATAGGGATCTTATAAATTTTAGAAAGTGTTTGTTAGATAGAAATCAAGACTATATCATGCATAAACTAGTGGTCCAATATTCTTGTTATATGCTGGTAAAATTTTTTAGAAAATTTACTAAGATACCTGTTTCATCCTCAGAGTTTATGTCTGGTGGAAGTGTCTATGACTTTCTTCACAAGCAGAAAGGTGTTTTTAGGTTGCCTGCTTTACTCAGAGTTGCAACGGATGTATCCAAGGGAATGAACTACTTGCACCAAAATAATATAATCCATAGGGACCTGAAGACTGCTAATCTTCTTATGGATGAAAAAGAGGTAGTTATTTCTGCACTCGTTTTTCATGGTGACATTCTAATTAGTGTTCATAAGAAAGGCATTCTGTGTGGGCTGTTGGTCCTAAGCTCTCTTGGCTTTCTTTGATAACATTTTAAAAAATTCCTGGTGTTTGTATTATTCTCAGTTAGAAAATTATTATATGCAACTAATCATATCTCCTCAGTTGATGTAACACTGTAACACTTGGTTTAGTTTGCTCTATTTTAAGGATGGTGTTGCTTGTTTTAGATATTTTTATTTACACAACATTGATAGTCATATTATCCTTGATGCTTTTTGGTTTTTCTTTGCATGGTAATTAGGAAAGAAAAATGTCATTGGTTAGTTTCTTTACACTGTGAACTGCTATATCCATCATTGCTACCTTTCCCTGGATTATTGCTTGTGGAGTGGTGGGTGAAGAAGACATGTAGTCTATCCTACACTGCAGGATGTGTCATTTAATTTCTTTATCTGATGGACTGGTAGAAGTGGTTTCCTTTGTTGTTGGCAAAGAAAATGTACTGTAATCTGTGCTAACCTTTGGAAGATCTTCTGATGAGCTTTCCTATCTGATAGTGCTATTAGAAGCAGGAAGCAGCATTCTTGTTCTGGTGTTTGTACTTGCAACTGGTTCAGTTTGTCATTGCTTTACCTGTTGTTACTGTCTGCAAAATGTATTAGCCCTCCTATGGAACTAGTTATTGGACATTCTTATTTTATTCTCTGATGCAAATTGTGTATTCTTATTTTTATTCTCTGACACAGATTATATTCTCATATATTGCTGATTTTTGTTGTGTCTAAGTTTGTGATAATTTCTGTTATTTGGATCATCTATTTTCATGCATGAATCTGTAACTTGATGCTCCATGTACTTGCATGGAATTTTGTCACGTTATCTCCTGAAAATTACCATTACCGAACATGTTTATCTCATGGTTGGCTGTATGGAGCTAAATATAATCCATAAAATTTTTAGGGCTTATTCTGACTGGTTCCTGTTGATGAATATGATGATTGTTGATGTCATCAGGGCTGATCTGGTTCAGGTCATTGGACTGCAAATAGATTTTTTTTCCCCTTTTCTTTTTTCCTGTGTAGTTTGGTCATTAGTTAAGGCCAGATCAAGCCCAAATTGCAAAATACGACCTGTTGGGTACATATGTGAACTAGCCACTAATTTGGAGTGTTTTGGTCCATCCTTTCTAATTAAGTGACTTTCCCCTCCTTGTTAATAAAATTATGTTGCATAGATCCCTAATTGAGACTGTACAGCACATCCTTTTCTCCACCTGCCTCTTACTCAAACCTCTGCCTCTTCTCTTCTTTTCTTTCTTTTTTTTCCTTCATCTCATGGTATTCTCTCTTTCTCTTGCTGTCTTTTTCTCTTTATAACAGCAGCTGCCCAGCTGATGATACCATATGGTACCAGAGCCACATTATGGTTATAGTTGGGCCTTTCTTGTTGGTCTGTAGAAGAAGACCCTAATCTACAAGAAGGAAGGGTCACACTTTTGAGCAGTCCCCCTGCCCCTCCCCCCCAGTCAGAACCTTCTTTTTCAATGAAGCTTGTAATGCCATAAAAAGAGTATGGTTCAAGGATTGGAAGGGTGCTATTTTTATGTTGAATTGCATGTAAGGGTTATTCTGCATTCAACATAGTGATCTGGGACTCTTAGAGCCTCGTTTCTTTTTAATCTCTATGGACATGTTCCATGATATTGCTGTCAAAATAAGGGTACAGAAATCTGAAGAATTTTCCTCCTATGCTGATTATTGAAGGATTTCTTGCGCCATCTATCAATCTCAGGGTTCTTTATAGTGGTTGTTGATTCTCAGTAAATTATGATTCACATTTCCCTTGCTGAGGCCAGTTCTCATGTGCGAGTTTATTTTTTAATGGCTGGGCTATAAATGATGGAAAAGCCGGCTTCTTTATGGGTGATATGTTTGGTTTGCAGAAGACCTCTATCAAATTGTCTGGAGCAAAAAATGTGAAGTAGGAAAAGGCTGAGGAAGTTTTCCTAAGAGCCAAAGGCATGTATGAGTATCTTGTTGACAATCCATTTTGCAATGGTGAGAAGATTAAGGGATGGCAGAACGTTGACATTATTGTGGAATGATATGGAACTTACAGTGATCAGCTACTTCATGTTTTATGTTACTGCTAAAGAAATTTCAGAAATGACTCATGTTCTCACAAGGAAAACATCTATCAAATTTATGAGATATATAGGCATATTTTTCAATTATAGCAAGGGAGCAAATTACTGACTACTATAGTCAATTGAGGGGATGGTGGAAGGAACTAAATGTTTGTTAACCTCTCACACATGACTTAGAGAAACAAAGGCGCAAAGGAATGAGCTTAGAGTGGCTAAATTTGTATCATAACTTAGTTCTGAACATGAACATCTAAAAGGCCAGTTTATGACCAGCAGTGGCTTCTCTAAATAGTTTCTATGCTTGTCATCAATGTGTATCACAATTTGTCATACTCAGCTATTCGGAGAAAGATCTGCTTTTGTGTGTCCTCTAGTAGAGATGCTGGAGGTTGTGGGATAGTGGATGAGGTTCTGGAGGTTGAATTGGATGTAGCAGAGAATGTGGAGGCAGCAATTTGAACTGTACTGAAGATGGCCGAACAAATCATACAGTAGATTATTGCTGGGATGTTGTTGTAAAGCTAGCTTGGGCTAATTCTGCTTCAACAAATCAAGTATCTAGTGCTTCCCCTAATGAGATGGGCATATCTCTCAGCATTGACTCTTCAGTATCGTCTGCCTCAGATGATATGGTTTCTATTCCTAGAGAAGAATACAATCAACTTATGCAAAAGACTACTTCGAAGAATATTGTTGTCCAGTCAAGTACTACGTCTATAAATCATGCATCCTATTCACATCCTTTGAATCTTTGATTCAGGAGCTTTAGATTATATGACCATTACTCACATCTCTTTTTACTCTCTTAGTGCCTCATCTTCTTCGAAGCATGTTACCTTATTAGATGGTGCACTATCTCCTATCTAATGGCAAGACTTTCTCCTAGTTATTGTCCTTTGTTCTGTGAGCTAGTCGACTAAATCTTTAGACTGTAGTGTAATATTTTATCCAACTCATTATAAATTGTAGGATCTCCCAACTAGAAAGGTTAGTGGAGGACATAAGGAGGCCTGTATTATGGTATGCTATGCCGGTATATGTCGGATATGCATCCCATACCAAGCATACCACACCATATCGGTATTGAATCAAGATTTGGTATTGGTGTGTACTGAGTCTCAATATGCTGAACTGACTTGCATACCGCATGTATTGATACTGTATCAATGTGGTATTGGTAGGGTTCTGATATCAAGACGACAAACCTTGGCTTGTGCCTTCTGGATCTTGGTGGAAGTTCTTAAACTATGTTAGGTCATAAAGAGTCACTATTTAGATGGCAGTATCACTCAGGACATCCATTTTTTTCTATTTTGCATCATGTTTTTCCTTGTTTTCTTGATATGCATGAAACCAGTCTTGTGAACCTGCTAAACATCATAGAATAACAATTGCAATAGTTATCCTTTTGCATTTGCATATGGTGATGTTTTGACTTCTTGTACTCCATCTCTCGATGGTTTTCAGTTCTTTGACATATTTATTGATGACTTATCTCATGTGACATAATTTACCTTGCGTAAGGAAAAGATGAAGCTTTTTTCATGTTCCAAATTTTTCTTAAAGAAGTGGTTAATCAATTCAATACTAACATTAATGTTCTCAGGATTGATAATGAAGGGGAATATTTGCCGAAAGTGTTTACTAACTTCAGGATCAAGGAATCCTATTACAAACATCATTTGTTGCTACACCTTTTCAAATGGAGTTGCTGAAAGAAAGAGCCAACATTTACTTGAGGTATTTTGTGCTCTTCTTTTTGAAAGACATTATTGAAGAACTTCTTGGAGTGACACTACGTGAATTGCTTGCTATTTAATAAATAGGACTCATCTTCTATTTTAGGTCATAGAAGTCCTATGCAAGTGTTCTATCCTCATGAACCTGTTTTTCCTATAATTCTAGTGTCTTATGGAGATGTTTGTTTTGTTCACTATCTCAGTCTATCTCTTGAAAGGTTGCATCACAAATTTTTCAAATGCATCTTCTCAAGATATTCCTACTCTTAAATAGGTTATAAATGTTATGATCCCATTTCACATAAAAGGTACTTCTCCTTGGATGTTACCTTTCATGAAGAAATGCCATATTGCTTGAGAGGGATCAATTCTCTTTAAGATGCTTTTTTATCTCAATGTGGAAATGGAATTTCCTTTTCTTCTAGTCTCTGTTAATGAACCATGTTATGCTCCATAATTCAAGGAGATAACTTAGCTAATTGCATGCACAAGGAGGAACCAGAATAATGCTTCTAAGAAGGGACCTCAATCAATCAGCTGACTTGAGAAAAGACCCAAGTACAGGTATACATTCTTCCTCTATACTTGTTTGCAATGTTGACTTACCCATTGCCCTTAGGAAGCCTAAGAGATTTTCTACATCACATCTTATCAGTCACCTTGTTTCCTTTGTTACTTTCTCCCAAGTCATTTGCTCTTGTTGTTGCCTTTGTCTCTAATGCTAAAAATTTTTAGGAAGCCATCTTAAATCCTAACTAGAGAAAGGCAATGATAAATGAGATGGAAGTAGTTCACAAAAATGAAACTTGTGAATTGGTACCATAATCTATTGAAAGATGAACCGTTGGTGGTTGGTTGTATTCAATAAAGTTTCAACTTGATAGCTTAATCATGGTTCTAAATCCTATGGGATGGGTTTATCCCAATTTTTCCATGGAATGGGATGTGCGACCATCCCGTTTTGTCCCAGCACTTGGAATAGACAATGTCCTAGAAGGCACCAATTGGGAAGTCACGATAATGAGGGAAAGTTCCATCTGAACACTTGGGATTGTAACCCATCCTGGTGTCCCATGGGACATCTCATTGGGATTTGAAATCATGGGCTCAATTGAGAAATACAAGACCGAACCTTTAGCTAAGGATACACTCAGACTTTTGGTGTTAGACTATTTTAAGACTTTTTCTGCAATAACTAAGATTTAACTCCATCAAAATGGTTAATTTGTTGTAGGGAATCTTGGATGATTGTTATTCCAACTTAATATGAAGAATGCATTCATGCATGGAAAGTTATCTAAAGTCCTCTGCATGGATCATACCTCCTGAATCTACTCTAGTGCGTAAAAGTTTAGCTCTTGGTTGTTGATTGAAGAAGTCAATTTATGGGCTTAAAAGTCCTCTCATGCCTAGTTTAATAACTTCACTAGTGCATTGTTTGACTTTGGATTCCATCAAAGCCAAGCTAATCATTCTTTGTTTATCAAGAAAACTCTTAAAGGTACGTTTGCCCTTAAAGTACATGTTGACGACATTGTTCTTATTGGAGATGATTTAATAGAGATGGATGTTTTGTAGGAATTTCATTGGAAGAGAGATGAAATTAAGAATTTGGGTTGGCATCATTAAATTCCTAGTATTGAAGCTGCTTCTCTAGCAAGGGAGTGTTCTTTCACAAAGAAAATATGTTAGATCTAATTCAAGACATAGGACTTCTTGGTTGTAAATATGTGTGCATCTTTCCTCTTGTTCACCCCCGAGGCCATCGGTGGATAACGTATGGGTTGGGAGTACAAATATAAGAAAAGATAAATTTATTTAGGTGGTTTGTCTTATTAGTGGCGACTTATGTTTAGGTAATGTAGGGTCCGAATTTTTAATGGGCGCAAACTTTTGCTTTAAGGATGAGGAAACTCTTGATTAAGAGATTGTGTTAGATATTAGCTTATCTATGACAAATACGTGTGCATAGGAAAGAAAATGATTTTATTGATGTTTTTGGGATGAGTATAGAGATATAAGAATAGTATTATTCCCTCAGAGTTTAATTTTAATTGCTCATTTAATTTCCCCTTTTGAGATGCAAGGACAGAGAACTAAGCCTCATTTGGTGTCATGCCACATCATCTAGGCATGTTTTGTCTATGTTGGAACAATTCTCGTCTTTGATTAGTTTAGGAGCAGCAACACTTAGTTGATTGAGTGCAACAACACTTCTTTGACTGGAGTAAGAACTCCTTTGATTTGGAAACATTGGTTCCTTTGTAATTTAGCGGTATCTCGGGGTAAAGATCCCTTGTGGAGTTGTCAAAAAAGAGCAACACTCGCACAACACCTTGGGGTGCAAATTCCTGTGGTGTTGTTGAGAGGGAGCAATACTCATACGACACCTGAGGATGAGAATCCCTTATGGGGTTGGCAAGAGAACTTGAGGTGAAAATCCCTTGTAGTGTTGTGAAGAGAGAGTGATGGTTCCATAATTGAGGAACAATGTTCCTGGTGTTGAAGGCTCGGGGTTTACTGAACATTCAGTCCTATAGGTGATGGCAACCTGAGAGGAGCAAGGAGCAATGCTCCTAAGTTGTTACACTCCAAGTGGCTTGAAAGCTTAGCCAGGCTAGACTCTTGACTTAAGCACCAGATACTAGATTGGGCTTTTGGTTTGAGGAATCTAAGCATCGAGCCTGTAGTCTCATACGGACCGAGGAGTAGGGCTCTCTTGTTGGAAAGTAATACTTTCATGTGAAGGAACAATGTTCCAGAAATGTGATGGAACAATGCACTAGAAATTGAAACTTGACTTGAATGCTGATCATTGCCAAATTGCCTTGATCATTGTTGATGATTAGATGACGAGCAATGCTTCTTTTCTTTAGATGAAGGAAGCAATGTTTCCATTAAAAAGGAGCAATGCTCTCGGAAGGGGTGGAGTAAAGTTCTAGGCACATCGATCTTCAGGGTTGGTGAAGAAGCTATTGGCCATAGGAGGTCTCAACTTCCACCTTATTGAGCAATGCTCCATCTGACAATGGACATGAAGAGAGATAGAGGACCATCATTCGAACTTTAGAGCAATGCTCCATTGAATAATGAGGGCTTGGATGTTCATTTTGAAAGTTTGGATGCCGCTCTGCAGGGTGTGAATTGCTGCAGGCAATAGCAACTTTCTTGTCTTGACTCCATCTTCCCAGCTTTGGGGACACCTCAAGCTTGGTTTCTGGTGCTTGTGGAGGAGTAGAGGGTCACTTCCCCATGTTGGATATCTCTGATTGATGAGATTCCATTGCTGGAGAGGGGATTTGGAGGTGGCTGTCTTGCTGTTGGCCACCAGGGATAGTACCTCTCTTTCGCCTTCACCTCAGGTTTTGGAGCCTTGAGGATGCCATGAATGTGGGCTGTTGAATTTTTGAAGCAAGTAATGACTTGCCTTATCAAGGGAATGACCAAATATGGAGGTTTCAAGGGTAGGGTTATAGGTTTGAAGTGAAATAAGCTGTTGCTATCATCCTGGGACAATAAGGACGTGAAAGGTTTTTAAGCTATCAAGGGAGCTTTAAGGGGAAGAACATGGGGGTTTTCAATGAGTTTCTAGGCTTAAGACTCATAGGAGAGGGCTTACCAAGAGTTCGAAGGGCTAAAGAAGGGAGGAAAAGGGGTTTCTTCGCTGGCTTTGCTAGCTGATTTGCAACAGGGAGCAGGTTGTAGGGTAATGGGACGTGAGCAGGGGTTTGGGGCATGGGATTTGTGGTCTTGGGTGTGGGGTTCTCTCTCCTTGGTGTTCTCTCATATGGGAAATTAAATAAAGCCCTAGGGGAAGAGTTCCTGGGTTGTGGGGAAGTGGAAGAGCGGTGTTGAGATGAGTTACGCATGAGAAAATGCACATGTGAGGGAGAAACGCATATGCTTGGCTGTAAACTCTAAAGAGTCCCTATCTTTTGGTCTTTTAGGGCATTTGAGGCATTGGGGGAAGTGGGAGGGTAAATGCACAAGGGAATAGGAGAGTTCATGTGAGAATGGGAGTTGGGATGTGAGGAATCTTGTGAGAAGGCAAGGGACCCACTGCTGGGATGTGGACATGCATAACGGTTTATGGGCGAGAGCTGGAGAATTCTGGTGGTATGGGAGTATTGTGTTGTCATCTGAAGAGTCTCCAAGAGGTGTAGGAAGGTAGGAAATGTGGAGGTGTGTGGAAGTGGGAACAACGCATGGTGTTGTGCAAGGATGCGAGTATGGCCAACATATGAGGACACTGGTGGGCCTCCAATTTTGTGGGCCGTTTAGGAGTTGTATTAAAGTTGGAGATGTATGGAGGAGTTGGCTTGTGAGACCCTGCCCTTTTAGGCTAAATCTCACTTTAGATTAAAATGTAATTAGATGGAATTGAGTTAAAAAAATTTATTATAAAAAAATTATATAATTAGAATTTTTGATTGAATTCATATTCATGATGTTTGATATTGAGTTAGCTTTCTAATGCATCTTGAATCACTTAAATCAGAAGTCAATTGAAAAAGTTAGGAACAATTTAATGAACAGGTATTAGTGTTGACAACTTCAAATTAATTACGAAAGTACCATTGATGATAATTAAGGATAATTTTTGGTGTTTTCATCCAAATTTTTATATTTCAAAGATTATGTTGGATAAGTCAGAAGTTAGTTTTGAGTTAAATTTATTTTTAAATATTTAAATTGATATTTATCTCTTTAGCTTCTTAAAAAAAAATTAAAATCTTACAAAGGCTGGAAAGTCCATTTATTTTAGGAGATTGATATGAAACCTATTTGTTTTAGGAGTTAAGAATCTATTTTTAAATATTTAATAAATATTTATCTCCTTAGTTTTCTTAAAGAAATCAAAATCTCACTAAAACTGGAAAGTTTATTTACTTAGGAGATTAGTATCTTTTAAAGAATAGAAAATTTATGTGCTTCAGGAGTCAAGAATTTATGATATTTATCTCCTTAATTTTCTTAAAAGAATCACTATCCTACTAAAACTAAAAAGTTTATTTCAGATTAACATCTTATAAAAAGTAGGAAATCTATTTGCTTTATGAGTTAAGAATCTATTTTTAGATATTTGTCTCTTTAGTATTCTTAAAGAAATTAGAATCTTACTAAAAATATTTATTTATTTGTTTAGGAGATTGGTATCTTATAAAGAGTAGGAAATCTATTTGCTTTAGGAGATTGGTATCTTATAAAGAGTAGGAAAGCTTATTTGTTTAGAAGATTGATATCTTATAAAGAGTAGAAAATCTATTTGCTTTATGAGTTAAGAATTTATGATATTTATCTCGTTGGTTTTCTTAAAGGAATCAATATCCTATTAAACTGGAAAGTTTATTTGTTTTAGGATATTGATATTATGAAGAGTCGGAAACCTATTTGGTTTTGGGAAATCTCTCTATAAATAGGCTCAATGGAGATTCTTTGATATCAAATCAATAGTTCAAAAAGATGAAGGTGAAGGTTCAAGGATCAAGAAGGTTGATGGAGCCCTTGAGCGAGGATTAGTTTCTAATAATTTTATCTAAAAAGGTAAGTAGTGATTACCTTTTGGGATTTATCATGTTTTAAATAAATAAATATGTATCATCCTGTGATGCTTATTATATGAATATTACATGCTTAAATATTGATCATGATTGCTATGATTATACCTGATATTAATTATTTATTACTCTTAATGAGTTAATAAAAATGTTGGATTGATCATGAATAAGATTTAATGAAGAATGATGAAACTAAATTAAAAATTCTAAACTGATTATGTTGGATAATTGGATACCTTGCCTATGGGGATAATACATTGATGGATGCCTTGACCATGGGGTGTCATACTGTGGCGATACCCTTCTTGTGGGGGTAATACACTGGTGGATGCCTTAACCATGGGGTGTAGTACCGTGGCAATACCCTGCCTGTGGGGGTGAAACACTGGCTCCAGCATAGTAGGATTGGAGAGGACAAGACACCATGAGAACTAAGATTAAATGACATGATATAATAGAAACTAAAAAAGTAATAATAATTACAGATTATTTGTTTCATCTGATAAGTCGTATCTATATACTGATATTATATTACATTCTAGAAGGCTAATCATTGCTTACTGGGCTGTTGAGCTTATTATATTTTACCTTTTTTCTTAGATACTATTATAACGAATACATGGGGATGCGACTGTGAAAGTGCCTAGATGCGCGGAAAGAATAAAGGAATTTTTATAAATTAGTTATTGAAACTTAGTGTCTTTTCAAAATAATGGTTTTGTAGCCAAGTTCTAACTGAGAATACTTTTAAATTATGATTGGAACTTTATATTTCTGATTATGATATCATGAATGATGCCTTGCATACTGGGGATTTATTTTTCAGTGTGCGGCGGATGCTTTAGATCCATCCAATGGGTCTAGGGTGTTACATGGCTGCCATCTAGGAAGTCTCTAGTAGAGTGGGGACTCAAGAGGAAGCATGAGAAGATCAAGAAATGTGTGAAGAAGTGAGGGAATGAATGGAGAATAAGTGTTACATGTGGACGTGAGATGAGGAGCACACACTATGTTGCCGGTTTCCTAGCAATGTAATACGCCTTTTGGGGCACTTACTATGGTCCCCTACCTGCTTGAGGCATGAGGGGGCACATAAGAGTTTAAAGGAGGAAGGAATCCCAAACAAACAAGGCAAGCGGAGGCTGTTTTCTCCAGCTTAGATGTGCACATTGGCATTCTGCGTTTCTGATTCTTCTAGCAATTTAAGGTGCCTTCTAAGGTACTTAAAAGGGTGGGATGCCTTTTGTGGAGTGTGTATCTGGGGTGTGAAAGGCTGGAACAGTTGGAAGGTGTTTGATGAATTAGGAAATGTGTAAGAGTTGAATCAAGCATTGCATGCCTTTCTTTCTTCTTCTTCCCTTTTTACCCAGGTGTTGCAGCATAGATTTGGAAACTAGAGGCTGGAATCCAAGGATTGGTTTGATTCAAACCAGTCTGAACCCTATTTAGTCCAGGTCGGACCCAATTCGGTATAGGTTGTAATTTAGTTTCAGGGGAGATTGGGTTGGGTGGCTAAACTATGCTACTAGACTTTAACCTAAACCCATGAGAATTAAACTCAATGGGTGATATAATATTAGGAATTGAGTCAAGTGGCTATGATGGAGCGTTCGGTTTGACCTCATTCATGGAAATCAAAATCCAATTAGGCTAGGTAACTGAGCCAAAACACTAGATTTGACCCAATTCATGGAAATTGAAACCAATTGGCAATTGGGTGTTGGAAATTAGGCCAGGTGACTGGGCTAGAATGCTAGACTTGACCCAATTCATGAGAACTGAGCCCAATTGGTGACCATGCATTAGGCATCAGCACAAGTGATTGAGCTAAAATGTTGATTTTCACCTGATTGTTAGCAATTAGGCTTGCTGATTGGGCTAGATTGCTGAACTTGACCTAATTCATGGAGACTGAACTTGATTGGTACAGAGGCACTAGGAATCAGGTCAGGCGTGGGGAGTTAGGTCAGGTAGCTGAGCCAGAATGTTGAATTCAACTTGAAATTGGACTCAATTGATGAATTCAACCCGATTTACGATAATAGGGCATTGAGGATTAAACTAGGCAGCCGAAGTGGCATGCTGATCTTAGCTTGATGTGCAGCGAGTTCATTGAAAACTAAGTTGAATGGTTGAACCAAGGTGTTTAGCTTGAACAATCAAAATTGAACCCAATGCTTGGACCATGGCCCTGATCATCCCTTCTGCCAAAGTCCAATCATGGTAACTGAGAACTACTTGATCTCAACCCAAGACTTGATCTAGATTTGGCATGCTTATAAAGATTTGGACCCATGATTTTTGAGTTGGTGCCCGAGTCAACCCGCTCTAAAGCTGCTTTGAAGAACTTTTATCAAAGATGATATGCCCCTCGTCACTGTTGCTTGCTCATGCTCTATGATGGATATTGATGACTAAAGTCACTTCAAACAATGTAGTACGTCTAATAGGAGCAAACATAAGGTTATCTATGGGTCTAGTAGAGTCACTTAAGGATCTAGAAATGGATGGATGTTAGGTCAAATGATATATCTAACAATTGCTAGATCTGACATCACCTGTGCAGGAGGGGTAGTTGGTCAAATTATGCATAACTCTCATTTGCCTCATCTAGAAGCAGTGTACCCTATCTATTAGTTCATAATGACGCAAGGTTAGTAAAACATGGATATAGAATTCCAAGTTCATAATGACGCAAGGTCTAGAGACCCTTTAATCATGCCCATCCATGGAATCACTTGAAATTGTGTGGTAGGGGTTAGTAAAACATGAAACTAGGCAGAATCAGTTAGTTCCACATGGTTTGGTCTATTTGTCCTTCGCACTGTATCTAACCTCAGTACTGTTTCATTACCTTATTGGTACAGTATAATACATTAGATACAGGGTAGTATGGCTTTATTCCGAAATTATTTTGCCAGTATTTAGTATTTAATGAAAGGACCAATTATGTGGAAGATTTGCAATAAGGAAATTTGTACAACCTATATGATGTCATAGCATCAGGAAACAGGATAAATCAGACAGCAAAATGTGAAGGAAAATAAGAAAATGGCAAGAGAGAAGAGGAAGAAAAGACGAGTGGAACGGGATATGTGGGAGAAGAAAGAGATGTCGCACTGTAAGAATCTGTGATTGTGTGGCACTCTGTTTTATTAATAGGTGGGCTGGCTAACTATTAAATAAAAGGACAAATTTGCCCTTGATAAGTGGCTCCATCCAGCTGACTTGATTTGACCAGATTTGAGCTTAATTAATGGCCCATTACAATGTAAAATGCCATATAACAAACTCTTTATTATGCAATATCAAATCGGTCCTATCTCAAGACATTAATCCACATTAACACGCCCCCTCCCGGTGGGCAACGACTTTGTCTTGAATGAAGGTCAAGTTCTGCATGCTCCATCCTTTTGTGAATTACTGCTTGATTATCATATAAAAGAGGAATAGGTTAAGAAGCCAAGATCCTAAGTTCAGATAGATGTGACATAATCCACACCATTTTGCTTATTACCAGAGGATTGCTTGATATTCAGCTTCAACGCTCGATCCTGCAATCACTTGTTCTTGCTTTTCCAACAAGATTTCCTCTCACAAATGCGCAATATCCAGATGTTGATCTTCTGTCAAAAGGAGCACTAGCTCAATCAGCACCAATATTGCCCCAGATCTTAAGGTGGTCGTCACCTCTAACACTATATCATATACCACAACTTGGTGCTCCTTGTAGATGGTGTCACCAAGCCAAATTTAGCACAGGTTATGGCACGGCGGTAGAGGCCGGGCCAAGCGTGAGGTTGAGTGCCGAACTGAACTGCGCTGGGGTCGGCAAGGCGTAGGCCAAATCTGGTTTGCAGCGGCACAGCATGGCAACACTGTGTCTGGCCATGGCACAGCTTGGCGCCAGGCCAGGGCGCAAGGTGCGTAAGGCTGCGCGCGCATCAGGGCGGCGTGCGCACCTGGGCGCAGCGCAGGCCGCATGTACGCTGCGCAGGCGCGGGCGTGGGCGCGCGACAGGAGGGCGCAAGCTGAGTGGCGCGCCGAGTGGGCATGCCGAGCTAGGTGAGTGCGAGCGGATGCAGACTGGAGCGCGCAAATGACGCGTGCGGGGCCGAGTGGCGCGTAGGCGATGCGCGCACATCGGGCCATGGCAGAACGGAGGCGGACCGATCGGGTGACTGGGCGAGGTTGATCGTGTGAGGCGCACAATGGGCGCGCATGTGCGTGGCCGAGCCTAGCTGAGCACGGTGTAGTGCACGGACCAAGCGGGTGTGCGTGCAAACCGAACGCAGTATGCACTAGCACATGCGCAAACTGGACGCGGCGCGCGTGCAGACGTGATGCGATGCGCGGAGTGCTGCACAGGCGCGTGCGGCTGTGCAGGCGGGCGAGCGGGCGGAGCAAGGTTGGATGCGGGCGCGCGGGGGTGTGGTGTGCCAAGCGGCCGAGGCACGGCCAAGGCGAGGCTAAGGCGTGCATGGGAGCGGCCTGAACGTGGCGCGCATGACCTGGGCATGCCCTAGATCGTGCCAGAAGTGTGCGCAGGCTGGGCGCATGGGTTGGACAAGCGGCAACAACTAGGCGCACGCATGGGCAGCAGCTGGGCGCTGATGTGGCAAGCTGGGCTGATGTAGCGCTAAGGCATTGGATCCTTGTTTTGAGGGGAGTTATAACTACCTAACAGCTAGGGGAGCATTTGCATGTCTATTTAAGGGCATGGGCGGCTTTAAGGTGGAAGGGGATGATGGTGATTCATGTGATTAAGGATTGGTAGCCAATTTTGCAAAGGGTCTTTGGGAGCTTGTGAGAGGGAGTTCTTGCAAGTGGGATGCTTTGTAATGGGGATTGGCATGTTGCCGAAATAGTCCAAGGTGTAAGGGTCTAGCTCAAAGGTTTAGAGAGAAGTCTTGTGAGAATTGTGTGGAATTCTTGTAAGGGGTTTGATCTTGATGGGGGATTCTTCATGTAATAAGTCTCTTGAATCAATGGAAGTCTCTCTTTCCTTAATCTCATCATGTGTATGAGTGTGGCTTGGATCTTTGTTATTAGAAGGAATTGTGCAAGGCGTGGCACAGCTTTTGCTCGGTGTTTGGCGGCGATCCTACCAATTCTTGAAGGCAAGAGAGGCGTTCTTGGTGAAAAAAAGGCAATCTTGTGGCATGTGGGTTTGGTCCTACCAGGATGCATGCAAGGAAGGCTGGTTAGAGTGGGCGCAACTCTAACGCTGCACACATAAAGGTAGAGCTCAACGAAAGAAAAATTGGGTTCTATTCCGTCCTTTACAAAGAGGTGTGATAGATGGCATGGAATTCTATAAATAGCTTTAAGACGAGGAGCTCAAGGTTTTTGCATAAACTGACTAATAATACATACAGCACTCACAAAGCATAGTCTATTGATAGCTGAGTAAATAAGCTATCCCAATAGTCTCTGATAAATCTCCTGATTTGTAAGCAATGCTCCTTGATCGACATACAACTTCAAATTAGTCTCCATAAGAGTATCTGTTGACCTGCATCCAAGGAGTCTTGAATCCATGAGGAGACTAGAACATACTTCCTTTGGGAAACAACTACGCTTTCTAAAATTAGCTACTTCAATCCTGGAAAATAGCATAGTAATCCCAATTCTTTTTTCTCAAGTATCTTATGCAGAAACCTTATAAAGCTTCAACTTTATTCAAATTATTTCTTGCCAACGCTATGCCATCAACATAAACAATGATAACTACTTATCCCTTGGTAGTCTTCTTAATAAACAAGGATTGATTTACTTTATTCCTCCTAAAGCCAAACTCAAACAAAGCTATGCCAAGTTTATCAAACCAAGATCGGGGAGACTGCTTTAGCCCATAGATGAATTTCTTCAATTGACATGCAAGACTTGTTCCTTTGGCTAGAGAAAAACCTGGAGGTCTGTAGATACTTCCTCAAAAAGAACTTGTAGGAATGCATTCTTCACATCTAATTGATAAAGCGACCGTCTTAAATTTACTACCACAGAAATCAAAACCTTTGTTATGTTTAGCTTTGCCACTAAAAAGATTCTCAAATTAGTCTACACCATAGGTTCGAGTGTAGCCTTTGGCAACTAGACATGCCTTAAATCCCTCAATTAATCCATCAAGCTGAAACTTTCTAGTGTACACCCATCAACATCTAACAATGTTGTACTTTATTATGGGCAATGGTATCAATTCCTAGGTCTCATTATTATTAGGTACTTCCATTTCTTCCAACATAGCCTTGTTCCAGTCAAGATTAAAGAGTCTCTTGAAAAGGCTTAGGAGGAATAGATTGGAAGAAATGGTTAGAGCAAAAGATTTATAAGAAGAGGAAAGTGATGCAAACAAGGTGACATGAGCAACAGGATGCAAGTGCAGGTTCTTTTTGTTTCCTCAGAACATTAGGAAACTCATCATCAATTGGTGTAGAAGATGGGACTATATTTGTACTTGGATCTTCATTTAAAATTGCCAATTAAGTGGGGTCCATGTCCTTGGAGGTCTTGCCTTTCTCTTGGTGTACATGGTTGGGAAGCTGCCTCCCTTATTTGTTATGTGTTCAACGGTTCATCAATTGGTAGAGGAAGAATAGGTTAAGATACCTCAATTCCATCACTATCATGAAGCATGAGACCATGTTACAAGAGATGGCCTTTTTTAATAGTATGGAATATCTTCATAAAATGTAACATTCGATGAAACATATCTTTTATATGACATTGTGTCATAATATCTATACCCTTTCTATGTTCAAGAATATCCTAAAAAGAAAGATTTGAAAGACCTAGGGTGCAACTTCTCTAAAGTATGACCAACATTATGTGCAAAACATATGCAAATAGAAACTTTAGCAATGAGGGAGGAAATTGTTTTTTAAGGACACAATACTTGAACCAGACTTTTATTACCCAAGATGGAAGAATGAATTATATTGATCAAATAACATGCAGTAAGCATAACGTCACTCCTACATTTTCGGAAATTCTTTCACATAGTAAGGCACAAGATACCTTAAGTAGGTGTTTATTCTCCCTATGCAGCTCCATTTTGGTGGGGGTGTAGTTGTGCATGATGTTTGCAAAAGAATACCATGATTTGCAAGATAATTATTGAAGTCATTTGATATATTCACCACCATTATATTAGTTCTAAGAGCTTTAATATTTACATAAATTGATTTTGAATCTTTTTGTGAAATATTTTGAGCATAGTAACCAAGGTTTGCTAAACTGGTACCTAGACCCATATTGGTTGGTGACTAGGAAGATATGGTACCAATTTGGTACTATATCAATGCATGATATGCATAGGTGTACTAGCTTGGTACTGGTACACATTGTTCCTTTTTTTTCTTTTTTTTTTTTTCATCTTTTGGGGATTTTAATGGATCATTTTAATGATTAATGTATTTTTGAATTATGATTTCTATAATATTTTTATATTTTTTGATGGGTATTATTGTATGATCAATTAATTAATGTAGTAGAGAATATATACCTACTTGAATGCAATAGTGGATGCATAAATACATATGATTAGAAATGCATATATCAAATCATGCAATAGAGATTGCATACCAATATCTAATTTCTTGTGAAATGTTTGTCACTTGTTGACATCGGGGTCCTAATCATAATCTGGGTCTAGGATCCGACTCCAACCTAGATAATGCCTCAATCTGTGCGCCTCATTATCTGTACCTCTGGATAGCCACCTTAATATTGATATGATGTTTAGTACTGTGGTGGCCATTCAATTTAGAAGAAGATTGAGGTAGCAAAATCGGAGCCATAATTTGATTGAGGTAGTGGAGAATGATAGCCACTTGAATATGATGCATCAAAAGAAGGATAACCATGTAGGTATGACCCTAGCTGTGCAAAGTAGGTTTTGATGTACAATTTGGATCCAAATACATCCAAGTATTTTTTCACGTGCTCTATCATCCATAGTAGCAGAGTCGTGTTTTAAACCATCATGAGAGATCCATCTCTTCACGGGCTCTAGGTTGTGCACTGTGGTCCAGATCCTATGTGTCATGAGTGAAGTGTGACTCACCAAGGAATTGGCTAAGATCATATGATCCAGTTGTATATACCCATCCCATGTCCACTGCCACCTTCCTAACCACCAAATGCATCTTTGCTCGAACTATCATTATCATTGTTGGTATCGCGAGATAATCTAGGCAATTGATTGTCTAAAGGCTTAATGGTCTCAAAAATCAAAGTAAACAAGATCTTCGTCCGCTCTCTAATGGATTAGTGATTCTTTCATTTTCCTTTTTTTGCTGATATAAGAAACTACATTCTTGCTCTGGATTCCTCTACCTACCTGGCTCTATTGGAAGGCTCAACTAAGCCTACCATCTTGACCCACCCTACATCCTTGACTAGACTAGGTACCATAGCAACCTCTTATTAATAACTATGCCAAACCTTTTAGAGGATGTCTTGGACATAGGGCCTCATGATGATGATTGGCTCTTGCTATCCTCTATGCTTGTTTGCTGGTTGTGAGCATGGCATGTGTCGTTTGGCCCATTGTTTTGTATCACCTTAGTCTCCCTTGCTATCAAATTAGTTGATCGAGGAGGTGATCTAGGTGCATCAAGCTCCAGTGCTTTTGCTAGCCCTCAAGCTAGCCAATCATCAGATCACCATCATATACAAAATTATTATGTAGTGGGCCATCATACTTCGGTCTACCTTTTGTGTGCACTCCAATCTAAGCATCAAACTATAGCGCACATATGCTAAGTCGCTCAACCACTTCTAAGGGGTTCCTTTGTTTGCTGTGGCAAAGTGCGTAACTACTCGCCTCAACATCTCACCCCACCATTGCTTCCTCGTCAATGACAAAATCTGTGCAGTTATATATGAATTTTGCGATAGATTGGGCCGTCTCTACTAGCTTCACTTGACAGTTCTTGCCAATATTCATCAGTATGATGTCTATGTAGTGGGCAGTGCATGGATCCAGAAAGTGTGTGGCCTCTTGATGATCAAAATGTCAATAGCGGCTTTATACTGTAGTCTGTTATATATGGCCACTTGCATGACATTCAGCTCTCCTATTTAATCAATCACTTGTTCCATTATGCTGGGGCTGTGGCGAGGGAAAAATATTTTCCTATCACATTATGTCAAGAAATTTATGATGCTTTGTTTGCTAAGCCTTGTCCAATCATCATCCATTAGAGTCCACACGTGCCCTGCTCACTCTAGTAGGAGGCCATCTCTCAAGCTTCTTCTTATTACCATTATGCAGCTCACTATGTATGACCTTTGGTCCAAGAGGATTTACTTCTGGACCGATTCTCTTGATGGAGCTGATAGCTGATTGGTAGTATGTATTGCTTGCAGCATTTGCAAGGAAGTGGTTGAAATGAAATTAGGAAGCAACGGCTATCCACATATTCTTTTTCTTATCTTTAATAAGCATATTATCAATTCATTGCTGTTTCAAATCTCTGTTGAGAAAGGCATGTGGATTTGCCTCAAAATTAGAACCTATTTCATATTGTGAGGGCCTAAACTAAACCTTGTGCCTGACAGCCTCGTCCCTTTGCCCCTAGTTATTCAGGTTGTCCCCCATATGGTAGCTTGAATTTGAGCCTCCTCCATGTCATCTAGATCTGTTGTCTTATACTCATCTGGATTTCTCAAGTGGTATGGAGGTGGTTTGACTGCCTAATGTTCAATCTCTGCATGTTCTTGATACTTACTTTCCCTAAGATCAATAAAGTATTTTTGGAATATTTATCAGACTGCCTGTGGACTTTCTTATGGGTAGTCATGATAAGTACCACTTAGATGCTGCTTCAACCTCATCACAGCTCTCTCATCAACCCCATCTTGTACCACTTGCACCTTTAGTGGTGTCAATCTAAAAGCATCACAACATGGTCTCAATCTATGTTATGCTTCATCAAATCCATCTTCTTTTGTGAATCTATTTTTGCAAGCTTCACAAACACATACCAAATAGTTTTAATTAAATTAAAAATTATTTAAGTAATTATTAAAAATAGAAATTTTACAATATAATGCAAAAAAATGTGAATTACATTCATAAAAAAGTTCTACATTTTTGTCTATATAATACTAATTTTTCGTAATTTCTTTATTATCTAATTTTAAAAATTAGACAATCTAAATCATGATGCCAAAAAAAAGGCTTGAATTACTTCAAAAAATTCTACATTATCTATACATAATACTGATTTTCATAATTTTTGAATTTTTTAAATTATAAATTAATATTTCATTATAATAAATCTAGAAAATTAAGTTTTAATTTAAATTAGTGTAAAATCCTACCAGCGATCTTACGTATAATTCTTTTTTTTTTTATGCATGGGTATATGCACCAATCACTATAGCTTGGGTTCAAGTAGAACTAATCGTGCCCTAATTTAAATAGATTCCTTTAAAATTGAGGTGACAAGTAGCATGCATACCTCATTCCTATAAAATTGAGGTGACAAGTAGCATGCATACCTCCAAACATGCTACCAATTTTATGAAATTTTTAAATATTAATTTTTTTAATTTTGATTTGAAAATATATTTTTTGGTATAAAAATTACATGACGAATGAAAAATTATGCTTTCTTCTCCAATGCATAGATGATTTTTAAGATCTACAACATATCATGAAATTATGCCAAAATACTAAATTGTGGTATGATCTCTCATTTTCTCCATTTTTTTCCTATTTTAGTCATGAAAAAGGAAAAGGAAGGAAGAGGAGAAGGGAAGGCTCCTTACCTGATTTGAGCTTGAAATCCCCCTGAAATCTATCCTGTCCTTTTCTCCTATGTTTAGCTGCAAGAATTCTAAAAATGAAAAAATAAAAAAAAGAGGGGAGCCTTTCTTTGCCTTCCAACTCCTTGGTAAGTGACGTGAGCAAACCACCCGAATCGACTCGTGCCAAGTTGAACCAAGCGGTTTATCTTAGTTCAAGTCAATTCAAATCGGTTTAGTTCAGGCATTGGTCAATTTAGGCCGACTCAATATTGTGAATTGTACTGGTTCTGGACTAGTTTGATTTGAACTTGTTGGTTTGACATGATGTGGCTAACCTTGTAGTAAATACTTCGTCCTTCTCCTTTGTAATATATAATGAAGTCAAGCAAGAGTGATCATCCGTAAAAGTAACAAAATACTTAGAACTACTTAATGTCATGGTAGGAGATGTCCAAAAATCACTATGTACTAGTGCAAATGGTTTACTTCTTGGTTTACCAAGTCCAGGGTGAAAACAATTCAATAATGTTTAGTAAATTTACTTGACTCATGAAAGTTCCAACCATGTTAAGACTACCACGAAATGCAGAACACACGATAGTGAAAGATGAATGTATAGGCTCCCTATGACATGAAGAAGCTGAAGAATCTCCTCCAAGATCTAGTAGGTATAGGCCTCCTTGTTCACTCCCTCCACCAATCTTCTTAATATGAAGATCTTGAAATTCACAGTGAGCATGATACAAGGTCACACTTCAATTCAAGGACTTTGTCAATTGACTCACAGATAATTGACTACATTAAAAATTTTGGAACATATAAAATAGAGGATAAGGATAAAGATGTAGAGGCCTGAACCTCTTCTTGACTAGACACAAGTCCATGGCCTATGTGGACTGGAGATATTGTAATATGTGCCCTTTTGGGATTGACCACGAGTCGGTTGTGATGTTTTTATTTCTAATTGGGCCCTTGATGGGGATGTCAGGACCTATGTGGGAGCATTGAGTCCTCGTCAGGTGCTTAGGTCTTGTACATTTAAGTAGAGCCAAGAGGCCCAATTAATAACTATTGGCTAGTCTATGAGGTCTGGGGTCATTATAGTTCAACTTGTGGTAAACAAGCCTTTAGCTATGCTCCTTTTTAGTATTAATTGTGTTCTGTACATGATAATAGACAACTTTTGTTCACGTAGTGCCTTTGTAGATAGTGGGAGGAAATATTTGGGATTTGTTGGGTCATAAAGTTAAAGGGTTTGAGAATATAAGAAGGTTATGTTTGTGAGGTGCTGGGTAAAAGAATGTCTTTTTGAAATGTTGATTAAGTGGCAATGATCAATTAGTAGGTCAAGTCACTTCAAAAATGCAGACCTTGCATTTTAGTATGTAAAGTGATATATCCTTGTACTATCGAAAATTTAAACTTTCTCAAATGCTGGGGTGTGACAAACATAATCAATCAAAAACATTATTGAAATTTAAGATCCTTAAAAGAAACCATATGATCCAACAATGTATGATAAAAATTATGTTATAACCCAACACATTAAGGACAAAGTTGATTTTACAACTTCAACATATTCTCTAATGCTCAATAATGACTTAAATGATATTAATAAAACATGGAAAACTATGTTCTTGATGTTTCTTTGATAATCACGAGATCCAAATATCAACTTCGAAATATCAAGTGCAGCCCCTCAAGAAGGGGTCCATGGAGGCTCTCATCAATCACTCCAAAAAATTTTATAAAAGACAGGGCGAGCCATCAAACTTAGCAATTGGACTTAAACTTCACCAATGGTCATGAATTTAAGTTTTCATTGAAAACACATGACTGTTAGATAATAACAGATTGTAATATCACTGGAAATCAAAGTGTGGGTTCATAGAAGGACAATCAAAAGTTTGAATAGAAACAAAAATACTATGAATGAATCAAAAATCATGATGTTTCAAGGTAGGTTTGAATAATTCACGCTAGATCCTAAGTCACATTTTTCTGAAAGTTTAGACAAAAATCTGCTAAATCGCGTTGATGATAAAAATTCTACAAATTAAAATCCGCTATTAAAGAAGCAACGAAACAATGAAAAACACATTTTATATCAGTTTGTGATATTTCATCTTATAAAGTTTCACTTATATCCTTAAGACCGCTTATATCCTCCTTGTGAGAGTGAGCGAGGCCACTCATATCCTTACCAATATTCGGATGAGGCCACTCATTATCTTCAATTTTTAGCAAATGAGGCCACTCATATCCTTAAGGTCCACATCAAAAGATCAAGTGAGGCCACTTGTGTACCATCTAGCTAGGAGTCCGCTTGTAGTTTAGGCATGTTTTGTTATTTTCATATGAATTTCATACTGAATAATTATTAACCCTCCAAAGAGAGCCACACTCAAATTCAAGACTAATATTTAAAAAGTCCAATGAGAGTGTAATTTGAAGTCAGATGACATATATAAGTTTGAAATAGCAATTTGAAGTCCTATGATTTCATGATTTGTAAGTAGAAATCAAAAATAACTTGAAAATTGACTCAAGTCCAGATATCATAATATAAACACTGATAAATTGATATTGAATCCATTGTTGAAATTTCAAGACAATTTAGAATTTGGAAATAACAAGTGACTTGATATTGAATAAAACTTTTAAAACACATAAAGTTCAGTTTATAACATAGAGGAATTATTTATAAAGGAAACTATAAATTTTAGAAAGGACTTAGCGTTTGGGATTCAAATGGGTACTAAAAACTCAAGAGTGACTAATAATATTGGAAGTATAAGGCAGATATTAGAAACTTAGATTCTAAAAGCATGGAAAAGTCACTTCTAAAGCAAATCATAAATATTTGAAAGGACCAGCAATTCAGAATTTAAAACAATTGATCAATTGAGAACTGACTACAAGATTCAAAAGAACCAGTTTAAAATAAGAACTTAAATCCAAAGCATGGATAAGGTTACTTACCCATGTTGCAAAGAAACCAAGAAAATCCATCACCATCATCATCATCTTCTTCCTCCTCCTCCTTGTCAACCTTATTATTATAAATTTATAATAAGGTGCTTTGGTTTCTTACACTGGCCATACATTGATCGGCCAGGCCCGAGAGAGAAACAAGTACCTTCCGTTGGGGGCATTCAACTATGTTGTAAAGCAAAGAGAAAGATTCGAGAATCAAGCACTCATCCTAAAAAAGAAAGGCAAGCAAAGCCCTCATCGTTCTGCCGGGGAACCTGCCTATGGGTAGGAAGAGCCAAGCAACGGTAAATTCAAGCGGAGGTGGCTTGGCTGTTCGGTTATCACCGGTGGTAGAATGAATAGTAACGGTTTAGGTAGTCAAGCAACCTATCCATCAGTACGAACAAAGGATTAAACTTGACGATACTGTTTTGCACAAATTATTATTATTAAGAAAATCATAGACTTTGGAAAGGACCATGCAATTCAGAATTTCAAAACAATCCATTGGTTGAATACCGATTATAAGATTCAAACAAAATAGTTCAAATAAGAACCTAAACCCAAAGCATGGATGGGGGTTTAGATGGTGAGGGGTGGTTTAGAATGTAGTGTCCACTAGGTCAGTTCTAGTTTGGGGTAGTTCAAGCATGTACGGTCCACTAGGTAGATTAACAAGGAGAGATAGGCAAGCAGGAAAACTTATTTACATGTAAATGTAATATCATTTAACTAAATCCCTTGCTTAAGACATTACATGTAAGTTCTTCCTATATGTATTGAATAAATACACTTAAAAAATTCAATTCTTTAAGAGTAAAAAGTTGATTTCCCAGCTTTAGTTCAAAATACTAGGTTTTGGCTCCAAGTCAAAACTGCATCTTTTAAATGCAGTAGTAATCATCAAACCTTAAAGTTTCATAAATCTATTATGCCTACTAAAAGGTACAAATTAGAAAAGTCTTATAAATTAGTCTTCCAAGCATGTCACTTAAAATGGCGCTTGACAACGGTTATCATATTCCACTTAGTGGTTAACTTTCAGGGGTTGCACACACATACTGATGTATGTGTTTATTTCCTGTTATGCATTGGATTGTTCCATTCCCCATTCAAGAAAATATGGACTTTATACTAGAGCTGCCATGGTGGGCCTGTATAATTTAATGAAATCAACATTAATAAGCAAGGTCATTAGTGCTTTAAGTAAATCATATTCGCATATAAGAAACAGATGATTGGTTCTGTTGAATTTGAAAACTTGTATCAAGTTGACCTGGTAAATAAAAGAGTTTAGCTTGAACTATTTAGACCATGGGCTTTGTTTATTCGATAAATTCACAATCTCATGGGATACAAGTGGAGAAAACAGATCCAAGGGTCATTTCATAATTTGTTATCACTATAACTCTAAGTTTATTAAAGTACTTAGATGCATCTATTTTCTTTCTTCAATTTTCTTTTCTAAAATTGAGTGGGGCTTGTGAACAATTTGTTTTCTTTTCTTCTTCCTTTGTTGGCCTATGTTTATTACATCTATTAATTTCTGTTTTATCCATTTGTTCTTACTTTTTTATGCATCATTTTTTTGATAGGTTGTCAAGGTTGCAGATTTTGGAGTAGCTCGAGTTAAAGCTCAATCTGGAGTTATGACAGCAGAGACAGGAACTTACCGTTGGATGGCTCCTGAGGTATTTTTGAATTTTTTTAACTCCTGTTAATTTCTAACTACAACATTTTGTCTGTTCTGAGTTCTTATTATGTGTTGATGCTTGGTAATGTTATCTAACAACCCAAAACTTTGAACTTATGAATCACTAGGTGCGACTATTCTAGTCAATCAAATATGGATGCAAAAGTGACATTGTAGTGGAGCTATTCCTTAGAAAACCAAATGATTGAACATATCTTAATTAAAAATATAACACAAACCACAACAAGGGTTTAAATCTCAGTATCAACCCCATCTTGATTTGGTCCTAGAACAGTATAGAATCAGGATGGGATGTTATAGTTAGAACCAAGGTACACCGAACCATCCTGAACCACTCGGCTTGGGGTGTACCAAGTCAAACTAATGGGGAATTGTGATGATTTACCATTTGGAAATGGTATGGAGCTCAAACTGTCCCTATACCATTCCAAAATAATACCAAAATGGTATAGTACGCCCGCACTATACCGTAATGGGCTGATACAGAAACAATATCAATTGCTCGTAAGGCGAACCTTGGTTAGAAGTTAGAACCAAGGCCCACAAAACTGATACTGTGAACCATATTGGTACATTAGCTATTCGGTACAGTATGGTACATGAGTGGTTTTTAAAGTGCTATGCACAGTGAAGGGCAAAGGGCTCTTGGAGCCAAAATGCAGGGCCCAGGTGCATGCCTGGACGAAGAAGGTGCCAATCTTTAGAATAAAATGTATAATAATTAATATGAGAAAGTATCATAACACATTAGATAAAATACTAAATAATATATTTAGTCTATCAACTCAAATGGGAGAGGTTTGTGGGATTGCACAAAAGTTGTAGGTTCAAATTCTAAATAGGCTATTTAAATTTCCTGAAACTAATATGCAAAGCAATAAAGCAAACAATCACTAAATCATATAAAATTGAAACATAACATGATATAATATTTTCTTGTGCTTACAAAATATACTCAATCATGCTAGCAATAGGAAGAAATTAAAAGCATGGTTTTTTTAAACAGCCATACCCCATGGTTCCCACCATTATATATCCAAAAGCATCACAGAATTTAAAATAATTATCTTATTTTCTAACATAACATTTCTAAAGGTGGCATTTGTCATCCTCATCATGCATACGACTAACATCATCATCTCCATCACAAGATTTACAGCCCTCATCATCTTCCTCTTCTATTTCATTCTCTCTCATTGGGAAAGTATTGTGCACTACAGCTTGAACCGGCTCCCCTTTCTATTGGCCTATTCACTATTGATGAATCTTTCTTCTTCATCTCCAACAACTCTAGCAACATTACTCTATGTCAAATCATTATCTTCATCTATAAGATCATCCTCAACTCATTCTTCTTCAATCCTTGAAGTCAACCACTTGTTACTATCATCTATATTTCTTAAGGAAATAGGATCAAGTGTGTCACACACATTATATCTTTGCTTCAAGGCTCAATTGTACTTAATATTATACCAAATCATTCAAGCAAAATTGTGCAAGCCTGTTTCTTTTCTTGCTATGAACCTACAAAATTGATACATTTCAACTATAAACTACATCATACATTATAAAATAAAGTTTCAAAGATGACAATACATTAAACTCAATAAAAATCTTTTAGGTACTTGCATGGTCAAAAATAATCTAGTTTCGCTCATGCCTAATGAGCTACATGTAAGCTAAGAATTTTTATAGCAAATTGCTGAAATTTGGAGTGGAAGATCCATATGCAGCCCACCATTCTGTTGTAAGTCATAATAAATCATAATCTTAGACTCTTAGTTAAAACTTAAACCAAATATATAACAAAATTTTTTAATCACAAAATAGTTATAGGCATCCTATATATAATCAGTCTATAGTTTTAGGGTTCAACTGCCATATATTTTTATTATTTGTTTGGGAAATAGAGCCCCAATCCCTACCATTGGTTCCCACCATACAAGGCCCTCATTTCCTCATACAATGCTCACATGCCCTTGGAGTTCACATTATTTATGGCACCACCCACAAAAGGCCAAAAGCATCATAGAATTTGCCATAGCTTTAACAACAACCCAAATAGGAAAGAGTTTACTTTGTGCTTTTGTCTTTCTATGCCTAATAGCCATTAGCATTCCAAACAGGCCATCGGCTTTCTTATACAATATCAACTCATCTTAAATCTTATCTTGACTCTCCATGTTTGGAACCAACTTCTATATGCATTTGTAGAGATTAGTCATCACTTTTTCAACTTGCTTAATTATGGGGTTATAAAAATATTAAGGATTCAAGAAGTAGCCAGTTGTATGCAAAGGGCGATGAAATTGGCATTCCAACCTTTGGTCAATAATCTCAAAAATCTCTCTATATTTATCTTTCTTTCTATTGAATGATATGGTAATGGCTTCTTTATCTTGATCCATAATCGGATATATATGTATACCCTATAGCTGATTTTTTTTTTCACCATCCACTAAATAAATAACACAAACAAGAGGTCCTGTCACGTTAATCAAATAAACAATGCCATTCCAAGTTGAAAGCATTAGAATAGTTTGAGTTGCCTTTTTTCCCACTTGCTCCTTAGCCAATTTACTACTTGTCCATTCCTCAGATGTAAACATCTTCCTCAAGTCATCATGTTGTTTGTGTATACCCGATAATGTGAGAAATGAAGTAGCAAATCTAGTCTTTGCAGACCTTAGCAAATTTCTTTATCCAATAAAGCATCTTATGATATTTAAGACACCAAAATGATTATAAATACAGCGACTAAGCTCATTTGTGCTTTTGATTTTTCTGACATTGCAAGGAAGCTTTCTGATGTCTTTGAACATTAGATCCACACAATGGGTAGTGCATGGTGTCTAATACAAAGAAGAATATTTTGCCTCCAAAAGCTATCTTAATTATTTAAGATTTTGATTAATTAGTAACATTTTAAATAATGAGAGAAATATAAAAATAATTTTACTAAGTAGCAAATTTTAAATAAAGAAACAATATAAATAAGATACTTTAAATAAGAAATTTTAAAATCCTTCCTATTAGCCAATGTATAATTTGAGCCATTGTTAGTAATAATTTGAACAACATTAGCTTTCCTAACTTTTTCTACCATTTTATCAAGTAGTTTAAAGAGCTTCTCTGTCTTCATATATGAAGATGCAAATAGATTCAATAAACATACTTCCTTTGGAGCAATTCACCAAAAAGTTTATTAGTGTTTTATGGTTCTTATCTTGCCAGCCATTAGACATAATAGAATACCCGCTTCGTGCCCATTCTTCTTTATGACTTCATTATATCATTGGTATGAGCCACCTCTTTTTTAGAGGAACTCTTACTTCATAGCACGGTCCGCTGAACTATGCCGGACCGACCACTTTGGGTCAAACCAAACTAAACCAACCGGGGACTGGTACGTTTTGGCTCTTTGAAATGGAATATGGCTTAATAGGTTCATGCTTGATGGCGTGTTCGGATTTGGGTTCGATCCGATTCAACTCATTTAAACAATATAAAAGGGCCTTTCTCTGGAGTCGGGATCTTTCACGATTTCTCTTGCAAACCCTAGCTCTAGCCACTCCTCTCCTCTCTCCCTAAAACCCTAGCTATCCATCGCAGCTCGTTGTCCTTTGTCATTGTTTGTCGTTCGTCGTCTGTTGAAAAAGAAATTGATTAAAGGAAAATAGAAGTCATCGTCGCCATCCATCATCTTCGAATCATCCAGCATCCATCAAAGGTAAAGTCTCTCAACTCTCCATCTTTCTCTCCTCTCTCTCTCTCTCCTTTCTCTCTCCTTTTTTCTTTTTTTTTCTTTGGTTCACCGCTTGGTACGTGGTGCCGGTTCAGTATGGTAGACCTTGCTTCACAATAACTCGGTGGTTTCATGCCTACTCCATATCGACCAATAGATTCAATTGCAACTCTAAAGGTATCGAAATTGATAGTATTGAATGGAATTGCTGACTCATACATTCACCTTGCTAAATCTAGACGTGCTTTCTCTTAGCTCTTTCTTGTAGGCATCATTAATTGTTGTTTGCTTCCCCTTTCCATACTTTCCACTTTGAGTTGCTACTTTCCAAGTACATAATGTATCTATAGGACCTATTTGCTTCGGTTTCTTATTACTACTATTTTCCACATTTGCAATTCTTTTTCCATGAGCATCAACCATAGCAATCTTATCATCTTCATCATCTTCCAAAACCATATCGTCAAAATCAGGTACGAAATTCATTTGCTCCTTTTCATTCTTTTTCTTCAAACATATACTCTCTAATTTCTTCTTTAACAGCTCTGGACATTTTTGGCATGATGTGTTATTTCGAAAACCCCAACCAGATGCTGCTTAAGTCTATATATTCCACCTTTTGCTTCTTGACCACAGAAATTGTAGGTCATTATTTTTGTTATTTGGGTTTGCTAGATAACCATACTTCTAACTGTTATCTTTTTTGTATCTTCAGGAGCCATAGAGTCATATGATTAAGTTGTTAAAGAATGAATACAGTAGTCAAAATTCAATATAATTAAACTATAAACTACCAAACAAAAAAAAATATATTAGAAAAAACAATTAAAAAAAATCGCTGAATCAGCAAGGCACTAGCCATTAGCCTGTTACTATGTTTATCTTGATCCAATTCATTATTTTTATTTTTTAGGCATCCAATAAAAAAAATTAAAGGAGGCTCTGAGTGACACTCTGCCCATGAAAAAAAAAAAATCATCGCTTTAAACTTTGAATTAAAGTCATCAAGTAAAGAAAAAAACACCATGGAACCATTAGTAAATGAAAGAAAGGGGAAAGATCAGAGAGAGAGAGAGAGAGAGAGAGAGAGAGGACAAAGGAGATTACTTGGGTATTGATTGAGATTTGAATATGGAATTCTCACTATGGTGGAATCCCACCTCAGCCAGCTAGGCGTACTTGCTGTGCTTCTCTTTCAAGCCACTTTTTCTTGGTTCTTATTTCTTTAGTTTTTTTATGAATTCTAAATTCTAAAAGCAACCAATGCCTTTTTATCTACTTTTTCTGTAGGCTTGACTTTTGAACTTTCTTTAATATTATAATTTATGATAAAATGGCATGCCTAATGCATCGGTGCCATAAAAGTTGAGAAGTTTAGAAGAGTTAAATAAGAGGTTACTATGACTTTCCAAATGGCATGCTTGGTGCATGACGCCATAAAAGTTTAAAAAAAAAAAAGAAATATTTTTAGTATACATGAGGCACACTTTTTTGCTCTTGGATAACAAATCTAAGTCACTCAAGGTGTGTACCTTAGGTGACCTAAGTCAATGTTCTCAACTTAAGATTTAAAAGCACTTTGACCATAGCACTTTGCACCTTAGGTGCGCTTTTAATAGCATTGGGTACACATCTCATATTGAGATAGGATATCAATACTTTTTTCTCATGTTTGATATGAAATCAGATGGTATGGATAAAAAAAAAGTGGTACAAGATGGCTCCACTTGGTTTATTTTGATTTGGTTCATACAAAATCAAACCTCGGTAGTTGGTACTATGTCGATGCCTTATCGGTGTACTATGGTACCATTAGTATAGGTCGGTATGAGTTAGTACAGCAAACCTTGGTTAGAACAAACTATAACGGGCATTAACAAAAGAATTCCATCTCGATCTGCCCTAACCATCACAATTTGTCATAAGTGTTAGGATGCAACAAGCACAATAGCTAATCTGTAAACAAATACTAATGAGGAAATGAATACCATACTAAACTAAAATAGAGTGTATTGCTAAAATAGAATGTATTAGGGCTATATGGTCTCAAAGCATAGACCTTCTCGGTAAAACAGATCAAACTGACTATTATTGAAATGATTCGAACTGTTTCAAAGACCCCACGTGCATTTTGTTGCATTGGGTTCTTTCATCAATTGATGTAAATGTCAGTCTATATTTTTTCTTTACAGGAAAATGAGATGGCTCCATGTGCTTTGTTTCATTATTTGTATTTTGATCTATGAGCAATACCAAAGTGTTCTATCTTGGACTATCTTGACTATAACAATTTGTCCCAAGCATTGGGATGCAACCATCCTATATTGTGAAGTGGAGAGGGTGAGCCTTGGCATGATGGTAAGGTTCCTCTCTTGTGACTTGGAAGTCATGTTTGAAACACAAAAATACCCTTTTCATCCATGGGGATAAGGCTATGTACATCTGACCCTTTTGAGACCCCATAATAGTGGGATCCTTGTGCACTGAGCGATCCTTTTTTTTGAAAAAAAAAATGTAAAGGGAAAATTGATCTATACAATACTAAATTTTGATTAGTGGGCTTGTTTTTATTTTTAGTGTTAGAGAGGAGTAAAATCATTAGAAAATGGATTGTGCTTCTATGGAGATTGATGGATGGGTGGCTTAGGAATGTCTGCATTCTAGGCATGATACGATAGGGTGTAGGGAGACCTAGATGGCAGCTCAATGGCTGCTACATTATTAAAAAAATTTTAGTACATACATACTTGTTAGCCAAGAAATTGGAGCATTAAAATATTTAACATCTTCTCTTTTTCAAGCTCATTATTGGTATAAACTAGGGAATTTTTTCATTTAATTATCAGTAAATGGTTAAATTAACTAAAATATGAATCTTAGTTAAAAATTATTTTCAAGAAGTTATATGATCTATTCTAAGTTTCTAACAAATGACTTCTTATAAGTTTATCATTTTATGCATTGTTCTCAAATGTTATTTATTTTATATATTGCTAATAAATTGTTTGCCGAACTATCCTAAATCAGTTGGTTTGGGGTGAACTAAACTAGTCTGGAATTGGGATGGTTCGGTACAGGGGGCAAACCAACCTCGAGCCGAACAAACTATCTAGTTTGGCTCGATTCAAGGCAGTTCATGAGTTAAGACCCTCTGGTCCATTTGTCTACTATGCCACCAGTTTGGTACGGTACACTCCATACCAAATCATACCTATCTGGTACCAATTTTCGATATGACAAACCATGACTAATATTATTAACTTGTAATTTAAAGAAGAAATATAAAAATTTACTAATTATTTTCTGTGTAAACATAGCCATCATAGATGATATGTTTTTTCATTGTCATGCTTGCTTAAGCAATTGTTTAATTTTATGGGTTTTCTTGATAACAAGTTATATGCCCTACGAAATTTATTTATTGGGTATATTAAGTATTTAATCAAGATAAGTTCTAAGTTTTTCTTTGACCAACAAATCACTATTGATCGAGATTTTAGAGGACAAGGAACTCTCATTAAGCACATAGTTATGTAAATTTCAACTTAAGGAGCGTTTCCTGCTTGGTTTCCTTAAGACTATAAGAATGTTAGAATCCTTTTTCTTAGAACTTTAGTATGGTTTAAACCTCTAGGCGAGAAATCTGTTAGGGTTATTGTGGGAATTGAAAAGTTGGGAAAGATGGCCACTTCTACATGGTGTTGGGATAATATAGGATGGCAGCATGTTACGTTCTGTAATCAAGATAGATAATGCCCATGAGCCAACAAGCTATAGCATTATAAACTATTTGCTAGTTAATCTACTCTATCAGCAACTGTAAGATCAATCTATGTTAAATTAGTTGCAGATTAATGCTATTTTTGTACACTTGAATGGTAAATGTGAGATCAGATTTGTAAGGTGCAACATGTAGTTTTCAGAATTTGGTAGAAAGGCCATTATATATTTGTGGGGTGGTCTAGGGGTTCAATCAATTCCATCACTGAAAGATGGGTGAATCATGGGCTTTGGTACGCCTTGACAGAAATGAAATATGGCATTTAAATAATAAAGAGATGGATCCACCACTAAATAAATTTTATTATTTTTTAATGTCCTTGGGTACAAGTTTATGTAATATATGTTTTTATATCCAAGAATTAATTAGCCATCAACCAACTATAATAAGTGGCAAACATATTAAGATGTTCAAGATTTGGTTAGTTGTCTATGCTGTGACACTTAGAAGGCTATGTTTGGTTACTCATTACTCATGAACATCCAGAAGGAGTTGTTTATGTAAGAAACAACTGGTAACCACCAGAGGAGTCACCAAAACAAGAAGATACGTCCTAAAGGAACTTATTGACTTCTAATGTGCATGATAAAAGGAGGAAGAAAGATCCATTTTTGTTGTTGCTAACATTTTCACACAACAACACTATTCTGGGGCACTATTCATCTTCTATTCTTTAATCCTGTGGTGGGCTTGGTCCGATGACCCTCTCCTAGGATTCTAGCATCGATGCATTTCTTGGTGATGAATGATCTTCTAACTATGGATGGGGCTCCCATTCTGCCGCTTGAGTGAAGATTCAATTTGCTCTCAAGTGGATATCAAGGGTCCTAGAACAATGGTTCAACCAAATTCTCCATGGATGTCAAAGAATGCCTATACCATGCCTTTGATCAAAACCATGAATTAGACAAAGGTGTAACTTGTCACATATTCGTAGGGCATTATCCCACTAGCATGCAAGGCATCCAACATGACAGCATGAGGATTCACTAAGGTAGTGGAATAAAATAAAAGCAATTAAATTTCTAAAATTATCAATTAACAAGTCAAAAAACTAATAAGATACTGCAAGAAATTTGTTCAAAGAATTTAACTTCAACCTTGTCACTCCGAATGTTCAATTAAAGAAAGAAATCCTAGAAAATGCTTTCAACAATTATTCTAAGAAGATAAACACTAGTTCTAAATTATTCTGAGAATTATGCTCTTGCTTCTAGTCACCTTCCTGTAATAGTCATTAGCAACTAGTTCTCTGGATCTATAAAGAAGGAAAAAAATCAAATAATGAGATACGACGAGTTCAATATGTAATGAATACATTAACCCAATTATTTAATCAATAACTTAATAAAATTTTCTTGCTATTGAGCATATGAGCAAAATCATTATATTTTGTGAAGATAAATTTTGCAAACAAGTATATCCAGATTTCCTCAAAGTATTTATTTTCATATTCATAAGAACAAATAAAATATTGTATTTCAAATCAACAACTAGAGAACTATATTTGTGCCTTATAGAGTAGGCCGGATTATCGCACTTTTATATATCCTATGGTGTGAGCCAGAATACGCATTTATGCCCTATGATGGTGCCACAATAATACAAGCTCTGGAACTTCGATCACAAGTGCCAATATATGACATCCATTGGCAGGGCCTAGAAATATAGCCAAGCAGAGAGTCAAATATTCAAAATGTATCAAAGCTATACATAAACCATGTGTGTGTGTGTGTGTGTGTGTGTAAATATATCGCATTCTATGTACATTCAATAAAAGATTTTTAAACAAATGTGCATAATATTTGGTCGTAAATGCAATACATTCAAATTGTAAACTTATTTTTCAGTTAAAATACAATTTCATAAAATTCATAACTTACATGTTAATCAATCTATATTTTTTAATTGATGCCAAAAATTTATTCGGAGATAAATAAATGAAAAATACTTCTGGAAAGGTGAATCACTTCGCAGAGCATACTCATAATAAAACAAGTTCAACTATTTTGAAAAAAAAAATCTCCAAAATCTACTATTCCTAAAAATTATATTTTTATCCAAATATGGTCATGCTAAATTTTAACAATAAAAATTATAAAATTTTCAATGCCCTATGATCTAGACAAAATCTAATAGTTACTTGACACCAACATGATTGTAAGTATGCATGGAATTGATCAACCTTAACATTAATTGAGTGTATTATTTATTCAAAATAGTAGTATTATGTAAGGTATGCTAAATTAAATTCTAATTACCATATTATATTCAGATTGATATTGTTGTAGGGATATGTTTCTAAAATAGGGATTATATAGAATTTAAAATATTGAATATCATATATTGTAGGAATTTAATATTCTCGCATTTAGTTGTAATTTTTTGTGCAAGATTAAGTTACATTATTTTCAGTTTCATAAATTTGTTATCAAAACTAATATTTAATATAATCGAATCAGAAATCTAGAAACTGATATACAATATACAAAATCTTATTTTGTAGAAATTTAAAAAAACAGAATTTTTTATTTTACAGATTTTTTTTAACATATTAAAAATAGAGAAATCTAATTACATAAGAAATTAGGAATATTATTATTTATAAATTAGAATTCAATTTAAGGAATTATTAGTTTCACAGAAGTTAAAATTGCCAAATTTATGATATGCATGAAATCTAATATACAAAATTTAGAAAGAAGAATATGATACTCTGAGAAAATTTTAACGTTGCAGAAATTGAAAATAGATTTTGTTTTGCTGGAAATAAATAGTACAGGATTTGTTTCATAGAAGTTTGGTTTTCAATTATTTAATATTCAAAATTTCTAAAACTAGAAAATTAATTTACGATTAGTTTTTCTTTTTTTTTTTGGTTTAAGACCAAACTTAAAGCCAATAGAATCAAAATTTCTTACAAAAAAGAAAATCTCTTTCAAAAACATCAGTCTCTTGACAAATCAAAAAATGAACTATTATGAAATCAAGCAACAAAGGAAAAATCAAGAGTGATGGAATCCAAGAGATTCGGATGAACTCACACATGAGGGCATTTTGACTTGAGGTGAGGTGGGTCTCTCCGATGGAGGCAAAGGGAATTAGAGAGAGAGAGAGAGAGAGAGAGGAGTGTGGGCATGGGCATGGGATT